>JAKOOJ010000002.1:113013253-113433253 GCA_022577455.1 Arizona elegans | reverse complement strand
TGGATAAATCCAAGGAAAGAAAAGTTTCAGAAGAAAACAAAACATTTAATTCAACTACATATGCTAGTTTTGTGGCCACTCAAGTAATATTCAGGCACGGGAAGGGTTTTGTGGCTCCCGGTGTTTTCTTTTCTGTGGGAAAAGGGTCCAAACGGCTCTTTGAGTGTTTAAGGTTGCAGACCCCTGGTCTGATCTGATAATAGAGCTAAAACTTACATAGCTACTAAGTTTTGAGATCTTCAAACTCAAAACAGTATTCAAATTAAAAAGCATTTGTTTGTGATTAATATCAGTATGAAGAACCACCATCCAAGTGTAATGGAGCAATAGGAAATATGAAAGTATGAAATTCCCTTAAACCTAATCAGCATTAGAGGATAGAAACATTCTGTTACATCGAGTCATTCATGTATATACTGTATGGCATCAACTAATGTAGAGTATATCAAGATGGTGATTCAATAACTTTGTGAAGTAATTCCAAGTAATGAAATAAAAGCATACATGCCTGATTTCCTATGGCGAAAAAACTTTATAGTCAGACAGACCAGAAGTTTGGAAATGAAACAACTGGAGGGAAAATCCAGCATATTCTTCTTAAAATGTGTAGATTTGGTGTTTTGTTTTATTTGTTGCTGGGGCATATTCCCCCAAAATGTGTCTGTTTTGATGTAACTGAGAGATCTTTCAAAGGCCTGGGGAGAGAGGAGGAATTTTGGAAAGAACTACATAAAACAAGAGAAAAGGGGGGACTAAAGAGGCCAAACATGCATTTTGGACCAAAATCAAGCAGACTTCAATTCCTGAAGTAATGGACTCTCACAGTTCCTAGATAGTAAGGACATCAGATTCAGTAGACTACCCTGATCTGAAGAATAGATGGCTAGAGTATTATCAACAGAAGACTATACTGTGATGAAAAGCACCAGTGGCGGCAGAATTAATTCAGGTTTCTCTTTGTTCTTGTGCACTTTGCACTGTCTGATTCAGGTGTGCAACCTCTAGTCTGTAGGCCACATGCAGCCCTGAACTGCTAGTAAAGCAGCCCTACAACCCCCCTCCCCCAAATAAAGGAAGTTTATTTTTATATAAATTAACTATGTTGTATATTTTATATGGGGGCCCAAGTCAATTCTTCTTCACACAATGCAGCTCAGGGAAGCCAAAAGTTGGACATGCCAGGGCTAAATGCATATTACAAGTTTGTTGGGATGTGATACAACATTGGTTTCCATGATGTACAGTACATCAATGGAAACGTATACAGAATAGGCTATGGAAGAATTGTGTGTATTTTTTTGTTGGCTTTTGAAAGCTGCTTCATGATAGCTATCAAAATCTGTCAAAAACCACAGTAGAATAGAATTTCTTTCATACACAATTTTACTGTAAAGTCTATTTTCCCCCTTATAGTCAGGTTTTCCCCATCCTTCTAAAAATAAACTGTTTATATATATGATTCCAAACCATGGAAAAATGTGGTCCCTTTTCAGTTTGCTTCTTTTACCTTTTACTGTAGAATAAGGCAAGGGAGAATCAATTCTTAAGACAGACCGTAAACGTGTCTCTCCCAGACGAGTTTAAAAATCAGACCATTCTGGCAAAAGATATAATGGTAAATTAAAACCGAGACCTTTCTCTCTCTTATTCTTTTACAAACAAAGATCAAATAGAGCTAAAAATAAGGCGAAGAAAGGTGAAAACAAAAATGTGTGTGCAAATATGTGCACGTATGTATCTATACACATGTGTGCATACCTTCTGGTAACAATTCCACCTGATACCTGAAGCCCCAAGGTTGAGCACAGATCCACACCTGTAGGGCTCCACAGAAGGCCACTAAGGTTAGAGCCAATTTATTATCTCATGGGATGATGCTCCACCATGGCAGAAAAGCCTCTCCTATGGGACTTTGCTGGCTACCACTGCTTGAACAACAATACCATACCATGCCCCTCCTTTTGGATAGAATAGTACAGGTAGCTGCAACCAGAAGGAACTGGTTCCATAAATAACCCAGTGCCTTGAATAAATGATAAGTAAACTTAATAAAGCATGCACTAAAATGGAACGGCGACACACAGTCTTGAAAAAATGTACACCTGTTCTGATCTGAAATATTTCTAGAGTTATATTCTGAATAATCAAAGAGCAGGGGGAAGATTTGCAAGTACATTCAAATAAATAACAAAGGCTGACCCTTTTTCTTTTTCAGCATAGCCATACTGTATCCTATGACATGCTTATTAGAACTCTAACTCTTTGGGATATCCATCTAGTGCATGTTTTGTTATCCATTTTTTAAAATGCATTTAAAAAAGAATACCGGAGGAGCAAATGAAAAAGAGAGAGGGAGAGAAAGGGAAAAGGAGAACAGTTGGCTCCATTCAGGCAATTCACAAAGATCACCATATGGATGAAATGCTGCTCTTGTTGTAATCAATGGATGTTTGACTCCGGCTTTCAATAGATCCAAAAGTTTGTCTAAATGCTTTATGTTTGTTGCCTTCCTTTTTTTCTGATCGTTTGTTTTAAAGTGACTCAATTTTTTTTTTGTACTATGATACATGTGGACTATGGTGTTTATTATTTCATCTCTCCCATTTTATGCAGGAATAGCCCAGGGCCGTTTTCAAAACAGAAGCAGGAGAGATAGGCAAGAGACTTTGAAATCATTGTTACAGCATTCAGTAACCCCAACCGTCAGCAACCCACATTCACAGGCAGTATAAGAGACAAATGTGCTTTCTGTTGAGGTCTCTTCCCTGATGTGAAACTGCCACTGAGGATTGAATACGGAACATTTCACCTGGGGAAAAAAAAAAGTCAGAACAAATGCCTCCAAGTTTTATATTAAAGGCAAGGTTTCTGAAATTGTCCTCCAGTGAGTTGCTTTTAAAACTGGAAATGAAACTATAGCAGTTACTAGAGAACCAGCAGCCAGAAAATTGATTGCTTAGTATGCATCCATAGGTTTTTATCACTAAATTATAAACCTAAAAGGGAGAGGGGGTATAGAACAAGATAAAAAATATATACCAAATTTCAATTTAAAATCATAAAAACAAAACAATACCAAGCATATACGATAACAGGAAATACAGAAGCAATAAACGCAGTAATGTGGTAACAAAAAGTTGGCAACAGATGAGTCTTCATTTGTTGCTGGAAAGCCCCAAGAATTGGCATTAACTACAAACACAATGACTTTATGAGGGCACCCACAGCATTTCATAAGAAGAGAGCGGCCATCTATGTTTCCATGCTTTCTGACTGATTCTTATGAATCAAGAGACTGGACATGGTCTATGTCCCTTCAATTAAACAGTGCCATCTATCAGGTCCAGGAAATTTGCCTCTTCTGTCAGAGCAACTGCCCTCTGGAATGAGATCCTTCTAGAGATCCATGTGTTTCCCATCCTAAAAATGTTCCTCAAAGATATGGCTGTTCTCCCAGGCTTGGGTTAGAATGGATGGAGACCCTTGTTGGATGTGCTTCTGTGAATGTTTCTACTGAATGACCAGAACCTATCTATTTCTTTTGTGTCGTGAGCCATCCAGAATTGGTTTGGAGTTGGGCAGCACTGAAACCTAATTAAACAAATAAGTAAATAAATGTCCATGAAGGAACTTTCTCAGGCTGTTGCCTCATGAACCATCCTTACAGCTATATGGAGTCTTTTGGACTAGGTGGCCATAATTAATTTAATAAAAATAAAATACAATGAATTAACTGGGTCATAACTCATAGATACACTTGCTCAGAATTAGGTGCCCCTTTAAGTCTTGAACCTTAGTTTTATTAGGTTGTCTCCTACCCCATTTGAACTTCTTGCTGGAAATAAAAGTATGGTTTCAATTTATCGATGAATACAAGAAAAAACATGACTTCTTCGAATTGTAAGATTCTCTGGGTTTGGTTTTTCATTTGCAATCATTTTATTATTCAGATGCACTTATTATGAAGCAGATGCACTGAAAATGCTATTGGGGGGGGGGAAGGTAATGATATCTATGCAAATGGGGGGAAAACAACAAGCTCAGAAGAACTACCATAACCTGATATGGCTATTGTTAATTTTTTGTCTTGTAACATAGAAATGTGTGACTAGGGATTTTAGACCTTGAGAGTGAAGGTTCATTCTCTGAGCTTGTGGGTTGGTTTCCAAGTGTTTCATTACTAGGCTAGTTAACATATTCATCAGAGTTTAGGAGATGCCATCACAAGACCTACTGACCACATGAAGCCCTTATAAACAGAAGAACACTGACTCCCCCTAAACTCCGCTGAAGATATTACTTAGTCTGGTAACAAAACGTTCACCCTCACTCAAGCTACACCCAAGCTACCGTATAGAATAGAATAGAATAGAATAGAATAGAATAGAATAGAATAGAATAGAATAGAATAGAATAACAGAGTTGGAAAGAATCTTGGAGGTCTTCTAGTCCAACCCCTTGCTCAGGCAGAAAACCCTATACCATTTCAGACAAATGGTTTTTCAATCTCTTCTTTAAAACTTCCAGTGTTGGAGAATTCACAACTTCTGGAGGTAAGTTGTTCCACTGGTTAACTTTTTTTTTTTTTAATTTGATTTATATGCCGCCCTTCTCCGGAGACTCAGGGCGGCTTACAATGTGTTAAGCAATAGCCTTCATACTTTTGTATATTTATACAAAGTCAGCTTATTGCCCCCACAAACTGGGTCCTGAATTTACCTACCTTAGAAAGGATGGAAGGCTGAGTCAACCTTGAGCCTGGTGAGATTCGAACTTACAGTAATTGCAGACAGCTGGTGTTAATCACAATGCTATCAGTCTGCTGAGCCACCAGGCCCCTTATATATAACTATTCTGTCAGGAAATTTCTTCTTAGTTCTAGGTTGCTTCTCTCCTTGATTAGTTTCCATCCATTGCTTCTTGTCCTGCCCTCAGGTGCTTTGGGGAATAGCTTGACTCCCTCTTCTTTGTGGCAGCCCCTGAGATAGCAGAACGCTGCTATCATGTTACCCCTGGGCCTTCTTTTCATTAAACTAGACATACCCAATTCCAGCAACCGTTCTTTATATGTTTTAGCCTCCAGTCCCCTAATCATCTTTGTTGCTCTTCTCTGCACTGTTTCTAGAGTCTCCACATCTTTTTTACATCATGGCAACCAAAACTGGATGCAGTATTCCAAATGTGGCCTCACCAAGGTATTATAAAGTGGTATTAACACTTCAGGTGATCTTGATTTTATCTAGATATTTGCCACTGTTTCAGACTGCCTTTGCCCTTTTTGTGACACAAAATCTTACAAGTAATCATCCAAAGCAAACTTTGTTTTCAAAAAAGAAGTGAATGTACAAGAGGCATGAAACTTGAAATGATCATTAGGAGAAAAAAAAACACACAGTGTTCCAGGCAGACCACTAGATGGAGCTTGTTTGCTTCAATTAGTGAGCTTGGTTAAGGGGAATTGCTTCTAGACTCAACCTTTAATCAGAGGGTTAAGCAAAAACAATATACATGTAGTCCTTGACTTACAACAGTTCATTTAGTGACTGTTCAAAATTACAACAATGAAAAAAGTGATTTATGACCAGAGGTGGGATTCATTTACCTTCCCTACTGGTTCACAAATGTGAGAGCACGTGCCACCTCTGCGCATGGGCACAGCCTTTTGCGCATGTGCAGTAGTCGCACATTACATCCGGGCAGGTGGGTGGAGCCTCCTGCAGTCGCTGCTACCAGTTCTCGCGATCCAGACAGAAACGGCTGAATTCCACCACTGTTTATGACCTTGTTTCACATTTAAGACCTTTGCAGCATTCCCATGATCATGTGATCAAAATCCAGATGCTTGGCCACTGGTTCATATTTATGATGGTTGCAATATCCTGGGGATCATGCGATCCCTTTTGTGACCTTCTGACAAGACAATGTGGAAGCCAGATTTACTTAACAACCGGATTACTAACTTATTAGCTGTAGTGATTCACTTAGCAACTGAGGTAGGAAAGGTCGTAAAATGGGGCAAAACTCACTTAACAACAGTCTCACTTAACAAAAGACATTTTGGGCTGAATTGTGATCGTAAATCGAGGACTACCTGTATTGCTTTCCTTTTCCTAGACCCAATAATCCAGCACACCTGCCTTTGATCCCAAAGAACCAAAACATTTCTTTCTCCAGCCATGAAGGAAGTGTGACAGAAAATCCACCTCTCTACAGGATTTCATAGCTTGCTTTTTTTTTTCCTTTTAAAGAAGCAGGTTCTACATCTGAGAGGCAGGAAGATGCATTCTATATTTAGCACAAGTGCCTGACAGTCTGGATGATTATGAAATATGAATGCAAGTTGACTTCACAACAGATTGTCTAAAATGTTTGCATTTCTAAGTGGAAAAACGCTTTTAAAAAATTGGACACAAATACATATATTAATTCAGATTTATAGTATAACTGAATCCGAACTTTTCATTTGAGCTAATGGATCGTCAACCCCCAAAAAAAGAAGTCCTGCAACTTTGTTATCATGAATGACGACTGCTGCGAGGCTACTGAAATGCTCAGAAAATAGAAAGGTTTGACGCTACCCACAATGGGGGAATGGGTGGTGCGGGTGATGCAACTTGTGGAGATGGCTAAATTAACTTCTTTGATCAGAGAAAATCTACATTTATAGCTAACTGGAAATCCCTTGTAGACTTCTTTGCACGAAACGGAAAAAATGAACTTCTGACTTGTGGTATTTATTATTAGGAAAAAAGGTTAATAGAAAAAGGTGAGATTTTTTTTAATAATCATAGAGTAAGAGATAATTTTGTACTTATATTTGCTGCAAAGGAAATTGGAAGCTTCTTTCTATTTCTTTTTATTCTTTATTTCTGCACTTTCGCTTCTTTCTCTTTCTTTTTTTCTTTCTTTTTTCATTTCTTTCTTTTCCTTTCTTTCTCTTCCTTCCTTGCTTCCTTCTTTCTTTCTTTTTTATTTCTCTCTTTCTTTCCATTCTAGATCACTGTTTTAATTTTTATGTTCTTTATACACATTTTAATGAAATGTATTATTTTATTTAATTTTATTTTCTCTATTTTTCAATTACAATTCTTTCTTTTTTTTTGAATATTTTAAAATTTATTTTAAATACAAGTAATGCAAACAATACAAACATATACATACACATCTAAATACAAAAAAGAAAAAAAAATTCAAATAATACAGTGTACCCTCACCCCCGGAGACCATTCCCCCCTACTCTTTATATTTCTTCTATAACAGCTAAAAAATATACAATATATTCTGAATATGCCCTTATCCCCTCCAAAACAGCATATCTTCTTAAATAGGTTTATTCCCTTTGCCTTCCACCAACACTGATTTTATAAAATCTCCCCATATTTTATTATAATTGTTTGTTTTAATCCTTTTTTAAATTTAATTTCTTTTGTTAATTTATTGTTTGTTGCCATGTTCCCAATTTCATTATACCATTCATTTCTTGCATATCCCAATTTCGTCCCCAGTATTAATGAAATGTATTTAAAAAATTAAATGTTTGCATTTCTCCTTAAAATCATGTGTGTATTGTACTGTCTATTCTTACTTGCATACTTAAGTTTTTTTCTTTTTGTCATATTTTAGATTTTGGCTTGATATATTATTCTTTCAGTTAAGCAAAGCAAAAACAATGTAAAGTTGTTACAATCTAATTTTGCTGTAATATGTTCCAAAGATATTTATGAGATGTTGGTATAACATTTAATAATGAAAACTTTAACTTACTATTGCTATAAGTAATCAATTCTATCTTTGCCAAACCTGCTATAAATGGATTTCAAAAACTAATGCAACCTGTTTTGTGTAACTGTTGGGATATAAGACTGGGATACCAATGTCCTGAAATGAAATAACCAGGTTTTTGTTGGTCAAACATTCAGAATCAGAATCAGAATCAGAATCAGAATCAGAATCAGAATCAGAATCAGAATCAGAATCAGAATCAGAATCAGAATCAGAATCAGAATCGAGTTGTAAGGGACCTTGGAGATCTTCTAATCCAACCCTGTGCTCAACTAGGAGACCCTATACCCATGATGGTGAACCTATGGCACATGTCCAAGAGGTGGCATGCAGCGCCCTCTCTGAGGGCACATGAGCCGTCGCCCCAGTTCAGGTCTGCTGCACATGCGTGTGCTCCTTCTACCATTTTAATGAAATGGCTTGCTGCCCAGTCTACAGTATGTGTCAATTGTGATTAGTCTTATAGGATTAGTCTTCAAAAAAGACTGTTGAGCAACTTCTGATGGAAATAAGGAAAATGCTTTAGCAAATAAATGGTTCTTCTATATCTAGGGAGGTTGTACAACTGTTTTGTTGACCTGGGTCACCTATAAAGCTAAGCCCTAAGGTCAGTGGTGGGTTGCCCCTGGTTCAGACCGGTTTGCAAGAACCGGTAATAAAACAGGCAGGAGGCCCCACCACTGCCCCGGATGTCATCATCAGCAATCTGCGCAGGTGCAGAAGCAAGGCGCGTGAGCAAGCGAAGCGATCGCGTGCACGTGATCTCATTGCGAACCGGTGGTAAAGGTAAGTAGAACCCATCCCTGCCTAAGATGAAGATTTACTTTGAGTTTAGTATACAGTGCAAAATAGGTCACTTTCCCACACGGTTTGTCACTGCCTTTTTGCAACAGATTATTTTCAATTTCTCAGTTTAGTTTACAAATCTAGAATTCACTGGAGGTCTTCAACCCAAGACCTAACCAGTCCAAACTCTGCTTCCCCACCAAGTCCAGACAAGCTGATGAAGTGTTGCTATAGACATATTCCACTGTAGCAAAAACTCTTTCAAATAAATTAATGCATTTAAAATAGTGCCTGTCCCCAAAAATGAATATAGCAAGGCTGCCTAGATAAGCGCATGCCTGAAGAATAGCTGAAGCATGCTTACATAAGACTCTTTAACTTAGATCCATGTGTCAAGAATATATTTCCTCTATTCATAGAAGATACCAATACACTAACAACATGTACTGATGCATCATAATCCCTTGATTTATCTTATATGCAGCATTATTACTCAACAACAGGAGAGGTCTGGATCTAAGGACTGGATCACAACAATATCATGGGAAAAAGTAATACGACAAGACACAGTTTGCTCAGAGATCCAGGGAGGCTGATCCTAGAGTGCAAACTCATTACTATGAAGCTAAATTTACAGTTACAGTTTTTTCCTCTGAATTTTTATTATCCAGATCTTGTGAGGTTTTCAGGAGCCAATTTCAGGAACCACTTCAAGATGGAACAAGCAGCATTCTAGACAATGAGTTGCTAGCTTAGTCCATTTCAAATCAAATCAAAATTTTATTATGGTCTAAAAGCATCACAACACTTAAGCCCTTATCTGGAACAAAGACAAGAGTGTGCTTGTGCTGTTAAAATAGGACTTGTGAAATATTTTATTTCCCTCTAGGCCGTGTTTTCTCAAGAAATTTTTAACCCACATTTCATTGTGATTATAAAGGAGGGATGAATAATTTTCAGAACAAACGTTGTAATGACGAACACTAATCCAACAGCTAATCCAAGTAAAAGCTAATCCAAGTAAAAGCTTTGGAACCAAACAATTGTAATTCTGGAAAATTACAATTAATAATTTATAATTAATTTATAATTATTAATTATAAAGTCAGCACCTACCTTCCTAGGAGAATGAAATATTTTGAGGAATATTTAAAAAGGCAGAATATTATATTTCCCTAAAGGAGAAATGGAGAAACATGCTCTTGGAGACAGAAAGCAGCCCCCACGTCTTTCTTAATAGCCCCCAGCAGATATTTTATGCCCATTAAGAAAGATTGGGCACTCCTATTCAGAAACTAGCTGCAGTTTCCCTCCCCAAGCAGAAACTGAGGCCAGCTTTTAGAAAGGCAGATTTGGTAATTCATTCAGAAAGACTGGGTCAAGACAGAATCTCAGATAAGCAACAAACAAAAGGTTGACAAAGTTAGCCCAGGCAAACACCTAGGGTTGGCATTTCCTCTTTTGCTTATAGAGCCAGCTATTACCCCTACATGACCCCTATATGACCCCATAGCAATCTGACAACAGCCAATAAAATATATGTTCTTGCACAGGAACAGGAAGCTCAAATGCAAAGCTCAAAGAAGGTATAAAACCCCCTCACTGTCAACTCCATTTTGGTCAGCTGCATCAGGATCACAAACACGTGGTCCTGTTCATCAATAAATGGACCCTCTTTCCAATCAGTCTCCAGCCTCCATTTTGTCTCCAGTGCCTTTCTCCCGACTTGGAACTGAACCAGAAGGATATTTCTTCCCACACTATCTTAATGTACTTTACTATCTGAGATTTACAATAAACAATTGCAATTCATTTTTATCAAGTCTGTTTCTCTTTAGAATTTTACACATTGCTAATAAGTGTACTAGCCAGTGTAAATTTCAGAAAGAGTGTTCTTCAAAATAACAGGATTTCTGTTAAAGTGTAATAATAATAATAACACAGTGAAGCTATTTTTAGTAATTACTTCTTTAGTAGAAATTTATCTGGGAGAAAAATTGGCTATGAAATAAACATTTAAAATGAATTGTGCTATTTAGAAAATGATTATATTCATGTTGGTATATTAATATACTTCTAAAAAATCATTAGCTTCAAAGGACAATACATTTGTGAAGACCTACAAGAAAAGACACAATAATCAGCAAGATTTTTACAACTTTTCTTCACAGGATAACAAATAAAAATAACAAAAATGGGGTGGAATATGTTACTGAGTTTCAAGGCTTATTGTGTTCTAATCTCAGAAATCTAAAAAATACCACTTTAGAATTAAAATAGAAACTTTTCGCTCATGACTCACAAAACCCTATGTGTGGGATGGTGTCATTATATTGGGGCATTTTTCACAATGATTAATTTGAATCCAGGAGAAATAACATTTGTATTGAAATTCTAGTTCAGTCCCTTATGCAATACTAGCTTCCTGAAATATATATGCCATTTTGTGTATAAAACCCCCTATGGGCATCAAATAACAGTCATTATTTAATTACTGACATCTCTGACGATTCACTGCTGAAATTCATTGTGAACGAAAATGTCAATTGGGGTACAAATATCACTTTCTCTGTGTCATTGTACCTCCTATAGCTCCTGCAAAGCTATGAGAGCTTTGTTTAGTTGCCTCTGCTGACCAGGGGTGGGTTCTACTTACCTTTACTAGTGGTTTGTAGTGGGGCTGTGCACACACGCTCTTCTGCACATGCGCAGAAGCGTTGTGGTGATGTCGGGGTCAGAGGGTGGAGCCTCCCGCCAGTTTTACTACTGGTTCTATAGAACCGGTAAGAACCGGGGGCAAACCCTGTGGACTGGTGCCGGGAGCACCAGTCCACAGCATGCCAGCAACTGGGCCACGCAAACAAGCAAAGCCCAATCCTGGATGCAGGCAGCATGAAAAATCACACTCTCTCCAATCCACGGAAAATCCTTTCTCCACAGAACCAGTTGCTGCTTCCCAAAAGGTGGGGGGGCACTGACTTAGAGGATTTCCACAACTCTGATGCATCTGAGTTTTAGCCAAGATTTGTGAATTCGTCTTGCCCAACCTATCATCCCGTTTAAGCCAGTGCCATCACTGCTAGTATCCTACAATAGCATTTAGACTTATATACCAATTCATAGTGCTTTACAGCACTCTCTAAGTGGTTTACAGAGTCAGCATATTGCCCCCAACAATCTGGGTCCTCATTTTACCAACCTTGGAAGGATGGAAGGTTGAGTCAACCCTGAGCTGGTGAAGATTAAACTCCTGGTAATGAGCAGAGTTTGCCTGCAATACTGCATTATAACCACTGTGCCACCAAGATTCCTACCAGTAATTGCAGCAGCAAAGGTTCCAGAGATCACTTCCAAAAAGTGAAGACATTAACCATGATACTGATAGTGATCAAAACTCTGCTTGTTTGGGTTTTTTTAAATGTGTGTTGCACATGCAGTTTTGATCACAACTTAGTGGCTGTCCCCTTGATTTTTTTGGACCACACCTTGCAGATCCTCCTGAGCAAAGCTATATCACAAGGCCAATTCTACTAATATTCTTCAGTGTGATGTCAGCCCTGGCTTCAAAAAACCCAATCATTTATTTCTCTAGTTTTTGAAAGTTTTTATTTCTAAGTTTAAGCAAGATATTTTCTGCATTGGTTCAATCAGCACAACCTGAGCTTTTTGTGGGGAAAAAATGCTGCTGTGCTGTCCTATCCTCGCTCCTACCATCCCTGCCTTAAAAAAAAAGGAGGAATATATTCAAACATTTATTGCGGTGAAACCATTGAAACCTGACATTGTTAATGCCTTCTAAAGCAGCATTTACCAACCTCAGCAATTTTAAGATGCATGAACTTCAACTCCCAGAATTCCCTAGCAGGCATGCTAGCTAGGACTTCTGGAAGTTGAAGTCCACACATCCTAAAATTTAAGAGGTTAAGAGTCACTGCTCTAAAAGTCAATGTTATAACAATAAATGTCCCATTTTCATTTCATTTTGCCCAAAGTGTGAAGTATTGTCAGGATTGTTATGCTTTTCTTTTTAGTTTATGAATGAATATTTTCTTTAACATGAATTGTAAACTTAAGTAAGTTTGTTCTCAGATCTGGATACAGAACTTTGAATTAAAATCATGCCCTCATCAGGTCTCCAATCTCCAAAGGGAACTGATTCAGGACTGATCTGTATGGGCCTAGAGATGATACTTTGGGATTTTACCAGTTAGCTTTCTTTGCAGTAAACTGAGACCAGTGAATTCTCCAGTCGGAATGGATTCTCCTGCTAAATATTTTCAAAGCAGATTTGCTACTACCTGTATTAGTTTGTGAAACTGAGAACAAGGAAGAATAATGTAATGAAAACTAAAAGGTAAAGAACAAAATGTTCTATTTGAAGACTAGCAATGGAGGAACATCAAGTGGTTTAATTAAATTTTGCAAAGATTTCAGATGCATGCATAGTTCAGGCATTTAAAAAAAAAACTGATATTATTTTACCATAAGCCCAAAGCTTCTTTTTGATAGAAAGGTAATCTTTGGAGCTTTTGAAAGCAGCCCATTTCCTTTTGTGAGTCTTCCATTATCACCTGCCATGTCCTCTCAGAAAAAGGTTTAATCTCCATAGCGGCTACTATCTTTGACTGCTGAGGCGGATGGTTGCTAATGCTAATGATGCTTCAAAATGTCTCCTGCCCCACAGAGAAAAAGCATCCCTAGGTGAATGTTAATCCTGGGAAAAATGATAGCATGAATCCTAGCCTATGTCAGATACCTCAACCACACCTCTCAGTTGTCTCAGTTAATAAAGAATGGGAAGGAATATAGGAATATGGCAATGTTTGCATTCTTTTATTCAAGAAGCTCTGATGAACATTTACATTTCTCCATTTTAAAGAAGGAAGCGACATGGATTACATATAAGCATACACCTATCATATATGTAACATATACCTGTATCAGTGGTGGGTTTCAAAAATTTTTACTACTGGTTCTGTGGGTGTGGCTTGGTGGATGTGGCTTGGTGGGTGTGACAGGAGAAGGATACTGCAAAATCTCCATTTCCTCCTGATCAGCTGGGACTCGGGAGGCAGAGAATAGATGAGGGTGGGGCCAGTCAGAGGCGGTATTTGCCGGTTCTTCAAACTACTCAAAATTTCCTTTACCAGTTCTCCAGAACTGGTCAGAACCTGCTGAAATCCACCTCTGACCTGTATGTATATGGGCTACACATATGGGATGTCTACAGAAAAATGGCTGGTTCGGGAAGCAGACCATCTACCTGAGATTAAAGAAATAAAAAACTTCATTTTAGTCTTCCATCTGGAGTTCTCCATGTAACCTTGAGTCCTGAAGATTCAACTCAAATGGCACCTTGCCTTAGACATGAGAGAGAGAAAGCTATTCCACCCCTCAAGCTGTGGATGTCTTCCCCACCGATTTCCTCAAAGTCTGACTTCCAATTAAAATCAACACACCCAAAATTATTGTTCTCTCTCTCTCTTTTTTTTTCTAGACGCTATGAATTATACTGACAGGCATAGCAGTCCTTTTTCAGAAGTTTAGGGATATAGATGGTCCTTCACCGAAAAATCAGTTTTAAGGTTTAAATTCAGTAACTTGAATTTCTCCAAGGTAGATAAACAGACATCTGAATTTTCTGGGAGAATCCTTTTTGGAGGGTGGAAGAGATCCAGGCCTGCAGGCTTACACACATAACCAGAAAATTGTGATTACAGATGAGGCAACATTACAGTGACGTATGTATACACAACTTGATTTATATTTAAAAAAATTTTTTGATTATGGTCTCGATATGGTATGAGCCATTGAAAAATAAGAATTTGAGAGAAAATGAAATAGATTCACAAACAAATAGAAATAGAATCTAACAAAAGAAAGAAAATAGGTTCTGCCTGGAGGTACCAAATTTAATATCTCCCAAATGATCTCTCCCTCTGCAGATGTTCATCAGGAATGTTGCATTCTGTGCATACAGGGGCACATTATTCTAGAGCATGTTATTCTATGTTGTCATCACATGATGTATCACAACTTCCCCCCCTTTGCTAAACCGGGGGTGGGCGTGGCTAAAATATGATGCATCTAGCCCATGGGCCGTGAGTTTGACACCCCTGTTCTAGAGGAAGGGTGCCACCACTGAGAAGACTATAGTATGAAGCCCTGCAAATGGAACTCCACAGGTGATGGGATCCTTCCACAGGGCCGCCTACTCATGTCTTACAAAACAGGCAGCTTGGAGCATGTAGTCTTGAAGATAACCAAACCCTAATTATGAACCTGATCCTTTTAAGTGAGATTTTATCATTTATCTGAACCTTTATCCAGGTCATCTTTATCTGAACCTTTATTCCTACACCCAAAATACTTCTGTCTTGTCTTGATTAAAGTTTGGTCTGTTGCTGTCATCATTCATGTCTATCATTTTGCATCCTCCATTACCATCTGAATCCAACATATTAGAAAATCCAACATATTAAGAAAAATGTTTCAGCTTAGTAGCTGTGTTCAGTGGGGCACCCATTTCTGTAAGCGTTCAGAAAGAGAGAGAATTTGTGAATCCATTTTAGATTTAGATTGTGGACAACAATTAGGTGAAGCCAGAATTTCTAGCAAGAGGAAAACAAATTGCCTATAAGGTGCTTACACAATGCCACGTCATAAGAAATCTCAGCTTTATTCTAATTTCAAGTGCTATGCAAGGTGGCTGAAATGAGAGATGATTAAGCCTTCAGAACCAGCCAATGTTATGCAATTAAAATCTTCCCAGATATTTTGGGAAGATGAAACAGACAAAACAGACAAAGAGGCAGTGGAAGTGGTACAGTTCAAGCCCCGCCCATTTTGTAAATGGGTAAATGTTGTATGCGTGTATAAAGGGGCAGGGCTTTGAACGCACTGCTACCAAAAAAAAAAAAAACCTGCATTTTTGCTGTTTTCCCCTTCCATGTATATCAGTGCTCCTCGCAACTCTGTGAGTCACATGTTTTGTGACTAAGAGTTGCAGATTATACACTGGCCCATTAACTTTTAAGTTTTGTCATGAAGCCAGAGAAGCAACATACAATTTTATTTCACTCATTTTATTTTCAAAACAAAGCAAGGGGGATCTGCAAGATCATTTGAGGAAGATATTGAGTAAACCAATTATTACATTCACATAGAAATATAAAATAAATGCCTAATACAAAATAAAAGCAATATTGAATTAATTCTTTATATGCTGGTTTTGTTCTCATACTTCAGTCATTTAGTGGGGATGAGCCACTTAGAATGGGAATTCAGAAAGAGATGGACCACCAGATCTGGACAAAAAAAAAAATGAGAATAGTAGCCAAAGATATATTTTTTAAAATTAATTCATTAGCTCTATTGACCATATAGAATTTTGCAGCCCAAATCAGGTACAGGTGGTCCTTGCCTACCAATTGTCTCGTTCAGTCACTATTTCAAGTTACAATGGTGCTGAAAAAATAACTTTATGAACAATGGCTGCTTTTATGACCTTTGCAGCGTCCCTCAGTCACTGTAAATGCAAAGCCATAGGTCCAGTATGCAGGAGCTGAGGGGAGGCAGGAGGGGGGATAAAAGAAGCAAATTCTAGACAATCTGATCCATTTTCCCTCATCCCCTCTTTAGCAGAGCAGAGAGATTGGAGAAGAAGGGATTACAAGAGATTAAACAGGCATACACTGGGGATGGCACCAGTGCATTGCTTTCAATGTATATTCCTCACAAGTGTCCCTACTTACTCTCTTTAATTCTTTTCCTTCCGATTAATGTAAATACATACATTAATTCCCTTCTTGCTAATTATTCCAGCACAGAGTAGGCATTCCAAAGGGCAGGGTAGTGGTGAAAAGAGAGTGGTGAAACCACCAATCATGGTTGCAAATGTGGACTGTTTATACCTGAGTCCAAAGGATTAGATTTAGCCCAGAACAGATCTAATGATGTATAGGGTTTACCTAAGCAATATCATGGGAGTTATAGGTTTAATTTGCCAATTAATGATTGAGATTAATTAATTCTTACTTTTCATGATACAAGATGAAGTGCAAGATGAAGTGGAATTGATGGGATTCCATCTTGGCATCAGATGGATGTACAGAGCTAAATTACCTTAAAATAACTGCCAGTGATGAATCTACTCCTGGAAGAGGAGATGGTCAGAACTAGATTGCTTGTCTTGTGAAAGCAGAAGTCTGAAGACATCCCTGGTCCTTTGTCCCTTGTGATTCAGGATGACTTTTGGGGAAAAGATGCCAGGGACCTTTTCTGTTGTTCAGCTGCCTCAAGATGATATTCTTGTATCATCAATCAATTCTGAAATATTTGTGATATAGCTAGTCTTTCTAGATACTACCATGACTAGTTATTATTAGTAGAAGTCGTATGTTGCTAGCGTTTGCTGTTTTCCCAGTTCTTCAATCTGTTTTTTATGTCTTGCCCATTTTATGAGTTGATTCTTGCAAGAAGGAAATTATGTTATTTCTGTATAGGTTTTCTTGCTTCTGATTTATTTCTTTTGGGTCTCCATATGTTGCACTGAACTTCTCCAGGAATTTAATATTTGTCCCTGCAGGCTTTACAAGGCTGTTACTATTCCAGGCCCTACTTTCTCATTTCTAATCTCTGGTCTGTTACCCTTGTTTTTGCATGCTTCTCTGGTTTCAGCCTAGAGCATAAAAACCTTCTGCCTTGTTTATAACTGGTTTTTCTACCCATTGGTCCCAGGAAACAGGTGGCATCAAGTTCCTATCTTGGGAGGGAGACCTTTCCTCTTTCCTTCCTGGGTTGAGTGGCAACATCACAAATTCTAATTAAAATACTTTCCATTCTTCTTTAAGAATGACCTCTAGTGTTGGATGAAAAGAAGTGTATTATTCTCTTAAGGTTCCAAAAGTTTTCAGATTCTGTATCTTCCATTTAACCTAGATAGAGCTATCAGGGCTGCAAACATCCAAACCAGCCATAAACCTTCCTTCCTTCCTTCCTTCCTTCCTTCCTTCCTTCCTTCCTTCCTTCCTTCCTTTCTTTCTTTCTTTCTTTCTTTCTTTCTTTCTTTCTTTCTTTCTTCTTCTTTCTCTTTTTCACTCTCTTCCTTCCTTTCTTTTTCTCTTTCTTTATTTCTATCTGTTTTTCTTTTTATTCTTTCTTCTTTTTATCTCTATCTCTCTTTTATTCTCTTTCCTCCTTTCTTTCTTTTTCCCTATCCCTCCCTCCCCCCCTCCCATCCTCCCTCCCTCCCTCCCTTCCTTTTCTCTGAGTGGTGAACAGAATAAAAACACAATACAGTAAAACAAGAATTAAAAACAATAAACAACTTTGAGGCCCTAATAAAACTTGCATCCATCCACTCACCCCCAATACCAGCTCTACCAACATTATGGACACAGTATCTGGGGCACGGGGTGAAAGCCAGACACATGGACCCATCATGGACACAGTGCCGGCGGGGGTGGGGGGAAGAGAAGCCAGTTCTTCACAGTGCTCCCCCACTCCCCCAGCCTGGGGGGTGGGGGAGGAGCCAGATCTTCAAAGGCCAACAGTGTCGGGACCTCTGTATTGCCAAGGGAGACTGTTCCATCATGACAGTGAAGGCATGCTTATGAAACCCCACCGGGCAACACTACTTCACTCTGGGAATCCAGAGTGTTCCCATCTTGCCAGATCTAGTAGAATGGGCAGAAACCATCCATGGTTGCTGCCATCTATTGTTCACCTGAATTTTTCCTTCCAGATCTGATAACCCTTTTGCAACAACTGTACAACAGAATAAAGAAGCTCTCAGTAGAGTGCAGCCCCATGCTAAGAAATAGAAAAAAAAATTCCAAGAACCAAACAGGATGTGGTAGGAGCTAGTGACACAAGGCATGAAAGACAAGTTAAGTAGAAACACTGTTGTGAAAGATAAAATGAAAATACAAAAATTCCACCAATTCTTTAGTTTACACATCAGATGAAAACAGTGGCATTTGCTTCTCAACCTAACACACCTAAATTTTCTTTAGAAAGATTCTGCAATGCAAACCCACCAACTCTCGTACCTACAATTTCACATGCACACTGGTATTTACACAACCATTCTTTGCTTTTACAACTTTCTCAACAAAGAATCCCCCTCTAAGTGTGCTGTTTTGAATCAGGTAAAAGGGAATAAGTGAGAACACTCATTTCAAGATTTTGGGTTATTTCACTAGAAACAGAAATATTTTGTCAGATGCTTGCAATGATATTTTGATTTTTTGGTGGGGGTGTATTAATTTTGTATTGTTTATTATGTTTATCTTTTTGTATAAGTCGTAAATAGCATACCCTAGCCATGGTGGTTGGATTATTTTTTTGGAGTTTTATGGACTTTATCTCACTGTTTTTCCATGATAACTGAAGCCTTGTAAAATCCACTCAAAGCAGTAAAATTAGTGATTTGTGTTCTGAGTAGAGTATTATGGTTTATTGAATATTTTAATAAAACAAGGTGCTAGTTATATGTTGGGCAGTTCAGAAAGCTATTTTTTTTCCTTAACCTTGAATATTTGCATTTTGATATTTAAAAGGAAATGAGAGTTTTACATTTGAATTACAAATATTATTTTCTTTAATTAACATTTATCTACATGGGAGAAAGAGCTGGTACTTATAGTCCCTTGCCTCAATGCTATATCACTGGGAAATGGTCCTATAACATTTTTTTTTTCTTAAAATTTGACTTAGTAATTGGAAAAAAACCCACAGGATGTGGGTGACCCCTCATGTGCTAGAGTTACAGAAGGAGGAAGTTAGAAGTAGTAGTTATGTGGTAGAAGTTAGAAGTTAGCTAGTAGTAATAAGAATTACACAGCCTCTGTTCCAAGTAATAGAAGGCAGAGGCAGATTATGAAGATCCAGAGGCCTTCTTAAAAAGGAGATTTGAACTCACCACCCTTCCTATGGGTTCTGCTTCTGCCCTGCCCTATTAACTTTGGTTACACAGTCTTTTTTTTCCTTTTGGGTGACTTAGTATATTGTGCAAACCTAGCCAAGTTCGGTTAATTTGTGATAAAATGTACTTTGTGTGTATTAAAAAAAGGTGTAAATCCAGAGTAAGCCTTTTGTTAGATTGCAAACTAAAACCGCCTTTGCAGGTTAGGAAATAAAAAAAAAATGTTCTCTTTTAGTCTCTGGGTTAATTCCACATTTTGAAAAATTAGCTAAACTGAAGGAAATGATTGGGAGAACAGCAAATATAGATATCCAGGATCAGTGGTTTTTAGGAACAAATTACTTCTTATTTCCACTGAAATAATTTCCATTTGCACTTTTCCTCATCCAGGAAGAGACCCCAAATTTTACTCAGTGGTTTAGGCATATCCTAACTCCATTGTTTACTTAGTAATACACATTATCCATCTGTGTCATTTTTCCATCTTGTCATTCAGAGCTACAGGGGTTTTCAATCTGCTTGCCAAGAGCTGAAGAATAGAAAAATTGATATCCATCCTTTTATTTTTGCAAAGATTCCTACGTTTTGCTAATAAAGTAAATAGGTGCTGGTTTCTATCTCATTACTTCACTACCAACGGACCGGCAACAAAACTGTGTTCCTTTATAAATCTTTTTTGTTGGTGGTTGTTTATACTTTTCTCCAAAAAGTGTTAGATAATGAAGATCTCTTTACTGGTTTGTCAGGCCAACAACAGATTAATAATCCAGTTTCTCATCTGTAGAAATTATAATAACAGTCAGTTTGTTGCTAATTGGGAAATCTACTTCTTTGGGCAATGACAGACTTTCATGTGATGCTCACAGATAGAATTCACTGAGATCCCGATTGCATAAAGTCACGAAAGGAAGCAATTCCGGTTTGCCACAAGCTGAAATGCTTATTTGATTACTTGGCCACGTAAACAGAGCATAATGTGGGGGGAGGGATACTCTATGTTTGTGTGCGTCTGTGTGCGCATGTACGCATTTGAAGGCAAATGGTATGAATGGCAAAGCAATGGTGCATCTGCTCCTTAGCACATTGCCAGTTTCAGCAATAATGAAATAGTTCCAGGCTTGGCAAACAGTTCTAACAGGGGACATTTTTTTAGAATTGAACAAAGGACAGGAAAACCAACAGCCTATTAACTCCTAAGAAGCCAGAGAAACGTTTTTTAAAAAATCTCTTCTTCTAGTTGGAATAGTAGCAGTGGTGGGTTGCCTCCGTTTCGGACCAGTTTGCAAGAACCAGTAGTAAAACCAGTGGGAAGCCCCACCCACCACCCTGGATGTCATCATCAGTGATCTGCGCATGCACAGAAGCAAGGCGTTGAGAACCAGTAGTAGAGGTAAGTAGAACCCACCCCTGAATAGTACTGTGCCACAGGTCTTCTTCCTTCTACCCTTAAGTGATAAGGAAGTGAGTTAGGGTTAGGGTTAGGGTTAGCGTTAAGGTAGCTTGAGCAGAATGGAGTCCATTATTTGGCCTTTGCAATCCTCTTCAGAAGATAATAATCTCTGAAGGAGAAGAGAATACCTGGCAGAATTCTGCAGTTAGACACCACAATTGTTCAAGATCAAGTTGTACCTGGGATGGAGCAGCTGGGCTGCAAAAGCATGTCACAGAGCATTTGTTGTCTTTCATGCATTCTGAATAGGAAGCGGTTAAAAAGTTGTTTTGCTATAGGTGCCTTCTGTGTGTAGGATGCTGTGTCTCGGCAGCAACCCGGCAACGGGGATGCTGCCTGGTGATTGGTTAAGGGGTGGGGCTGACAATAACGCGGGAGTTTAGAGTTATCTGATTGGTTATATGACTGACAGCTAGCCTATAAAAGAGCTGTCAGCCCCTGACAAATGTTCTCTGTTTAGTTGGTTCAAGTTGTTAATAATAAACAGTTCTCTTGCTTACTTTTCTCGCCTCATGTGTGAAGTTAGAGGTATTTAATACTGGCGACGAGGATGGGATAGATCCCCGCCCCCCCCCACCCCGCTTCTAACTCGTAGTGGCAGAGTGAGAGGAAGAGAGAAGGAATGGCGCCGCCGACGTTCGCCCCTTTTGACGCTACCACGGAGGTGTGGGAGGCATATATGGAAAGGTTTGAATATTTTTTGGAAGCTAATGAATTCACAGACCTTTCCAGCAATAAAAAAAGGGCACACTTTTTAAACTCTTGTGGGCCCGAAGTCTTTGCAACTGCTCGGGCTTTATTCGCACCTGACCCCGTTCACACAGCTTCCTGGGACAGCCTGAGGCAAAGACTTAAAGAACATTACTCCCCCGCCCGATCTCGAATTGCCCGTCGTTTTAAGCTCCGGCAAGTCATCCAAGAAGAGGGGGAGTCGATTGCTCATTACGTGGCTCGTTTAAGAACAGCTGCCCTCGATTGCGAATATAGGGAACTGGACGACGCGCTAGTGGAACAGTTGGTGTGTGGGGTCAAAGATATCAGATTGCAGCGGCGCCTGTTAGCAAAAAAGAACCTAGACCTTCAAACTGCACTCGAGGAAGCTCAGGCTGCAGAGATGTCCGAGAAGTCTACAGCGGAGATAAGGAAGTCCTACCCACCCTCCCGTATGGCCACAACCACAGTGAATTCTCTAGACATCGCCTCTGACGAAACCTCGGACGAGGAGGCAGAGATTAGCCGGTTACAGGCATCAAGGACCAGAAACAAAGGGCAGCGATCATTTAAAAAGCCTCAAACCATCTGCCTCAGTTGTGGGGAGGAGCACCCGAGATCAACCTGTCGTTTTAGAGCAGTGAATTGCCGACGTTGCGGAAAGTTGGGACACATCGCAAGAGCCTGCCGGTCTGCACCGAAAAACCCTGCATTGCCAAAGCCACGCCGCCCAGCGAAGGAGGAGTGTTTCTCTGTCTCACGAGACCACCGTATCACTGAGGTGACTGCTCACTCCAGGCCATCCAGAAACGCAAAAGTATCCATGACTGTAAAGATCGAGGGTGTTTCCTGCCCGATGGAGGTGGACACAGGATCAGCGAAGTCCATTTTATCTTGGGGGGTGTTAAAGGGACTACTACCCAAATTTCAAAAGGGGCAGTTAAAACCCTGCCCGGTTAAGCTGAGGGACTACCAGGGTAATGTCATCCCAATATTGGGACAGGGTCAATTCCTAATTGAGACTGAAGGGTTTGTGGGGCACCTATCTTTAATTATCGTAAAAGGTGTCCTTCCCAGTTTACTGGGAATGGATTGGTTTCGTTCGCTGGGGTTGGAAATATCTGGGATTCACTCCACGTGTGTGAGCAATTCAGGTGATCTTTTCAATGAGTTCTCTGACATTTTCGATGGTTCCCTGTGCCAATATGTGGGGTCGCCTATTTCACTCAACTTAGATCCCCTGGTCGCTCCAATTAGGCTCAAACCACGCAGGGTCCCGTTCGCCCTTAGACCAAAGGTGGACGCAGAGTTAGATAAACTCATCTCCCAGGGGGTTTTAGAACCTACTGATCACTCCCGGTGGGAGACCCCCATTGTAGTTCCTATAAAACCCGACGGATCTATCAGAATTTGTGGAGATTTTAAATGTACACTAAATAAGGCGTTGCAGGCCAATCCCTACCCTGTCCCTGTAGTACAACACTTGCTCCATTCCCTGGGTCCGGGGTCCATTTTTGCCAAATTGGATTTGGCCCAGGCGTACCAGCAGCTCCCGGTGGATGATGCCTCCGCAGAGGCTCAAACCATAGTGACCCACCGGGGAGCATTTAAGTGCCGGCGCCTGCAGTTCGGAGTGAGCATAGCTCCAGGCTTATTCCAAAATTTAATGGAACGGTTTCTCCAGGGGTTGCCAGGAGTGGTGCCTTATTTTGACGACGTGCTCGTTTCCGCCTCTTGTCGGAGCGAGCTCGTCGACCGCGTAAGAGCAGTTCTCCTCCGTTTCCGGAAATCTGGCCTCAAATTAAACAAAAAGAAATGCAAAATTGGCGTTCCACAAATTGAATTCTTGGGCTATTTGGTTGATGCTAAAGGAATCCGCCCCACTACCGCCAAAGTCGCAGCAATTAAACAGGCACCTGTACCCTCCTGTCGCGCTGAGCTACAATCCTTTTTGGGGTTGTTGAATTTTTATAATGTATTTTTACCCCACAAGGCTACAGTAGCCGAGCCTTTACATCGGCTGCTATCAAAAGACGTCTCCTGGGTTTGGACAAAGGTGCATGACCGCGCTTTTCAAGCAGTTAAGAACCTGTTGTCATCATCAGCCGTGCTAGTGCAGTATAGTTCAGTTCTACCCCTGGTCTTAACTGCGGATGCCTCCCCATATGGCATAGGAGCCGTGTTGAGCCATCGTTTTCCCAATGGGTTAGAGGCTCCAATAGCGTTCTATTCCAGGACGTTGTCCTCCACAGAACGTAATTACTGTCAGCTTGATCGGGAGGCATTAGCGGCCGTAGCCTCTATTAAGCGTTTCCACGAGTATTTGTACGGCAGGGCGTTTGAGTTAATCACAGACCATAAACCCCTTCTGGGCCTTTTGGATGGTCGCCGTCAAACGCCTAATATACTGTCCCCTCGTATGTCCCGGTGGGCTACCTTCCTAGCCGCATATAACTATACCTTAGTCCACCGCCCAGGTAAACTTATTCCTCATGCAGATGCCTTAAGCCGTTGCCCGTTACCATCCCCTGTAGTTGATCCCGCACCGGCCCTGTCGGTCCTCCTCGTGGACGAATTGTCTCTCCCCGTGACTGCCACTGACATAGCGGCTCACTCTCTGCACGACCAGGTCCTGTCCAAGGTCCTCCACTGGGTCAGTAAGGGGTGGCCTTTGGGGCGAGTTCCTATCCAGTTTGCCCCATACCAAGCCCGGCGGCACGAGCTGTCTGTCCACCTAGGTTGTCTCTTATGGGGTAATCGTGTCATAGTACCTCCATCCCTCAGGACCGAAGTCCTGGCTAGTCTGCACACGGGTCATCCCGGCGTGGTGCGCATGAAAGAAGTGGGGCGGAGTTATGTGTGGTGGCCCTCACTTGACCGGGAGATCACCGAGTGGGTGGCGGGATGCTGCAGTTGTCAGCTGTCCAGACCAGCAGCACCATCCGCCCCTCCCCAGGAGTGGGAAACACCCAGGGGACCCTGGTCTAGACTACACGTTGATTTTGCTGGTCCCTACAGGGGTCGGTCCTTTTTGATTGTGGTTGATGCCCTATCCAAGTGGGTGGAGTTGGAACTCATGCCCTCCACCACCTCTGAGGCCACGGTCCGGGTCCTACGTCGGCTGTTTGCCACTCACGGCATTCCAGATGTGGTGGTGTCCGACAATGGGCCGCAGTTCACCTCTGCTACATTTCAGGTTTTCCTTGCTAGTTTAGGAATCCGCCACGCACCTGTTGCCCCTTACCACCCAGCTGGAAATGGTTTGGCTGAACGGGCCATGCGATCTGCTAAGGACGCGTTGGCCCGTTTGTCCCCTGGGGACTGGGACGAGAAGATAGCCATCTATTTGTCCACACAACATACGACACCGTGCCCGCTCACCCACAGAACTCCTGCGGAAGTATTAATGGGTCGTCGGCTGAGAACAGTACTAGATCGTTTACACCCCACCTATGCTCCTGAACGGTATCAAGGCGCCAGTGCAAGCATCAGAGCATTTAAGGAGGGGGACCTTATATTTGCGAAAAACTTTGGGGGTGAACCACGGTGGCTGCCGGGACGAGTGACTGAAATAACCGGCCCCTGTTCTTACAGGATTATACTGAATGACGGCCGCTCGTGTCGCCGGCATGTGGACCAACTGAGACGACGATGCGAGACCCACCCGGGGGTATCGAATGAGGGTGTCCAGCAGCCGGCACCACCACACAGCCCTGCTCTCGACCCATTTTCACTAGGCAACTCACAGATCCCTGCCCCACCCAACCACCCACCGTTTCTGCACTTGAGCAACTCACAGATCCCTGCTCCACCCAACCACCCACCGTTTCAGCACTCACCTGAGTCAGCCAGTTCCACTGACAGCCGGAATGCAGTACCGACAGCGCCACCTTCTGGGCCCGAACCATCGGGGGCGGATTCCGCTCCCGTGCTCCGGCGTTCTTCTAGAGTATGCAGGCGCCCAGAATATCTTAAAGATTATGTATGTTCCATCCGGGGGTGAAGGAGTGCTGTGTCTCGGCAGCAACCCGGCAACGGGGATGCTGCCTGGTGATTGGTTAAGGGGCGGGGCTGACAATAACGCGGGAGTTTAGAGTTATCTGATTGGTTATATGACTGACAGCTAGCCTATAAAAGAGCTGTCAGCCCCTGACAAATGTTCTCTGTTTAGTTGGTTCAAGTTGTTAATAATAAACAGTTCTCTTGCTTACTTTTCTCGCCTCATGTGTGAAGTTAGAGGTATTTAATTGTGAGAAGTCAGTCTTTAGGACAGAGAGCCGTACTGATAAACTGGTTAGAAGGGAGAATCCAGAGAGCCAGAGTAAGTGTGGGGTTGGGGGTGGATAGAGGCTTGGCTGGGCTGCTAGGTTTATATCTGGAAAGTAAGCCCCTCAGTTGGTAGACCAATGAAAACAGATAATTTCAATTCAGTTTTCTTTTGCTGCTTTGCATTTTTGGTTCCCAGAATAAGTGTCAGGAAAAACGTATGTAGCTAAACAATGCCAGTTTGGCCTAGTGGTTAAGGCACCAGGCTAGAAACCAGGAGACTGTGAATTCTAGTCCTGCCTTAGGCATGAAAGCCAGCTGGCTGATTCTGGACCAGTCACTCTCTCTCTCTCTCAGCTCCATCTAGGTCACAGATTTATTGTTGTGGAGAAAATAGGAGAAAGAAGGAATATTAGGTATGTTTGCTGCCTTGAGTTACTTATAAAGTAATAAAGGCAGGATTTTAAAAATGTAATAAGTAAAAGCAGTTTTAGCATTTTAGATGTCCTACATTCTCCCTTTCACTGTCAGAAGGAAGGAAGGAAGGAAGGAAGGAAGGAAGGAAGGAAGGAAGGAAGGAAGGAAGGAAGGTTCAATTAGATAAAAATAGATAATGTAGATCTTACTGTCTGTTCTTTCACACATCTTGTGAACCACAAGAATCAGGTAACTAAGTTAAGTTGCCATTTCTTGACATAAAAGCTCACACTGACATATTCCACTCCAAAAGGTGAAACATAAAGAAGCTGTACAAAAATCTGTCTGTAAACATTTTTCATATTCTAATTTATTTCTTTATCCGAACACTCTGAAATGCTTCCATCAGTCGGGATAAGCAACATGTAGCTCCTTACCTCCTATTTTGCAGTCCCCAAGTATTACTACATCACAATTATCCTGCCAAAATATGGAAATTAAACTATAAGGGACATTTATGGGAGAAGAGTAAAAGAAAAAATCTAGTTGTTGAATGAAATAATGTTATCAAAGCCCCTCTTTTTACATATATGTGGTTTTGACTGTCAACAATAGAAATTGAGGGTATAAATTAAATATAAATGTATATATGTACAAGTAATTTTTTTTTTAAAAAAATGCAAACAATACAAAATACTGAAATGGAAACCATGTCCTCACATGATCCATATATCATGGCTTTTAATCCTAGTAATAGTAATCACCTTGGAGATCTTGACCTTGATATTTTTAATCTAAACATTGCATAACTATCACCATCAAACAGAGCTAGCAAAGGTTTATGTTGATGGTTGCATGTAAACCATGTGGAAGAGCGCAGCTATGGAGGGGAGGGATGGAGAAACTCCTTCAAACCAGTAGATCCACTTCTTTGTACTTGCTATTTGTTTTCTTCCATGGTTTTAATCTGGCTTTAGCCTGCAAAAAGACAGAGCAAAGTTTATGGTTTGATTATTGACACAACAGGAGAAGTATTGAATAAATATGGTGTCTTGCCATAAAGCCTTCTTCCTCCTTTGCAGTTGCCATAGGCATTTTCTGAACTCAAAGAGGCAAAATGACTAGCCAGTCTCAGGGAATACAGCAACTTCTCCAGGCAGAAAAACGGGCCAAAGATAAGCTTGAAGAAGCCAAAAAAAGTAAGTTATGCCCTATGCTGGAACTCTGTTGAATCTCCAGAAAACTTTTGTCATATATAACTACAGATAAATCACAGAGGCATCAACAAGGAAATGTTATAATATATTTAAATGTTATTGTAGTTTGATTTTTTCCCCCCATTGGGTTAATTTTTAAAACTATCTCCAATGTCTTTTTCTCAACTTTTTAATAATTTGGTGTGTAGTTTCAGAGCTGAATTAATGTGAATCAACAGTCATCCTTCTATTTCCTTATAGGGGATTATTCTACAACCTACATTCTTTTCTGGTCCTCTAATCAGAATTGGGCCTTCCACTTTGGGTATATAATAAGGAGGCTGAACTAACATATGTGGCGTGTGTGTGTGTGTGTGTGTGTGTGTGTGTGTATGAATTGAATCAATTTTTCCCAACTATGCCATTATAATCTTCTATGTTTTAATGTTGGCTGCATCTCAGAACTAAAGGAACCATTGCCTCTGTCTATTGGTTCACTACATTTTCTATCAGCCTCAGCCAAAAAGGCCAGTGGTTAATAACACTAGTTCTTGAAGGTCTTCTATGTAAGGTAGACTTGTTTGAATTTCCAACATTATTTATCACTTTTTAACCCACCTACTAATATTTTGTTAGTCTAATTACACTTTTTAGGTTTCGTTGAAAGTTACACAGTACATAAAACCTCATGCATTTTTATTCTGCAGCAGCTTCTATTTATTATTATTTATCCTTACACAAGATTTCATGTCTTGTTTTCTAAGATCTCTTTCTCCTTATTATATTGGGCCTCATCAGCAGCTCTGCATTTCCTACCAGGAGTTTTTAAACATTTTTGTCGATTAAATTGATTTCCATGAAATTGGGTTTTGCTATTAATTATTTCAGAGTCTTTCATTCATTTCCTTAAGCTTCTACAAAGAGGTATTTTGAGAAATTCCATCTTTATGAAAACCTGAAAATAAAGCTTTGCCTTTATTTTATGTTCTAATGGGCTATTGGGGATATAATTACCTTTAATACAGACAGGGTCACGTAGTGGGGAAAGTAGTGGCCTAGCAATCCAAATACTGAAATCTAGTCCTTCCTTGGCATGAAAGCCAGTTGGGTGATTTGGGGCCAGGTTCTCTTTTTCAGCATAACCCACCTCACAGAATTTTTGTGGAAAAATGGGTAGCAGAAGTATTATGTACACAATCCTGAGTTCTATAAAATAAAGATGGAATACAAATGTAGTAAGAAAGGAAATTTTCTTTTGGATTATACATTTCTCTGAATTTGCACCAAAAAACATTCCAAAGAAAAATCTATAAATAGTGGACTCTGCAATATGGACTTTGAATTAAAGGATACTTTTCAAGCTATGTTTCGTGACAAAATGTTCAAAAGTTGGGTTTGCACATCTCAGTTCTGTAGATGTTTTGTATTGCAATGGTGACACTGTGTGCCTTGTGGAGATGCATGGATGATGTGATTTTTTTCCTCAGGAATTCACTTTAGAGTGCTTTCTCCAACAGAAGCCTTTTTTATCTACTACAGGCCCAGAAAGGGTCCCAGGAGAAACATAACGTGATATGACAGATTTGCTTTATTCTTTGAATTTGGGGGATTGTATTGCTTGGTAGAGCAACTTCAGAATACACTAAAGCACTCTACTAAAGCTTTGCATTGCCTTAATAGTTCATAGTTCATAGAATCATAAGGCTGAAGGGATCTTGGAGATCTTCTAGTTAAATCCCCTGCCCAAGGCAGAAGTTCTTATATTATTTATTAAGAATCCTTTTAAAAATCACCGATTGATACAAAATCTAGCCAGAAGGAACTTTTCATTCATTTCTAATTACCATAATAGATGATATTGATCTTCTATTGGTTACCCGGGAGCTACCAGCCTATTACTATATGACTGCCTAATGTGTGAACTTGCAAGTGCTACTGAAATCCTGATTCCGACCACCCTTACAGTTGACCATGCTGGTGGGGACTGTCAGGAGTTGTAGTTCAGAAATATCTAGAGAACCATTCATTGTTCACCCATGTCTTTGGAGGGAAAGGGTGCTTTCCAAAAACAAACAAAAACAAACAAATGAATGAGAATAAAGGTTCAGAGGTGATACCCATAGTACTAACCTTAATTACAAAGCATCTGAGAAGTCTGTGGGAGTTCAAGCAACCAAAGCAATTAGCAGTTCTCTCATGAATAGCTTCCCATGCTTCCATTACAGTCCAATGTAGATATCTTCCTATAAAGACTTTACATGTCTTACACGAGCACATAAACAGCATTAATGAACATCATACAAAATAAGAACGCTCAAAACCAGGAGAAACTAATCACCATCAACCTTAATTATGGTCAAAGAGCAGCATAACAAGGGTTATGCTTTAAAATTTTTTAGATTTTAAAATCTAAAAAAACGTCTTAAAAAGGGAATAAAAACGCTAAATGAAGATTAAAAATGGCAAACTAAATCTATTTAATACAAATAATGCAATGAATCTAATACAAAACATGATATAATAACAGTCTAGGTACACATTTAAACAAATGGGAACACAATCTCATGAGCTCTGAGAAAAGAGAAACAACAGTGTTTTCCTAACATTTTTTAAGGAAACAAGATGGCAATTTTAGACTATACAACAAGCTGCAGTGATATTTTTACCAGATCTTTTTTCCAGAAAGAGTAGCTGAATTGGCTTTAGATTAGCAGCTGTCAAGCTTGTGCCAATTGTTTTGTCAGTAACAGTGACAGTGTCAATTAAATTGGTTTCATTTCCATTAAATTAAGTTGTGCTATTGCTCTTCTAGCAACAACAATAGCACTTAGACTTCTATACTGCTTCATAGTGCTTTACATCACTCTCTAAGCAAGGGGGGGGTGTCAAACTCAAGGCTCAAGAATGTGGTTGGATCTGGCCCTTGGGGCCATCCTGGAAAATGTAAGGGGCCAGCTTGGTCTACCTGCATCACTTCAGCCTGGTCTACCCATTGCAAAGAGAAAACATACCAGCAGTTTGGGGAGTGGCATCAAAATGGCCACGCCCACCCAGTCAGCCTCACCCAGTGAGTGCGTCAAGCTGGTCATGCCCACCCAGTCGGCCACATCTGCCCAGCTCAATCAGGTTAACCACAGTCCTGATGTGGCCCTCAATGAAATTGAGTTTGACACCCCTGCTCTAAGCGGTTTATGGAGTCAGCATATTGCCTCCAAAAATCTGGGTCCTCATTTCACCAATCTTGGAATGATGGCAGGCTCAGTCAACCTTGAGCCAGCCAGGATCAAACTCCTCCTATCTCTTGTAGCTCTTTTGTCGCCTACATTCTTTCATTCACATCCTTAAGCTTCTATGAAGATGCATTTAAAGAATTTCATTGTGTTATATGGCTTCTTGCTTGAGCTGGGTTATTGGACTAGAAGACCTCCCTTCCAACGATATTATTCTGTTGCCTTTGTGAAACTGAAAATCCGAGCTATCTTTATAGGTAGTTGGCGATATAATTATCTTTAAGACAGACAATTTGGTGTAGTGGTTTATACACCGGACTAGAAACTGAGAGACCATGAATTCTAGATCCACCTTAGGCACAAAGCCAGCTAGGTGATCTTGGGCCAGTCACTCTTGACTTGCCAAGAAGGCTGCAGGGACTTGTCCAAGCAATTGCCAGGAGTCAAAATTGACTCATAGCCATATGCATGCAAACCTGTGCCATAAGCCAAAGCTTCTTTTTCTGCATTTCAGGAAATACCAGTTCCAGGACACTCTGTACCAGTTTATACCTGCTTGCTCTTCCACCAGCAAGATTTAGTTGCAATGTGAAACAGGTTTGACTTTCCTGAATTGTAAAATTAAAAACGTGACTCTCATAAGAATAGGATTGTTTCTTGTTGGCGCTGAAGGAGCAGAAGGAAACCTCCCTCCCTGCCCTACTCTGGCCCCCAAAAGGCTTCCAAAGTATATGTTTTAGTAGGCTTTCACAGCCTACTAAAAGTCAGTTTTGTGGCACTGGTTTTTCCAGTTCAGGGTGATGCATATTTCTCTCTCTCTCTCTCTCTCTCTCTCTCTCTCTCTCTCTCTCTCTCTCTCTCTCTCTCTCCCTCTCTCTCTCTCTCTCTCTCTCTCTCTCTCTCTCTCTCACACACACACACACACACACACACAGAGAGAGAGAGAGAGAGAGAAAGAGAGAGAGAGAGAGAGAGAGAGAGAGAGAGAGAGAGAGAGGTTTATGTTTTCTCTAAGCAAATTTGCAAAATTATTTCTAAAAAAAAAAAAAATTACAAACTCACCTCTCAACTAAGCCTGAACATATCTATTGAAAAGCATGAAGTATCTGATTATTATTTTCTACACTACACCTTCAAAATACAAAAAACCAGGGATCACTTGCAACTTGTCTTATCCTCCTGGCATATTTCAGTTCAGAACATGTGTATATTTTTTAAATGTGTTCAAACTTTTGTAAGTCCATGAATCAAAGGATTCTGGATCCCAGTCCTTGTAATCAACTGTGTGACATAAACTTTTGCATTCTTAAGAGTAAGATCCACATAGGATTCTTTTTATCTGGTACAGTAGATGTTCCAACTGTAATTTCTATTCAAGGATTAAAAGATGGCATTCCCTCTTTCAATAATTTTTTATATCCATGGCTGAAAGTCCAAAAGTGTTCATATTGGATGTGATATTGAGATTAAATAGATACTGATTTTACATAATAGATTTGAATTCACCCTATAATTTTCAGCTGGCAAACAACTTTATCATCAGTTAACCAACATTAGGAAAATTGACATAAGGCCTGAAAAAGTTTTCAGTTCATTTGATGTTTTGCCACTTCTTAAATCTAACGATTCAGAATGTTGGTTCTCATTGTTAAAGAATTTGCTGCCAAATTGATCAGTTCTATCCAAGGTTTTCTTAAAACACAGGTCCGGGATTTCTGACCTCAACTGTGCCATGCCCAATTTCCAGTATGTAACATAACTCAATCCAATATGGCATGGCAACCTAAAGAAAATATATGGGGGTGAATAATTGCTTCCAAGCTGAGATATAATCATGCATCCATTTATTTATTTAAACATAGTACGGTTAAGAGTTGAGCCTAATTTTTAGCAAAGAACATCAAAATATATCATGGATTCACAGAAAATAGTGTCTCTGTCAAATTCTCATGGATAAGAAGCACAAAGTAACACAGCTATTTTCCTTCAGGAACCATTAGGTCAAATCAGGATAAATAGCCCAAAATGGGCTATTTAAAAGCTGGTGTGTGTGAAAACTTTCTCTAGCAGGTGAACAGAAAAAAATGGGGGACGATGGGCAGGAGTGGGTTCTACTTACCTTTACTACCGGTTCGCAGTGGGGCCCCGTGCATACACTCACTTCACTCAAGCACGCGCTCTTCTGCACAAGCGCAGAAGTGCTTTGATGACATCGGGGTCAGTGGGCGGAGCCTCCCGCCGGTTTTACTACCGGTTCTATAGAACTGGTGCGAACCGGGGGCAACTCACCACCGGCAATGGGGCATCTCCGAACACCAAACAAACAAGAAAAAGTATTAAGTATTCAGGGACTGAAATGTGATTGGAAAAAAAAATCATTTCTACTGGGAGCAGTATTTTTTTTTTTTAATAAAAGTCTACTGTGCTATTGTAGCTCTGCTGGGGAAAAAAAGGAGGTATAAAAACCAGGAGAATGGAACAGGACAGTAAGAAGAGAATACGTATGTATGTATGTATGATGTGTGTATGTGTGTATGTACGTATGTAGGGATGGATTCTGACAGTTTAATCTTGTTCATATAAACTGAATGTCATCTACAGTATCTCCCATCCATCCATCCATCCATTCCCAGAAGAAAAAAAATGGCACACTTTTTGCTGGAAGAGTATGATGGGTGTGCAGCAGGAGTATTGTCTAATGGGAAGAGATGGGACCCTGAAGTATAGACTAAATATTGTATCCCCAAAGTATGTCAACCTAGGAGATATTTTATTAAGCCAAACTGCTTAATAAAATGAGTACAAGGCAGAACATCTTAAATGGTAAGCACAGACATATCTTTATATAGACAAAAACATATTTATACAAAGTAAAGTCAATTTTTATATAATAAAATATATACTTTATTAAAAATTATATAAAGCATTAAAATGCAGACACAAATGCTTCAAAATAAAAATCCCCCCTTTCTTACCATTTTTTTTTTTGCTAATAATTGTGCTATTACTATTATTATTGGAAATGTTTGTATACTAGAAGAGTACCAGATAGTGTAGATAAATTTTCCCTCTTAAATGTATAACAATATACTATGTTGCTTTTCCAATAATGCTTTGACATTTGTTAAATTTGCACAGGTTCTTTTTGAAACCATACCCAATTAGACTGACCCAGACTCTAGAGTAACAGTCCCCAACTTTTCCACTCTGCAGACTGGTGGTGGCGGTGGGAAGAAGGGATGGTTTTGCACGCTCACAATTCATTTGCACTTCCCTGTTCCCAAGGAGCCATGGCCTGGCACGGGTCACGGACCAAGGGTTGGGGACCCCTGGTCTAGAGAGATGCAAAAATCAGGTGATTTATTTTAACAGACTTCTAACAGATTTGGAAACTTTTTAATTTGTAAAACACAAAAGCAATGTGTAAAACTTACCTATATATTCACAAATATATATGTGGATATTTCCTATCATGTCTACAGTCTGTTCCTATTACTGTTCTTCAATACCAGGCATGTCCAACCATTTGGCTTGCCTGAGCAACACTGAGTGAAAAGGAATTGTCTTGGGCCACATATCAAATATATATTGAATGTATATAAATGCATGTAATAATGTTTGACGTTTACAATCTTTTGGGGTCGCATTACTAGCTGTCCATGGACTCATGTGGCCTACAGGCCAAGGGTTGGACATGCCTGTTCTATACTATTACACTTAAAATTACCTCTACATTGTACTCTGCACTCTACAACATATAGAAGTTCTCTGTTTATATTTACTATTGATGTTTTCTTCTTACAGAAGAATCAATCTTCTGTAAGAAGAAATTCTGTAATCAATTTTCCCTCCAGTGTCTCTGGAATGTCTTCATTTCCCCCTCTGTTGTCCTTTTTAATAACCATCATTGCAGACCTCTTACAACAGTCCAAGTTGCACTTTTCCATGCTGGACCTTCAGACTTTTTTTTTTCCTCGGAGGCATCCACACTCTCTGAGGGAAAAACACGCATTATCTTTCCTACTCCTGGATTTCTCCAGTCATTGGTGGAGGCAGAGCCCCAAAACAATGTATCTCCTTCTCACCTGTGTCAAGTTTGCTGATAAGAAAGGAGTATAGGTGCCTGTAGTTTTCTCAAATAATCTGTCTTCCACATAAACCAAGCAAGCCTATTCTGTAAACTAAAGATTTTTCTGTGGTTGTATAGGGAGCCTACTCCAATGTATGGTATGTAGATCCACCCATGACCCAACTTCCCGGGTATGGATTTATACTAGTTAGCAGACTTATGTTTAGTGTAAATATGATGGAAGATCTTGCACACGCCCAATCCTTCAAAATAAACACCATAAGGTCATGCCAGATATAATCAGTTGAAGCACATAAACAACAAACTTAAAAAGAGGTTATAAAGAGGTTATAAACCCAGCCTCACTAACAGCTTGACAATCCACAAGTAGGTGTTTGATCTCTCCTGGTGAACCTATAGTTTCGGTTGGCACAACAGTTGTTCCTGCTCTTCTAGCAAAGCAGTGGTGGTTTCTCACATCATGCTGAAATGGATGGCCGGGGTTCAAAGAATACTTTACAGTATGCTCAACCATTATAAATGAGCATTCTGATTTACTATCATGCAATACATCTGGTTGGTCAAACTGAACAAAAAATATTAGGGTTTTATGCAAAGCATTAGTCCAGACCGCTATTATTTGTATCCCTGGAGGTGCAGTACTCATGAGGTTGTATAAATAAACAGTGGCTATCTGAAAACATTACACAGGCATTCTGAGCTATCACTGTTTGCTTGTTAAGGCTCAAATTTGAGCCAGGTATTGCATCAAGCCCATAGTTCACCTCCTCCAATAATCAGATAGCACCTAGAATAATGTGAACACACCAGTGTTGGGTTGTCCCCGGTTCACACCGGTTCTATAGAACCGGTAGTAAAACCGGCAGGAGGTTCTGCCCACTGACCCTGACATCATCAAAACGCTTCTGCGCTTGCACAGAAAAGCGCATGTAGCCCCGTTGCGAACCGGTAGTAAAGGTAAGTAGAATCCACCCCTGAAACGCACCATATTGCCACTATAATTTTAATAACACTATTAAAGGAGAGTAATGTTGTTCTCCATGAAATACCCAGGCACTTAATTTAGGATGAAAGGTTGCCTACTAATCAATATAGGCCATTCCAATTTCCTTCCGTGCTCTTCTGTGATCACAGTATCCTGGATTGACTGATCATCCCAAACTATAAGGTTGTCTTCTAATTTAGGTTTTACAGCATTTCCTCTCTAACTCCACACAATATTAACTGTTTTTAAATATCCATTGCAGGTGTCAAATGCTCCCGATTCGGACCGGATCGCCTGATCCGGTAGTGACGGAGGCGGGTGGTTCAGAGAACCGGTAGCAAAAATCCATGCGCCCCCCCCCCCACCATGCCCAGCTGAGCTACACAACCATCAGAGGCTTTTTTTTTTTTTTTTACTTTTAAAAGCATTTTAACCTCTTTGGCCAAAAAATGCTTTTAAAAGTGGAAAAAAAAGGCCTCTGATGATCATGCGGCTCAGCTGGGATCGTCAAAGGCATTTAAAAGAAAAAAAGGGTTTTTCAAAAGGCTCTGACGATCCCAGCTGAGTTGCCTGATCGGCAGAGGTTTTTTTAAAAAACCCTTTTTTTCTTTTAAATGCTTCTGACGACCCAGGCTGAGTTGCCTGATTGGCAGAGGCTTTTTAAAAAACCTCTGACGGTCAGGCAACTCAGCTTGGATCGTCAGAGGCATTTAAAAGAAAAAAAGGGTTTTTTTAAAAAAACCTCTGCCGATCAGGCAACTCAGCTGGGATCGTCAGAGCCTTTTGAAAAACCCTTTTTTTCTTTTAAATGCCTCTGACGATCCATTTTAAAAAATGGTTTTAAAAGTTAAAAAAAAATTCGCCACGCCCACCTAGTCACATTACCCCTCCCACACCACAGAACAAATTTTAGATTTCACCACTGATCCATTGCCCCTACAATCAGCATGAAGAGAATGGGGGCCCCTGCCAATAGCCTTTCCAATATTCAAGTATTCTAACATTACAATGGAGTCATGAGACCTTTTCTCCAGGGCTTTTTTGAAGTGTTTTCAGCATGCTTCTTCAAAACTAAGATAAATTAAACCATAGTTTTTGATGACATATATTGTTAATTGTAGTTAACATAAAAACACCTTCTCTTCAAAGGAAGGAAGCAGAAGAAAAGCCATGTGAGTTTCAAGGTTTGTAGCCATATTAGTAGACCATAACAGAGCATTTGATGTTAGTAAATACCTTCTTCGATGTACATTTGGCTTCTGTATGACTTTGTTTCCAAGGGTTTTTTTATTTCTTTTCAGAGAAACTGTAATTCTACAAAGACATTTCTAACATAATGCTTATTTCCAAGAATGTTTCTAGACCCTACATAAACCCAGAGGCATTTGCTGAAAATAATGAGTGATTAGAGCCTACTGCTTTGCTTATTAACATAAGTACTTATACAGGGGAAAAAATCTATGATAAACTAGGACAGTTGGATATCATTCTAGACTTGCAAGATCCCCTTCGCCAGTTTGTCTTCTGGAGAAATGGCATTTCTTGATAGGACATACTTCCTATGGCAGCCATTTTATGAATAAGGGCAGACATTTTATAAGAAAGTCCTCAAATTGTTTTTTAAATTCTAAATTTGCCCACCAGACCAAAAGTCACCTAAGTATTATTTTTTTTAACACAAAGAGAATAAACCTTTAGGGTTCTGAAGAATGCATTTAAAGGATGCTATAGATTTCATTATTCCACAATGTTTCAGTATTATATTCCAATTTTTTGAAAAGTGAACAATGCTGATTTCTTATTCTGTTTTATCTTCCATTTCAGTGCTATGGGTGGTTTTACTTCTCTTAGCTGCAATAGGGAGTCAAGCAACATTTTCAGTATGCCAAAAAAACAAGTCTTTGTCTCTAACTGTTTTGGTTTTCCTTATTTTTTGCAGTAGTGTGGTATGACAGCTCTTCCTCCACCTTTCTATAAACTTGTTTTTGATGGCATTGCTTCTGATTGACATGACACCAGATACAGCACTATATTGTCTTTTAATGGAGACAGGATCCCCACAGCAGAGGAATGTCTAATCTAAATTCTGGCAGAAAAGATAAATGTGAATACAGGACACAGACTGCATCTAACTGCGAATACTGGCTAATTCCCTCATTACATCACTGAAACCTGGAATAATTTACCTCATATACTTTGTCATAAAATAGCTATGTCTGATCACTTCCTATATCCACATCTGGATGTTATCTGGAATGCAAAAGCATGCTTGCATTATCACCTCCTCCATAGTATGAAACTATTCAAGCTATGTAGTCTGGGCTATTTGAAGCTATTTGGAGCAAACTGAAAATTTGAAACTATTGAGTGTCATTCCTAATGGTGGGTTTTTGCTGTTATAAATATGAAGTACACAGAATGCTGCCAATCATTCTAAAATTCTGGGCGTTCTAGATTCTTAAAGGGTGAGAATTCTGCAATTCTTCAGAAGCTGTGTTTTTTTCTTTAGGATGTGATTATTGGAGGCAAGATGGCATTTTATAAGTTTCACATACATTAACAGACAAAGCTCAAGAACTGGAGGAGATTATAACTTAAGTAAAGGACAATCAATATTTTCAGAATGGTTCTTGTCACCCTTTTTTCTTATCTAAATTAGACAGAAGTGGAATCTCTGTGTAAGGACATTAATTCTTTTCCTTCTGGCTGCTAGAACTTGTCCAGGAACAGTTACTCCCCTAGTTGTTTCAATACTATCCTAAATTAATGTCTTTCCAGTCTGCTTAAAATGTGATGTACAACCCTCTTTAGCATCTGAAAGAGGGCTTTTGCTTCTGGGTACTGAAGCTCCATATTTAAGAGAATATCATATGGAGCTAAAAACCTCATTTTAACATTTCAAATTTAGGTTTAACAATTAATCCAAATAAAGGCATGAATACTTAAATACTTACTTACTTACTTACTTACTTACTTATTTATTTATTTATTTATTTATTTATTTAGTCGCATTTCTATGCCACCCAACTCCCAAGGGACTCTGGGCGGCTTACAACAGAGAATAAAACAATGCAACAATATCCCATACAAAAGTTAAAAGAAGACATTAAAACATTAAAATGTTAAAACACATACACGCCGATTTGTGGCCGGGTCGCAAGATCACTATAACGAGATCAATGGCCCCAGGCCTGCCGGAAGAGCTAGGTCTTCATTGCTTTCCGGAAGGCCAATAGGGTGGGGGCGGTCCGGACTTCAGGAGGTAATTGGTTCCAGAGAGCCGGGGCAGCCACAGGGAAGGCCCTCCCCCATGGGCCCGCCAGCCGACATTGTTTAGCTGACGGGACCTGGAAGAGACCAACTCTGTGGGATCTTACCGGTCACTGGGACCGGTCACCGGGAGCTATGTGGTATAAGGCGGTTTTGAAGATAGCTTTGGTCCTGAGCCAAATACCTGACTAAACTGGAACCTGCAAGGCCAAGATATTAAGCATTATTTTAATACTTAAAAATCAGCTGAATATCATCATTCTCATATTACCCTTATTATGAAACGAGTCACTAGACTTTGATGTTACCTTTTCCTTCATGCCTACAATATGTTAGTGCTCAAAATGTGCTTTAATATTCCCATCCACCTTTCCATCTAGCAAACAGTAGCGAAAGGGAGGCAGAAATTCAATAAATGTAAATATTGCAATTAAGGGATATGAGATGTAACATTATATTGGTTTGGATTTATGCCGGAGTTTAACAAAATTCAATTGTTGTGAATTGAAGGGTTCCTGTCATCAAATCAGTAAGGCAAATCTTGGAAAATGATGCCTTTTGTTGACAACTGCATCTACAATCTGTTGTCTGATTATTGCAAAAAACAAAAAGAAATACTTGATTTAAAGTTCAGGTCATATAAGAAGTTGTCCACATTTCAATGAGCAATGCTCTGTGACAGAGTCAATGTTTTTCAATAAGGAAATCTGGAAGCATTTGATTGTTTATGTGAAAGTAAGTAAACACAATATTTCTGATCCTAAAGTCAACACATAATAATTTTAAAAATGTATAACAAAATGAATGTAAATGTTCTCCCCATAGCTAGCACATAGAGCACAGAGAAAGAAGACAATTAAGGCAATCGTTGATCTTAGATTTATCCGTAAGCTTCAAAAAATAGATTCATTAAAATATATACATTCATTTAGAAGGCCGTGATTTGATTGAAAAGAGAGAGAGAAAGGGAGAGAGATGTATATTCAAACTGCAAGATTCACACATGCTTATTAATTTCATGGCTGTACATGACAGATGGATATATGCATTCTGATATAGAGACACTATACCTGTTGAGATGTCAGGATGGTGTTCTGTCCACACTTGTAGAACATTGTATGCGATATGCATATGAGCATTTATGTGGATTTACTTCTCTTCTTTTAATATATCCATTAACTTTTGATTAGCAATGAATTAAGAATAGGCTTGCATTGGAATGTGTGTGTGACCTTGGGAAATGAGGGGAAGGCATGTTGTCTAAGAAACAATCAGATAAGAGACACAGGAACCCCCAGTAGCTTAACAGTCAAAGAGAGAAACTCAGGAAGGACCAGTCCTAATTAATCAAATGCTTAAAAGTGGCAGCAGGAAGTTGTTCTTTCATACTTGCAAAATTCTGTTAATGTAGCCTGACCATAAAGTAGAATTAGTTCATCTAGTTGTGTTTGCTGTCTAGTTTACCTGGGACAGATGATATTTTTTGTGTCACATAGGGTATCTTAGCAGAGTATTGCTCAAGATAATAAATTGATTTGTCCAATTTTGGACATATCATGTTGTACATATCTAGCTCTGTGATTTGTATACCATGGTTTATAGTTTAATGTGGTGTGTGAACTGAGTAGGGCAACTATACTTAAACCATTCATGGATTTGAAGAACCGTCTTTTCCTAGTCATATCTACTTGACCCACTACAGCAAGGAAGCAGGGAATGCTATGTCCCCTCTCCTAAGGAGGTCCATCTAGCAGGACCAAGAAGAAGGCTCTTCTCCATGATGGCTCCCTCCCTGTGGAATATCATCCTCATGAATTAGCCCCCATTTTGACACTCTTTCTCAAGATTATGAAAACCTAATTTTGTCAACAGGCCTAGGGACCTCAGAATGGGATTGAGTGGTTTATTTGATTGTTGCTGCCAGAGGGTGGAGGGTTGTTGCTTTTTAATTTTTTTTTTAATTTGGGCTTTTATCTTAGTAAACTGTCCAAGAATGAGTTGGATGGCCATATAAATTTTCTTAAATGACTGAATGTGACAAGGAAATTGGGACATTCTATATAAGATGCTAGTGACAGAGACATGAGCCCTTGAGATCATTCCGATTCAAAGCTTCCAAAGATTCTAAGAAATTAGGGGAATCTATTTTTTAAAAAGAGTATTGAACAGTGATCAACAAAACAAAGGTGTCTCCCTCCCCAGAATAAAAAAGAGTAATGCCTTTCTCCAAATCTCTCCAGTAGAAGCAAAAATAATTTATGGTATAATTCCTAACTATATTGCATTAAGACTCTTTACAGTTTTATGTATAATTGTAAAAGTTAAGTTATAAGGTTATACACAGCATCTTGGCAGGAGAAATTTGGCAGTGAGATTTCTTCTACTGTAAAGAGAAGGCGGTAGAAATGCAAGGAAGTTAAGTTTGGGGTTCTTGTCTGGGTTGGGCTGAAGGAAAGGGGATAAGGAACTAAGTGTTCTTCAACTAAAGAAGGGACTGAATTTTAATTTTATCTGACCTCCTGCAGTAAATAAGTGATATGTAATCCAATTAAAATGGTATGACTTTTTTTTTTCAGGAAAAGGGAAGAGACTGAAGCAAGCCAAGGAAGAAGCCATAGCAGAGATAGACCAATATAGGCTCCAGAGAGAAAAAGGTTTCAGATTGAAGCATTCCGAAGTAAGTAAGAACATCAAGGGAAGATGGTAAGAATATCAAGGAAAGATTAGATTATTGAAATCTCTCTAGTTTGAAGCCCTCCAGAGATTTCTGACTAGTACATGGGCTATGCTAGCTAGGACTGATGGCGGGTGAAAATCAAGTATCTGAAATCACAAACTGGGAAAAGCAGGAACAGTACATATTAAGAATTGTTCATACATTTTGTGTGATCTGTCAGGCCCAAAGAACCAAGAAAACCATGCTGGATTATTTCAGAATATTTTTCTTCGCCTATAGACATAAATCTTGCTAAACTAAAGTGCTTATCAGCATAACTACAAAATATCCCCTGCAAACTGCTAGGGTGATATAGTCCACCTTCACAATCTTTCTGCATACCAAAGATTCCATGCTTTGTCTCTTTCTTACTGGGAAAGAGTAACTCTGGCCTACACTCCATCACAATTCAGATTCCTGAATCCTATGGTGATTATGTTTCCACAACTGTAAATTCCATGTATTGGCTATTTATACCGACAATTTGTGAAATGAACACATTCTCTAGGCCCATCTTACAGAGGGAAGCTGACCATTCTAGCCAGCCACCTCAACTAATTGAAACAATGAGCTTTTGAAATTAGGTTGCCTATTTCTCAAAAGTCAGTGTGATCCCTGGCTGAGGATTAAGTTCATAAGAACCCACTGTTTTTATGCACTAAAGAAATCAATGAGTAGAAAATTTAATCTTATAAATTATCATTCATATTAATCATTCTTGAAGGTCTCCTCTGAAAAAATAAAGAATGATGAAAGGGTTTGCCCACATATTTGGCAGCAATTCCCAAGTATTACACTCAGAATTCTGTAAGGTTAAAATATTTAAATTTGTGTGAAAAGGAAGCACAAAACTAGAAGAAAGGAATCATAGTTTGGAATGTATGCATCTGCTTATAACATCACCTTGCTAAATTGTTCAATTGATGTAGAAATATCATTTAATTAAATGGTAGGTCAACGTTGTTTCCACCACAATCTGTCAAATATTTAGTTAATTAAAAACAAATAATCGCAAAATCCCAACCCTGTGCATACTGTTCAGGCAAATTCATGCTTAGTATGGAATGCTGCAGGATATAATTACATCCTTTTTCCATCTCTGCACCACTGGTGGTTATACCAATAGGTAACAATGTAATTTTATTGATTACAATATAATATTGCACACAATAAGTATATTCACCAGGGGTGGGTTCTACTTATCTTTACTACCAGTTTGCATCACGCCCGTGCACTCTTCTGTGCATGCACAGATCACCTATCATGACGTCCAGGTCAGTGGGCGGAGCCTCCCGCTGGTTTTACTACCAGTTCTTGAGAACTGGTCCGAACCGGGGGCAACCCACCACTGATATTCACTCAATAAACTAATCCCCTATACTTTTCCCACAATGAAATACCAGGGGGAAAAAATAAATCAAATTCTTTTTTCCAACCCAGATTAACCATGTGAGGCCTTGGGAGAGACTTCTCTTACATTGTGTATAGTTTTTTTAAAAGTATGTATATATATTGATTAATTTATGTCCCACCTCTCTTTCTGGAAGTCCAAGTGGCATACTTGGCACTTCCTCTTATTTTTTGCTCACAATAACAACTTTATGAGGTAAATGGATCCGAGTGTCTATGGGTGAAGATAGACTTGAACCTGAGTATCTCTGGTCATACCCAGGCTCTAAACTACTATACCAAACTGTCCCTCTTCTCCTTCTCCTTCTCCTTCTTCTCCTTCTCCTTCTCCTTCTCCTTCTCCTTCTCCTTCTCCCTCTCCCCCTCCCCCCTCCTCCTCCTCCTCCTCCTCTTCCTCTTCTTCCTCTTCTTCTTCTTCTTCTTCTTCTTCTTCTTCTTCTTCTTCTTCTTCTTCTTCTTCTTCTTCTTCCGTATCCATCATTGGACGTTGGCAATCCTATTTTTATCAACAGCCGCATGAAAATTGCTGCTGAGTTTTGTCCAAACCAGTCCCTTAGGTTTTGAAGCCATGATGTTCTTCTTCTGCGTGGACCTCATTTGCCTTCAATCTTTCCCTAAAGAATTAAGTGAAGGATGTCATATTTTTCTGGGTGTCACATCACATGTCCAAAATATTCTAACTTTTGCTTTTTAATGGCTTTGATGATTTCCCTTTGCCTTAGTAGATTCATCATTTCTTATGATCCCATTAACATTTATACTAGTATTATTTAGGATTATTAGAATTAGTATTATTTTGTTGCACTGGCAATGACTGTACTGTTGATATGCCTGAAAGACCAGGTCATTGTCATGGAAAAGATCTACCTACATTGTAGTTAAGAATCCACAATGATCTGATGGCACATCATCAATTATTTAGAAACTATGGATTTGGTTTACATATTATATATGGATATGAAACATGTAGATTTCTTTGTTTACATATATTTGAAAAGGATCAGTAACCTGCATTCATAAAAAGAATCACAAATAATCCTATGCATTCATGTTTCCAAATCTAGAATAAGATTAAAGCAGAGTTTTATTATTTCATTGTCTAGCATGGAAGAAATGTAAATGGTTTGTACAACAGAATCAAAATTATATTTGAAAGGCATTTTAATAGGCTCAAACTTGCCAAATTACATTATCAGCAGACTATATTCTCAAAACGAGAGGTTTTTTTAATAACAGTGTTTTATAACAGCATAATTAATTATGTTATAATAATAAACCCTTCTATGTAGAACACAAGTCAAAATTTGGGAACATCATCAAGTGCACACACACACATATGTAGGCTCTGGTTTGGACACCTGTCCATATTTGATGTGCACCTTTAATTTATATAATTATTTTTTGGGGCAAATGAAACATCATTACAATAGGATTGGTTATCATTACCATTCATACCATTGTCTTTTCTTTTTGCCAATTCATCTCCATGAAATCTAATAGTAATCCATCAACACCTCCCATTATTTATTTTTCAAGCTGTAATGTGAAACTATGTATCACTAAAAGATGCCTGATGATTTAATTCAATCAACATTTTTAAGCAGTGAAGCTGCTACCGACGACCTCCCATCGACCCGTGTGCTCTCACAGAGAGGGCCTCCTCAGGGTGCCATCAGCCAGACAGTGTAGGCTGGTGACCCCCAGGGGGAGAGCCTTCTCTGTGGGGGAACCTACCCTCTGGAATCAGCTCCCCCCAGAGATAAGGAGAATCCAGGACCTCAGTGCCTTCCGTCGTGCCCTTAAAACCCATTTATTTAAACAAGCCGGGCTGGCTTAAGATGAAATTTTTAACTGTTTTAAATGTTTTAAACGTTTTAATTGGTAATGAGTTTTAATTGGGCCAAATTTATATATCTTTTAATTGTTTTTTAATATTTGTCTTGCATGTCTTTTTAATTCTGGCTGTACACCACCCTGAGTCCTCAGGGAGAAGGGCGGTATAGAAATTCAATAATAAATAAATAAATAAATAAATAATTATTTACACTAATATGCGGATCAGGGTAGATATACTTTCCTTTTCACCATTTTTCCAATTTTATAATTTGATCCTTTTCTGTAAAAAAAAAAAAGACAAAACATATCTTTTTGAATTAAAGTACATATTAAAATGTGTCAAAATTTAGGGCTTAAGTTATTCCAATGAGTGGGTAATAGCCGTATTTTACTAGCCGTTGCTGATGAAGTAATGAAATCATAAATTGTTGCTTAGTTGAAGGAAGGTACTGTACATGAGTAAACCTAACTGTAATTACTTAAGTATGCAAAGTAGAATCATGTTGGTCAATTAACCATTGATGACCAAAACTGGTATGACTTCTACATGGAATAGGACACTGGAACTTTAGGTACATAGCTTAGGTGTTTACCAAACGTTTATATTCAAAAGTTCCCTAAGTTGCTTAACCCCATTACTTAGGGTTAAGTCAGAAACATTATGGAACTAATTTAGTAACAGAAGAGAATATTTGTAACTCAGGGTTGAAACATGGGATCCTTGGTCAACTCTGAGCTTGGTTGTTTTGTTGCCGATGTTTCATTATGTTATCATAGATAACATAAGTGCTTGAAGAGTATGGGGTTTGTTCTCTTTTTATATACTAATGTAATGGCCCTCTTGGGTGCCAGGGACTGGTTCCGTGGAGAGGGTTTTTTCCGTGGACTGGAGGAATGTGGTTTCACATGATGCCTGCATCCTCTACATGTACAGAGGGGCCTTCACTCGATTGCATGGCCCGGTTCCTGGTGGGCCACGGACCGGTGCCAATCCACAGCCTGAGGGTTGAGGACCCATGTACTAGTAGCTTGCCCTGTGAGTGTTAGTGGGAGTGTTCTTGGTGGTTCCTTGATTAGTAATTCCCTGAAGCCAATTTAGCTTGTGATACTAAATTGGTAATTTAACCATTGCTGATTTAGCAAAGTGCACTAGCTTTGTAGACAGTCTTAGAATAACTTCACTATCTTCTATTTTTTGCTTCTTTTCTGGGCAGAAAATGATTGCCTTTGGCAGTTTCAGAGAGATAGATACACACATACACAACACAAGCCTCTCTATCCCATAATCCTAGATCCCCACAAGAGGCATGAGAGATAATTATCTAAAAAGGGCTTTTTGAATAACAGCGTCCTGCTGTTAAAAGACTATACAAATCACAAACAGAAGAGAACTTGAGTTGTTTTGAAATTTGCATAGACGTTTCTGCTTACTTTACATATTATACCCTGTTTTGTCTTTGCAGATAATGGGCTCTCATGATAATCTATCAACAAAAATAGATGAAGAAACGGCAGCAAAGATCCAAGGCCTCACTAATAATTATCAGAAGAACAGAGAGAATATGCTTGGTCATCTATTAGGCAAAGTGTACAACATCAATCCTGATATCCATCCAAATTATACATATACAATTTAAATCCCTATGGAAATGTTTTAAAAGAAGCACTACTCACAGAATGAGATGGCAGATTGGGAACTATCACTATATATTAGCTTGCTACCAATTGTATTTTTATCATCAGCAAGGGCCGAACAAGAATCCATTTGGATTTTTTGTTTCCAACAGCCAAATTGTTACACATAATTTTACTACAGATTTTTTAAAAACAATTATTATTACTTTCTGCATTCCAGCTGGATATATAATCTCAAAGCTGAAGCATATTCTTGAGCATAATATTTGTAATTTGGCCAGCTTTTATAGGCAACTCTCTGGCAACGTAGATTTTTACCCTCACTTTTTTTTTCATTTTTGTAGCAAAGATTGTATCACTTAAATATGGGCAAAAGCAGAAAAAAAGAATGGCTTGACACCAGCAGCTTTTAAGTGGGTGTCTTTTTTTCTTCTGATGTTCTCTGATGCTTGGAAAGTATCTTGTCATATGGCTTGTTGTAGGAAATCTGTTTGTCTCAATATGTGGAGTTTTAAAATAACTAAGTATACAATAAATAGTATATATTATTAGACTTAACATTAACCATGTGTCTCTAGGGTTTTACATATGGGGAAACTACAGTCATATGTATAGGATGCCTTTACATATCAGACATACAGCAATTTCCCAAAATTATGTTGGAATTAGAAGTTCTGTCTGTGAGTTGGTATTTGGCCAAAATAAACTTCTCTGTCATTCATAGTATCAAAAACATATTCCCTTGGTTATAGCAAAGGTAGACACCACGCAACACCTCTGAAACAAATAAGAGTCTTGTTCACAGGATAGATTAAAGATAAACTTCAACTCACAAACAGTGGCAAGCAGTTCCATCACTAAGTCCAGCCAAAAGCATGACCAGTCTTTATCAGAAATGAGCTGAGCTTGCATTATAATAAATATTTACCTGGGAGTAAGCTCTGGAACTGAAATAACTGTAGGCTTTCATGAGCAAGGACATTCAAAAAGATGTGTTTCTTATCCTTTTATCTTTCCTTTGCAGTCACTTGTGCCTCTCAGAGCTCCGCAGCTGAATAGCGCAGTAAGATCTATAGATCTTGCTTAGTGAAACAGAGAAAAAAACACATTATTTTCATTAAGTTAATTGTCTTAAGAGTTAAATTTTGCAAAGCACCTAGGGCCGTTCTCATATTTCTAATTAATAGCATTACAATTAATGTTATGGGATGAGTTCCATGGACAGTTGCTATGAGATTCTGTCTAAAGTCTTTTTTTACAAATAATTATCAAAATTGTTAAGATTTTACTTACTTATGAACAAATGTCATTTTCGGCAACATTTCCTGCCCTTGATTCTGCTCCAAATTTTTCTAGCACTTACCATTCTACTTGGAGCATTTCCATGTTTGGTAAAATATAACTTTTTTTTAAAGGCAATTTGTCTATATCAGAAAGTTGAAAATCTGGATGTCACTTTTCTAATCTTCCATTTCTTCAGAACATTTTTATTCAGATTTCCTAAAATGCTTACATGATTGAAATAAGCATACGTGAATTTTATTGAACTACAACTTACGTTTTGGTTTTGGGGTTTTCTTTCTCGAGATGGGGCAATGCTACTTTATGGTTCATAGGTACCCTTCTCTCTAGGACCAAAAGCACATTGAAAATCACAAATAACTGTGTTACTGCCTTACTTAATTTTGTAAGAATCATTGACAGAGATAACACTACTGGTATTAATTTTAGAACATTAATTTTTTAATTGAATAATAAAGTCTGAAATTTATTTGCATTAATAGACAGATCACAGCAGCTGCAATAATATTATGAAAAGGGAGGAACTCATAGTTGAATCTGTGTTGTTGGAGTAGAACAGTGAGACAATAAGAAACAGACTGCCGTTTTATTATAGTCAAAAAAAGTTGAATAGCCTGCCTCAAACAATAGACGAAATCTAGTATCGTTGACCAGATATCCAGATTGGAAAAGGACAGGAAAAACATCCGAAAGGAGGGAGGGTTCATTTTATGACCATTTATGACCTCATTTTATGAGGAAGGAAAGAAGGAAAGGAAAGGAAAGGAAAGGAAAGGAAAGGAAAGGAAAGGAAAGGAAAGGAAAGGAAAGGAAAGGAAAGGAAAGGGCTGTTTGCCTTGAAGCAGTTGGGAAGATTAAGAGGGAATAAATGCACACACTTTTTACAAATGATTAAATGCAATCTATGTTTCTTCTCATTCATGTCAATGAAGATTCTCAATCATCAAGGCAGAGAGGTCTGAAGGTACATAGCTATACACATGCAACATATGCAGAATAAACCTAGTCTGATTTACAGCACATAAACTGATTACTTTCATTCACCATTTGACATGACTTTATGATTCTGTGTAAAAGAGTGGCTTTCTATGTGTCTTTTCTTCTTTTTGTCAAGTTCTGGATAGGCAAAACAAATAATCATCGATGACCCACTATAGGAAAAATGCAACATGGGCATAAGAGGCAAGCAAGCTACTAGCATAATAAAGAACACTCGTATTACTCATTTATAAATAGGATTGCTGATCCCAAAAAAGAAAATCAAGTGGATTTTTTTTCCCCCTTTCCTGTGCAAGCACAACACATTGCAATAGTGTGATCTGCAAAAATCAGGAGGTGCAGCATTTCACAACCTGGGGGGAAAAAAGCATAATCAGCTGTCTCACATCAGGAATATCCTGGCTCTAGAATATGATATTCTTTGCCTGATTACACATCTCTAGTTGCAAAACTACTATGACGTATGCGCTGCTTTGAATGGGACTGCTGCCTTGTAGACCCATACAATATTCTTAGCTACAGTCTGGAAGGAAGCAGTACCTACTGCCTTTTACCAAGTATTAGGTACTTCCCAGTCAGAACTAGAGACTAGTTATTTCTTAGAGGTTTTTCTTCAAAGAATTAATCTGGATATTCTCCTGCTTCTTCTGCAAACAAGATTAGCCAAGTGCTGAGACAGAAAAAGTGTAGCAGGAGGCAATTTCTTAGCAACCTTTGCAAATGTTTGCTTTCATCCTATTGTCACTTGAATAGGCATTCTTCCAGTTCATTATCATTTTCCTTTGGTCAATGACTATATCAAGAACAAGTGTACATATATATTTGAGGTGATATAAATTAGCATAAAGTAATGGTAATCTAAAATTTACCTGAGCTTCACAGTTAAAAGAAATTACCAAGCCTGCTTTGTGCTGACGCACAAAAATTTAACCCCACACAACACATGTACATATACATATGCTTGCCTAAATGGAGAAGCAAAAAATAGATGATTAAGTCTGTATTGTATATCTCTATCTATCAAGTGCATAATTTAAGTGGGCATATCCTGTTGATTCATAAGAACTATAGTAGCAAACTTTCCTACAGGGATGTTCTTATTGATTCCAAATATAACTGATTCTCCTCTAAGTAGGAAATGGCATATCAAATAGATAATTTTATAGCTTCAAAGAAAAATTTATTACATATTAAATTATAGTAAGAGGTATCCTGGCTCAGTGGCTTAAGAGATGCCAGAGAAGGTCTATACCTGTAATGGAGAACCTATGGCATGTGCCACAGGTGGCACGCATAGCCATATCGGTGGGCATGCGAGTTCAGCTCCAGTGGGACCAGAAGTTGGCAAACGGGCCATTTTCGGCCTCTGGAGGAACTCCAGGGGGTGGGGAAGGCTGTTTTCACCCTCCCCAGACTCCTATAAAGGCTCTGGAGATTGGGGAGAGTGAAAAATGGACCTACCATGCCATCACGTGCCAGGAGCAGGGGGAGGGGGGGGTCGCACGTGCATGCATGGGGGCAGGGCACATAAAATTATGGGTGTGGGCACATGCCCGGACATGACCCCACCCCACCCACCCTGCTCCTGGCACGCGATGGCAAAAAGGTTAGCCAGCACTGGTCTATACTTTGAGTCCTATCACTGCATGATGGAATGAGCTTCTGTCACTTGCCTCAGCTCCTGCCAACCTAACAGTTCAAAAGCATGCAAATATAAGTAGATCAATAGGCACCACTTCAGTGGGAAGGTAACAGCATTTCATGTTCTGATGTCATGCTGGCCACATAAACATAGAAACAACTTCAGAGAGTGCTGGCTAAATGATTTAAAGAAATAGAGATGGGTACCAGCCCCTAAAGTTGGCTATGACTAGTGGGATAAAACTTGCAGGGACTCCTTAAATTATAGTAAACTGGAACCACTGATATGTCCAATTGGTAACCCATATCTCTTAATATTCACTTTATAACTCTTGTGTCAAAAATATCCTTCAAGAGAATAGCAATAGCACAAGCACTTAGACTTATATACCACTTCATAGGGCTGTATAGCACTCTCTAAGCAGGTTACAGAATCAACATATTGCCCCCAACAATCTAGGTCCTCATTTTACCAATCTTGGAAAGATGGAAGGCCGAGTCAATCTTGAGCCAGTGAGAATCGAACAGCTGGCAGTCAGCAGAATTAGCCTGCTGTACTGTATTCCAATCACTGAACAATCACAGTTCTTAGAAACCGTATCATTGAAACCTAGTCTGTCAAAGGTGAGTCCTAGAAGATTGACAGAAATTGATAAGGAAACCCAAACCAAGAAATTGAACAACTGCAATGAAAAAATTCAATTGGATTCATTACAAAGGGCGTAATTTGGGTTGTGATAATAAATTAAAATCCAAACAAGAATTGTGCTAGAAGTTTTGTCTCAAACAAAAAAAAGGCAGGAAGTGTGATAAAATGACAACTCCTGGAAATAAAACAAGTTCAACATTACCACAATATTATATTCAGCATTTATACTATGACCTTTGAAATTTTTATTCATTTTTCACATTTCTGAACCACCCATCTCCCTCAGAGATGCTTTTTGTAAGATATAGTACTGAGAGCAATAATCCCCAGATACTTAAAACTTCATACCTGTTCAGTCTTAGTGAAAGTCAAGTTGCCTCTTGAAAAAAGCACCTTTGGGACAACCATGACCTGGATGACTGAGAATTTCCATAGACTGTTCAGTCTTACTTCATTAAATGAATAAATGGGATAGCTGTTTCCTAATATATTGGCAATTGGAATGTTCAACTCTTTTCCAACTTTTACTATTATTTCCTGACCCCTAAACATCCAACAATCAAGTCATGGGATTTAAAAATATATATAAATTTAAATAAACAAACAGTAAGAATTCAATAAGGCACCTTTTAAGGCTGAACAAAGGGTAGAATGATTTGAAATATAAGAATAACTAATGCAACAAATCATTGTTAAGGAAGGTTACCCTTGGTGTTTGATTCTTCTATTCTCCCTCATCAATATTGAAAAGACTTCAGAGAGTGCTCTGAACTCCTACATTTAAAGATGTGGTTGAAAGTACAGTATGTTCACTTGCACAAAAAGGAAGCCAATTCACGTTCTGAGTAGAGATTTTTATGCCTTTCTTGATATTCCCTCAAGCGTTACATACTATCATAGTATCTGAATACCAGGTTAATTAATGGAAGGAGGCCTCAAAAGCCGTGGAGATAGTAAATATTGTACTGGAAACCAAGGCATCAGGTTCCACATAAACGTTTACTTATAATTTATACCCAATTTTCTGCGGTGAGAGTCAGTTTGGTTTAGTGGTTAAGGCACCAGGCTAAAAAATGGGGGTTGTGAGTTCCAGTCTTGTCCTAGGCGTGAACACAACTGAGTTGACCTTGAGCCAGTCACTCTCTCTCATCCTTAAGAAGCAAGCACAAAACCATTTCTGAAATCTTGCCCCCAAAAAAGCTGCAGGGACTTGTCTTAGGGAGTTGCCAGTCAACATCGACTCAAAGGCACCACTTAAATAAATAAATAATTCGGGAGTACTAAGTTCTCTGGAACTTATTTTTGAGGATGGTGTTGCAAATCAGTTAAAAGTGCAATCCTAACAAAAAACTAACTGCTCTTGCAGATCTGACTTCTCTTTCTAGCTGGCTGATTAAGCATTTACAGCAAAGTTTGCTATCTGCCTATTATACTTTAATCGCAGCACCTGAAAAAAGATCTAGTGAGGTGTGCAAAATGAATTTTAATGAATTGGTTTTGTTTTTTTTAAAAAAATAAACAGTAGAAAAAAGCAAGATAAAACAAACATCTGCACTTTTAAAAACATAAGGATAGACAAATTACTTTTAGTAATTTATCCTTCACTTCTCTTCTGTTTTTTTCCCAACCAACTAACCACAGTTTAAGTATAAAAACTTAAAAACTTTGCAACAAACATTATTAATTGTTGTTAGATTTTTCAAGTTCTAAAAGTCATATTTCAGATGATTAATTCAGGATTGGTCTTTGATGTATTATAGAACATTGCATATGTCACCAGAGCCACCTTATTAGTGGGATGGGCAGCACATACATTTAATAAATAAATAAGTAAAATAAAGGAGCCATTTCTGCTTGAATTCAATTGAATTTCTATTGAGGATATATGAGGTCAATTTTACCATTGCAACATTTTACTTTCCCAGTCTGATGTTGTAAACAAGGTATCCCTTTTCCAGTCTCTGTTTTTGGTCTTTTCATCTATGTCAGCTGCCTATAATTGTTGATGAGTGGGTGGCATTTGAAATTTAAAAATAAAACTTTTTTTTTTTTTTGCTTTTGCCAAAATCCAGGGGAAAGAATGCTTGTTTTTACTCCATGTGTTCATTTAATTGCCTATGCTGGAAAACAATGTTAAAGGGAAAGGGTGAAGTGGTTTTCAGCACAGTTCATCAAAGAAATTCAGAATGTTCTTCCTACACTACCTTTCTGTCTGAAAGGAAGGGAACTTATATACATTTATTTTGTAGCACCTATTCTAAAAGCATAACCTTTACCTTTGAACACTTTCACAAAAAGTATCCCTTCATTTCTGTTAATATAAAGGATTCCCCAACATAGCAAGAGATGTACCATCTCGGTCTAATTAATTATCATAAATTTAGGGAGGAAAATCCCTTGTAAGATATTAAGCTGGCAAGTTTGTATCATTGATCATACATAATGGAATTGCTGTTGATTGCTCAAGGTTCCTCTGTCTGCTAAGGTGTGGTTTCTTAAGGCAGCAGCAATCTCCTGCTACCTGCTGTCTTGTGGTGGGGGGTGCTTCTTGAACTCAAGGCTGCTACTTTATGGACAGATGGGAGGGCAGTCAGGAAGGCTTTTATCCAAATTGGAGGGGCACCAATTTGATTCCACCCAGAAAAGTACAGATGCACACCAATGGTGGGTTTCAACAATTTTTACTATCGGTTTTGTGGGTGTGGCTTGGTGGGCATGGTATAGTTTGGTGGGTGTGGCTTTTTGGGCATGGCAGGGGAAGGGTACTATAAAATCTCCATTCCCACCCTACTCCAGGGGAAGGTTACTGCAAAATCCCCATTTCCTCCCGATCAGCTGGACTTGGGAGGCAGAGAATATATGGGGGCAGGGCCAGACAGAGGTGGTATTTACCGGTTCTCCGAACTATTCAACATTTCTGCTACCAGTTCTCCAGAACTGGTCAGAACCTGCTGAAACTTACCTCTGATTCACACCCTGGCTGAACCACTGCAATGCATCCTACATAGGGCTTCCTTTAAAGACTGTTATGAAGCTCCAGCTACAACCTGCTTATTATCTGCAACTAGATATCAGGAGAAAAACACAGCTGTATTTTGGGCCCTGCATCGCTTGCCTATACACTTCCAAGTGCAATGTAATATGCTGACTTTGATCCATAAGCCCAAGATATCATTGGTATTGAAACAGCACTCACTTGCTCAATACCAACATTGTGGGGAAAACTGTCGTCTCCTTAAGGTAAGGTGAATGAAGCATTCATTCATTGCAGTGGCACAGTGGTTAGAATGCAGTACTGCAGGCTACTTCGGCTGACTGCCAGCTGACTGCAGTTCAGCAATTCAAATCTCACCAGGCTCAAGGTTGACTCAGTCTTTCATCCTTCCGAGGTCGGTAAAATGAAGACTTAGATTGTTAGGGACAATATGCTGACTCTGTAAACCATTAGAGAGGGCCGTAAGAGCACTGTGAAGCAATATATAAGTCTAAGTGCTATTGCTATTCCATGGTGGCTGCAGCAATCCCTTCTGTTCTATGGAACAGCCATAGCTTAGGAATCAGGCAATTCCCTATACTGACAGTGTTTTAGAAAAATGTTAAAGATGGAACTCTTCCAGATACTTTTTTCAGGTTGGTAGATGACAATCATGATTGATATCTTAATTGTTGGTTTTGAGTAGCCTTTTATATTTAATTATTATTACTTTTTACTACGTTTTGACTGTTGTGTGCTGGTGGGAGTCTAGATAGCAGCAGGTTATCATGGATAAAGAAAAATATATATAAACGGTATCTACCGTCACATTACAGTAATACAATCCTGGTATCTTTAAGATATGTTACGTCTATAGCTGGTTGGGTTAGGAAAGCAGTCATGGGAACTGAAGAATCCTGGGATTTACAGTTTCAAAATATAAAGGGCCAGTTTAGAGAAGTTTGAGCCAGAGAATATTAAGTTCCTGCATCAAAAGAATCTCTTCCTGAAGATGAAAATCAATGCAATACTTGAGCTGTCCTAATACGTTTGATTTTTAAAGAGTACAGAAGCAATATGAGAAATGGTACGGACATAATTTATTATTCCAATTTATCAACCACATCTTTATTTTAGCAGATTCAAGATGTCCCATAAATAAACCAATAACTTCACTAAAGAAAAAGACATTAAGTTCATAAGCAGGATTCTCCATTTTATTTCTTTTATTTTCTACCCCACAGGAGATACATACTATATTATTTTATATGCAAGTTAAATTCCTTTTTAAAACTATTATACCTCTGCTAAACAAGTTGCAAGTAGATTTAAATGCTTCGGCTAAACCCTAGATGGCGCTGCGGATTAATAAAACCCATGAAAAAAGACTCAAATGTCTCCTTTTTATCAGTTTCAAAAATTACATAGATCTGACATATTTTGACATGTATCAATTATAAATTAATCAAGTGCCAGGTTTCTCTTCCCCTCCCCTGAATATCACAAAAATATCTTGTAAAAACTGACCCATAAAGAATGCCTTTAATCACAGCTGATATGTTTGGCCTGCAAAAATCAAGATTACCACTGGATGATAGAAAAGAGTTTTTTTCTCTATCATTTGGCTGCCACATAGTGGTTATTTGAGTTTTTTGCAATCATGCTGTTTTAATAGCTGCTAGTATTAAAATGAATTCAGCAGATCCAAATCAGCCAGTATTGGTGGCTTGTACTATTTTTAATTCCTAGTGCCGAGTAACAGGGTGAACTCCAATTACTTGTCCCAGCTTCTGCCAACCTAGCAGTTCAAAAGCATGTAAAACAAATGCAAGTAGAAAAATAGGGACCACCTTTGGTGGGAAGGTAACAGTATTCCGTGCGCCTTTGGTGTTTAGTCATGCCGGTCACATGATCACAGAGACGTCTTCGGACAGCGTTGGCTCTTCGGCTTTGAAACGGAGATGAGCACCACCCCCTAGAGTCAGGGATGACTAGCAAATATGTGTGAGGGGAAACTTTACCTTTACTTTACTATTTTTAAGATTTGTGTGTGTGCGTGTGCGCATGCGCATCTTCAAATCAGTGTTGACTCCTGATGATCTCTCAGACAAGTCCCTATAGCTTTTTAAGAAAAAGAATAACAGAGGAAGGTGATGAGAAAAATAAGCCATGTGAGCCTAGACAGAGAAAGCTATAACGTTACTTGTTTCAGCATCTTGATACCCGGTATAGACTCAGTAGCTAATCTTTTAAACATTACAATACATTAAATCCATCATTTTTGCAATCTTTCTTTAAAAATGCACAAAATCCATATATTTTTGCATTCATTTCTCCTAATGGGCATATTTTATATGCACTTTTCCCCCTAATAAACATATTCTTGAGCTGAGAATGGCTAAACACAGGCATATGCATTTACATTTTACTGAACTGTGAACCACATCACAAAATGTGGAAGTGTGTATTATTTTCCATTTTATGTATACATTTGGAAAGCCTGGATTTCTTCACCATTCCTCACTGACATCCTTATTACGCGTCACTTGGAGTTGCTAAAAGGGGCCAGATCATTCATAATATCTTCATAATTTCTTGCCTGGGCAGGGGTTTGGACTAGAAGACCTCCAAGGTCCCTTGCAATTCTGTTTCTATTCTATTCTATTCTATTCTATTCTATTCTATTCTATTCTATTCTATTCTATTCTATTCTATTCTATTCTATTCTATTCTATTCTATCTGCCTATCCCAGGTCCTTGGAAAGGATTTGATAGGTACACAAAAATGCCAAACCCAGTCTGAACATCTGGCTGACTGTGTGATGAACCAATAATAATAATGATTATATCATCTTGCACCAAAAATTGGTTTATTCTAATTGCTTTGATGTCTCAATGTTCCATAACATAATTATTAAGCTATCTTGGTTATCTTAAACAAGACTTTACAATGTAGTCTGTTTGTTTGAGTCCTGTGATTGCACGGTAATCAGGGAAGAGACTGGGTTAATTGGTCAACTTGGAGTTCAGCATGAACATTTCTTTTAAGAAAAGGAGACATCAGTGGCATAATGTCTATTATGGTTGGGTATATATTTCATAAGTAATAAAAACAATGCTAGGTTTATACAGTGGAAATTGCAGGACATTCTGAGGAATGGGCAGAATCGGGATTTTGCTTTTCTCTCAAAACTGTGCATTAAAGCTGTTATTCAGCATGCTATTTATACTTCCTTACAAAAAAGGTTAGCCTTCAACTATCCCTTGAGATTGGGACTCATTCTGGATTTGAGTGTAAGACTAGGCTTAGACCATCTGAGTTGAGCAAGGCTATCCAGGAATACTGTGTGAGAACCATGTGGTAGATAAACTGATTTTCCCCCCATTTTTTTTTTTTTTTTTTGGATTAATCATGAATGGAAAGAAGTCTCTTATTTATTGGCACTCAGTTGAGGAAAAATATTAAAGGACACGGTACTCTTTAGTGTTGGATGGATAAGATTGTTGTTTTGTTTTGTTTTGTTTTGTTTTGTATGTTTGTTTTCACTCCTGGGCCTTCTAGACTTAACAGCATTAGCTGTTTTTTTAAATAGTTGAATATAGTGTTTGTAATACTATGGATTTAATTTGTAAGTCTCCTGATGATGAAAAATTAAACACATTCATCACAATTTCTCAGATGCTTAAGTCTAAAGATATTGGCTGTGTTGCTTCTACCTTCTATTAAGGACTTCTGCATGATTCTGTGGCAGTCGGAGGCTCCCACAAAAAAGAGATTTTAAACTTTTTTTTTAAAGTGCAGTTTTCAGCTGCAAAATACTTGCTTGTTTCTGCTCTAGTCACAGCAATCCAAATCAGATGCAACAACTTAATTTTACAGGGCAGTCATATAAGGGAATGCCTTGAACATTGCTAATTGCACTGTGCATATACACTTTACAAAGTTCCCAAACAGTATTGATCTCTGCATACCAGGTTGCTATCTAATCTCACAACTTGACCATTAATAAAATTATTCAATTAGTATTGAAATAAAAGGAGTGTTAAGTGTTTTCCCCTCAGCCCGCTCCCAATATCTGGCAGTGCTTTTAGTTAATCAACTCCCTCTTAAGACAATCCTGAAAACCAATTTTCAGTTTCCTCCTGACTCCTCACTGCCTGCTGTGTCACACAGTTAGTAACAATTGGGACTCTGGGTGATGACCACCAACACCATGGTCTTCCTAAAATCAGAATAGCAATAAAACACTTTTTAAAAATGCATTTCACAGTTTATTCTTTGTGAGAATTGCTTCATTCGCCATGAGCTTGCTTCTCCTGGGGAAAGTAGATCAAGGGCAGTTTACCCAAAAGATTTTTCTCTGTTGGCATAAAAATGGTCTCCTAATAGGAGAAGTCCAGCCTATTCTATGAACTCCACCAAAAGTGAAAATAGAGTCCTAATAAGGATGCCTGGCCTCTGACTTCTTTCTGAATAAAACCACCAATACAGTGTATTTATTCCTGTTCCATATCATCTCACTGCAAGAATCTGATGACATGTTATACACATCACTTTCTTTAACACACCTCGTAAGATTATACTTGTTTCCTTAGGGCATCAAATGGCAGCATATCACATAATTATGAAGCAGTTGAGTCCAGTGGAGCCTGACATATATGAAGAAAAAAAATTCTTACATTCTTTTCATATGAAAAGCTAAGCTTTAGGCAACTGGTAGTTTCTGGGCCAAAACTGCCCAGTAGAAACATATGTATTTTGCCCATCTGATGAATGAAATTGGTAATTCTTCCATGGTGTGATGCTCCTTGGACCTTCATAATTTGTTTTTCAGGTACATAAACATCTGGTTCCAAACATTATCAGGGAAAGATGGGAGAAGTTTATTTTCCTCAGTGAGAAAGAGGGAGTGGAAGTCAACTTTCTCCTACATTGTAATGGTATGCGGGAATGACCCTGAGAGACAGGAGGAAGTGGTGCAGATTGGACAAGTGGACAGGAGCCTGGATAGCTCAACAGACAGAGCACTGTAATTTAACACCAGCTGTCTGCAATTAAAGTAAGATCAAATCTCGCCAGGCTCAAGGTTGACTCAGCCTTCCATCCTTTCTAAGGTTGAGGACCCAATTTGTGGGGGCAATAAATTGAGGACCCAGTTTGTGGGGGCAATAAGCTGACTTTGTATAAATAAACAAAAAGTATGAAGGCTATTGCTTAACGCACTGTAAGCCGCCCTGAGTCTCCAGAGAAGGGCGGCATATAAATCATTTTTTTTAAAAAAAAGTGGTGCAGATTGGCACGTGAAAGATTTCTCAGCCCTCAAAAGGAGAGGGAGTGTGGGAAGCAGTTCAGAAGGGACCCTCCCTAATGTTCTGGAGTAAAAGGAATGGAGGAAGGGAATACTTTCAGCCTTGCAAGATTTTGTTAATATATATAAAAGTGAAGTTAGTACTCATGTAACTTGTGCTTCTTGTCTGGACTACCTCAGAGGGCTAACATACATGCAACGGGGAAGGAAGATTAAAACATCTAGCAACTTGTCACCTTTGCTGTAATAGGCAATAGGCATTAGTACAAGATGATCCATGCTGATTGCAAATTCTGAGAGTTGAAATCTAGGTATTCTCAAGTAGCCAAGTTTGGGGAACACTATCCTAGGGGAATGTGATAACCATTTCATCCATATTGTGTAACCAAACTTCTGATTTTACTACAGATTCCCCATGAGTGCTTCGTGAAAGGTTGGCCAGTTCAAACAATGTAGAAGCAAAGCATCCTTTCATGGCTTTATACAACTCTATTGTGCTGGCGTCCTGCTGACCAGTCAGGAACCAATAAACTCTTTAGGATTCAGAAGCAATCAACTCAAACCAGAGTGAAATGTCAAAAAGATGTCATTGAATAAATATTAAAAGTTAATAGGGAAGAAAAAATGTATCGATCCTTGTGTCTCTTTAGCATATCAGGAAACCCAGGAATGGCAGCAAATGGACCCTCTGGATCCAAGAATTGTACAATACCTTCCGACAATTTGGGTCTAGGTTGAGCAAATGTCCCTAGATTGACCCTCATCTCATGCTGGAGCCCATCTTCAGGGAATTCTCTCTTCTGGAGAAGATAGTAGGCTCCAGCATGAGTCTGAAAGCTTGGAAGACAAAACCTCTGGTCCTGGTGACCGACCCAGATTGGATTCTGTAGCATTATCCTGGGACATGTATATTTGCCTTCATTTGTGAAACCATCTTCTCATTCTTCCTGCCTAAGCATCCTTAAAATGCTTCTTCTTCCTAAGGCTGAGAATGAGTGACTATCCCAAAGCCACCCAGCTAGCTTTATGCCTAAGGCAGGACTAGAATTCATAGTCTCATAATTTTTAGCTTGAACCATTTCACCAAAACTGACTCTAAGGACACCAGAATAGCTATGAAAATTTTAGGTATACCCTTAGATACTACTAAAGCAGTGAACTCAGCTAGCCAAAATGACAAAAGCATAAATATTCAGATTACTCTCTATTTTGATGGCGTGATGGCAAAACTCTGAGAGCCAGAAGTGAATCATTTCTACACTGAACAGCCATATATAAAAATGTGGCGTGGAGTTTTGAATATAACACATCAGTACAGATCTGCTAGAGGATTTGGGAAGTAGCCTTTGCTTCAAGTCAATACTTAAGCACACTTTAAGACATTTTTTTTCATGAAAATTCTAAGTACCTTTTAATGAAATTGTGATGCAATTTTATCCCATGATTCTACAAAATTATTAACAGTTTCAAAACAAAGTGCTCTGGAATTGCAGCAAAAATTAATTGGGGCTGAAAATACTACTATTTAAACCTTTCACATTTCATATTTTAAGTTTCATCATCAAAGAACTGGTTCTTCTTAAGATTACAAAACAACACCATTTTTTTTCTCCAAGAAGGACGTGCATATCTTAACTAGCAAACTATTATAATTATTGTTGCATTATGTTTTAAAAAAACCAAGTATAATTTTGGTGGTTTGATTCTCCACCTTGACTACATCTGACATTCACCTGTGGTGTGCATGGCTGTAAATCCCATATTTAGATCAACAGTGCAGGTACACATTGTGCACAATAAGAAAACCTGCAAGTCCTTTCCTTGATACTAACTAGTTGCTAGGCAGCATGAGAGCAGAGATCCTAAAAAGTCAGCAGCTTCAATCACCCCTGCTTCTATATTTTTAGGACGCAGGGAATATTAACCTTCAAGATTATACTTTGTTTTTTACTCCAATAATAGTATCACATCAACACAGGAACAAGTGAAAAAGATAACAATAATTTTGATATGCACTGTATAGTATGTATTCCCAAGCCACAATAAGTTATTTGGACTTTTTTCTTTATAACTGTTTTTTTTAAAAAATATTTTAATATAAATTAATCTCTGTATCATCTGACTGGGCTTTTGATTGCTATTTTGATTAAGTCTCCCATAGCTGGGCTGCAAAAAAATGGATGGCTAATATTTGACAGCAGAAAAATAAAGAAAACTTTTTGTTGCTATCTAGTAGATTGCATTTTTTGCAGCTCTGCGCTGTAGTATATGTGTGTGTGTGTGTGTGTGTGTGTGTGTGTGTGTGTGTATTCTGAGGTTTTCGCGGGTGTTTGTATGTAGGTCTTTGGTTATTCGGGTTTTCTCCCGCCTAAAATTGGAGGTGTCTTGGCAACGTTTCGACGAAGTCTCATTCGTCATCTTCAGGCTGGTGTCTTTGGCTTCGTGCTTCTAGGAGCAATGTGTGTGATCACAGCTGTTTCTTCCTTTTAACTGCCAGTGGGGGTGTGAACTGATTGGGTGGGAGCTTGGCTGTGTTCTGATTGGGTGGAGGTGTGTTCTGATTGGTTGGGGGTTTGGCTGTGCTCTGATTGGATGGGGGGTTGGCTGTGCTCTGATTGGCTGGGTGTGTGTTCTGTTTAGGTGGGGGTTTGGTTGTGCTCAGGTTAGTCTGAGTAGCAGGGGGATTTGAGCTGGTGAGCTGTGTTGCTGTTGTTTGGCTTCGTGTTCGTGGCCGCGCCATCTCTTCATGTTGGGTGTCAGTCTGCTTCATGTATGGATTGGAGGGGTTTAAAGTGGCTAATGATGCAGCTGTGGTCTGGCTTCTGGTCCGTGGTCGTGCCTGATCATCAGTGTGGGTTTGAGTCTGCTTTCTGCGAGGATGTGTGGTGGTTACATCCTGTGTGGCTCTCGTGAGTGTGGGTCTGGTGTCATTCTTTGTGTGTTCTGTCCCCGTCTCCACACACACACAAACACAGCCAGCCGAGGGTTAAGAAAGCACTTGGCACGCACACAGGTTGTTATCTAAAACTTGGCAGCTATACGAGCATCGACTGCCAAGAGCTTTACTTCATCAGATAAACAGAAAATACATACAAATTGCAAATAGTCCAGTTCAAAACAAGGAACCTTCGGCAGATTTAGGCGTTGTTCAAGTGACTAGCCAGAGTTAGTTTTTGTCCATCACAGAGTCTTAAATGGCCACCACACTCTCTTATATAGTCTCTGGGGTGTGGTCCAGTGACTCAGTTATAATCCCTGGCACGCCTCCTTAACTGCTGCAACCGTTTATCATGCCTTCGTTGGCATGGATCCAGGAATGACAGATCACCTCCCTCGCTCTCATCGGAGACACCTGGCTCCTGGCTAATCTCCTCTTCCTCGGCCGGCACTTGAGGCAGTGCCAGAGGGGAGGGGCCTGGAGAGGGAGGCCTGGCCGACTCCTCTTCTTCATGTTTGGAGCCTTCTTCCTCCGATGAAATAGGCTCGGAGGGCGGGGCCACAACATTATGTTAGGGACTCGTTTGTCAATAAGGGCAGGTTTCCTGCCAGCCATTTGGAAAAAAATTTAGATTTCACCCCTGCATGAAAGTGAAGATACAAAAATCCACTGACAATCCAAACTGCCAACTTTGCAACAACAAAGTGGAAACTGTTTCACATTTAATATGTGAATGCAGCAAAATCACACAAACTGATTACAAAGCTAGACATGACCAAGTTGCTAAATTAATCCACTGGTCATTATGTAAAAAATACGATTTACCTGTATCCAAAAAGTCATGGGAACATAAAGTGGAAAAGGTTATAGAAAATGAGAAAGTGAAGATCTTATGGGACTTTCGATTACAGACGGATCGTCATTCGGAACACAACACAACAGATATCACAGTTGTCGAAAACCGAAACGTACAATTTATTGACATCGCGGTACCAGGAGATGCCAGAGTCGAAGAGAAAGAACTGGAAAAAAATCATGAAATAGCATGACCTGGCCATTGAAACTATGTGATTATGGATGAAACATATAACAGTGATACCCATTGTCATCTGGGCACTTGGTATCACGTCCAAGAATTTTATAAGATACATCAACAAATTGCAGCTTCCTGCAATAACACCAGCAGAACTGCAAAAAACTGCACTACTTGGAACATCATACATCTTAAGAAGGTACTTGGTTGGTAGGTAGGACACTGGCAGCAACCCATATCAACCATTAGCACCAGTCAATGGTATTTGTGATGCATTTTTGAATGTCCAGTTGACTGAGTTTCATATTTAATGAATAAAGTATATATAATAATAACAACAACAACAACAACAATAATAATAATAATAATTTAAAAAAAAACAAGGCTGATCTACATCATTCAGTGTAAAAACTGTAACAGCCACTATATAAGACAAATGAGCTGAAGACTAACAGAACCTATCCATGAACTCCAACTAGCAATCGGAAGATATGATGAACACTTCTTAACTGGACAAATTTCACCATAGTTTCAACTGTGAAATTGTGAACATCCTAGACCAAAGCTAAAAACATTAGAGACTTCCTGGAAGCCTGGCACTCTGTCAAATCAGACAATAAAAAAAATTAAAAAGGAAACAAACAAACAAGAATCCTTGCCAGCAATTAACATTTAGATAAGCAGATATTAACAGCAAAATTAATACTTGACTATCAATCAAGCAGTAAACAATATCCCAAACAAGAGCTACCAACTCAGACAAACAAGATCCTAACCAAGGAGCTATCAAGAACACTCCCACCAACATTGCAATGGCATGTAGTAATGAATATGAACAACTGTACTTCAATTACTTGTACAAAGAAAAAAATGAAGGGAGACACAGTTCTAAAAGATGATACATATCCTTGTTGAAAAATCTATGTAATTGGATTGGCAAACATACAATGCCTAGGTTAGGACAGACTCTGAAAAGAAGAAGAAAATATTGATGGTGACCAACTGGGAGAGGAGGAGGACGAGAAGGAGAATGGCAATATTAAGAAACTTAGGGAAATTATTTTATGGAAATCATCCATGTTTCTATACAGTTCTACACAGTCAACAGAGTTTATTTATTGCATTCTTTCCTTTTATTATGTTACCTGTAATTTGCAAGCATGGACAACAATCATGTAACTAGTTTGTTTTCTTGGCTGATAAACGAACTTTCAAAGAAACACCTGATACAGTCAGAAGAAATTGCTAATGCATGTTTTTATCCTTTTAACAAATTTTAAAATCTGCCAAGAAGAAATTAAATGTTTAAAGTTTTAATGGTGTAGTATGATAGACATCATAACTATAGTTATGTGACGTCACAAATATCCTAAAAATGCAAAGGTATACAATTACAATGCAATTGTATACAATATACAATGCAAAGGTATACAATTTTATAATTGAGCCAATTATTTAATAATTTTAATTATTTTTAAATTTTGTTTGTCTTTGTGCTTTTAATCAGGCTGTACACCGCCCTTAGTCCTTCGGGAGAAGGGCAGTATAGAAATAAAATAATAATTATTATTATTTATTGGTTAATCTTTAGTGAGATTCACAGCCTTTGAGGCTGGTTAATAGCTCAGCAGCTCGAGTCCTAACCAAGGACCTAGGAACTGTTAAGGTATTGTCGGAGGATGTAAGCTGTTCCGAGTAAGGTGGTTTTTTGTAGAGTCAAAATGTTCAAGTCCGGCAAATTTAGAATTTCTAAATAGCGGGGTAGCCCTTTGGGTATTGCTCCGAGGGCTCCAATTACAATCGGGACAACACACGATTTCTTTTTCCACAGTCGCTCAACTTCAATTTGTAAGTCCCGGTACTTTGTGATTTTTTCTTGCTGCTTATCTTCAATTCGTGCATCACCAGGTATTGCAATGTCAATGAACCATACTTTTTTCTTTTCAACTATTGTTATGTCAGGTGTGTTGTGGATCAAGTGCCTGTCAGTCTGAATCCTAAAATCCCACAAGATCTTGAGTTTCTCATTCTCTAAAACTTTCTCAACCTGATGATCCCAGTGGTTTTTCCTGTACTCAAATCCAAACTTCTGGCACAATTTCCAGTGAATGATTTTAGCAACACGGTCATGGCGTTGTAGGTAGTCAGTTTGTGAAATTTTGCTGCACCCACTGATCAGATGGCCAACTGTCTCCTCTTTCTCATTGCAGAGGCGGCATTTGCTGTTGGTGGTAACATGTTGAATTTTTGCCTTCATGCAGTTTGTGGCTAGGGCTTGTTCTTGAGCTGCCAAAATAAAGCTTTCTGTTTCTTTTTTCAGTACTCCTGATCTTAACCAGTTCCAAGTTAGTTTCTAGTCAGCTTTGCCTTCAATACTTTTCAAGTATTGGCCATGCAGAGCCTTGTGTTTCCAATTTTCAGCTCGCTGCTCAATTACTTCTTTCATATATTCTGCTTTTATTTTAGTTGTCTTTAAAAGGCCTCCTTTATTTACTTCCTTAATCATTGGTTCTTCACTTTTCTGGATGTAATCATTCAAGCTGCATTTTTCTTCTTCCACAGTCTGCTTTACTTGTAGGAGTCCTCGACCGCCCTCTGCTCTTGGTAAATATAATCGGTCAACATCACTTTTAGGGTGCAAGGCATGATTCATTGTCATAAGCTTCCTTGTTTTTCTGTCCAAACTGTCTAACTCCATCTGGGTCCAGTCAATTATTCCTGCAGAGTATCTAATCACAGGTATAGCCCAGGTATTTATGGCTTTTATGATGTTTCCTCCACTCAATTTAGACATTAATATCTTACGAATTCGCCGAATGTACTTGGCTGAAGTTAATTTCTTGACTTTATTATGCATTAAGTCAGAGGCTTCTAAAATCCCCAAGTACTTGTAGCCTTCTTCTGATTTTACTGCCTTTATCATTTCTTCATTCTCTAGTTCTATTCCATCCTCTTCTATGATCTTGCCTGCTTTGGTTCCTATTGTTGCACATTTGTCAATTCCAAACTGCATACCGATGTCTTGGCTGAATTCTTTTGTGTTTTCAATTAATAAATTCAGTTCAGCTTTTGTTTTACCAAACAGCTTCAAATCATCCATGTACATCAAGTGCGAGATTTTCAGTCCTTTCTTTGCAAGTTCGTATCCACAGTTCATCTTCTTCAAAATGATTGTCAGTGGTAGCATTGAGAGTATAAAAAGTAGGGGTGAAAGGGAATCGCCCTGGAAAATGCCCTGGAAAATTATTATTATTATTATTATTATTATTATTATTATTATTATTATTATTATTATTATTATTATTATTATTTAACTTTCAATGCCGGAGTTGTGATAAATGACTCAAGGATGAGGAATTGTGAAAAATTTGCAAAGTAAATAATGGGAGAAATCACCCAAAGAACAGATGGACAAAAAGGAAGCTGCACAACTGAAGTGTGCATGGAAAAGTGCGAAGCTTACATCTTTTAAAACAGCACAGTCTGATGGTGGGCGGGCTCATCTTGCATCTTGCTTGGCATGCAGGCAAGAAATATGCCTTCCTTTAGCACTTAACAGCCGTGCATGATGCATTTACTTTGGTTTTGTTGTCTGAAAGAAGGGAAGTCAAGGGCAGCCAAGTAGAAATACGCACAGAGAGAAATTGTCACCCTGATTGAATATAAGTTCTTGCCTGCTCAGATTTGAGAATGCTACCCATTGAAGTGAAGGTAGTGATGATGGTGAGGTTTGATGGGGTGGATAAGCAACTTCCTGTTGGTTTCAACAGTATCTTGCTATTGATTCAGAAAAGAAAATCTGTTTAATTAAAAGAATAGTTAGTTAGGAGTTGCTGATAAGAAGGCTTCACTTCTTTAAAATTGTATTTTTCTTTTTCCATATCAGCGAATACAGGCAACTTGTCCTTTTTAAAAATCTTTTTAGTACAGCTATACTATCCAGAGATATAGTTTAAGGTATAAAGCTTCAAACTTTTTTTTTTGCAGTATTAACCCTGAATGGATGCAGAAAGTCTGCTTTAAGGCTCAAAACTTACCAAACGGTTCATGAGTACTCAGCAGTTTTCCCCTCACCATTCTCCTAATGAAAGAAAACGAAATGTTATGAAAACATTTTGAGAGATAGAGAAGGCTACATAGTTTTTCTGGTAGAACTTTTTAATTCGGTTTAGGAAAAAGTACCGTATTCCCCCCAGAATAAGACCCTGTCTTATATTTTTCTGAACCCCAAAATAAGCGCTTGGCCTTATTTTCAGAGAGGTCTTCTTATTTTGGGGCGTGTGGAGCAAGATGGGAATCCTCTTCTTGTGTTACTTAATTTCCAGTTCTGCACTTAAATATTTTTGGGGAGGGCTTATTTTTGGGGGGAGGCTTATTTTAGCACATGTGCTCCAAAGCCAATTGGGCTTATTATCAGAGGATGTCTCATTTTCGGGGAAACAGGTTAGGTCCTCAGAGTAGATATTGTTGTAGCTCTTCTTTGTAGGACAATTGTTCCTGGTGGCTAACATCAAACATCATACCAGATGGCCTGGTATGGTAAAAAGACTTAGGACTCTGCTGTCCACTTTGCTTTGGGAACATTTTATCTTCTACTCAACAGTCTGACTCCAACATGAGTAAATGGGTTAGGCAGATATCCATTTGTACTAGTCCTTAACATTTGATGGGGAGGAAATGTTCAAGTGTTTCTACTGAGTGTGCTCCCCAAAAGGATTTTATTATTGTTTTGGACCCATCCTTTAGGCCTGACCTCAAGATAAGATTCAGAGCTTTCTTACTGCAACATAGTTATGGGCTCCTATTATAGTGTTGGCCAAAGGATGTCAGAGAATGAAAACAGGCATAATTGTACAAGAATAGAATGGAATGGAATGGAATGGAATGGAATGGAATAGAATAGAATAGAATAGAATAGAATAGAATAGAATAGAATAGAATAGAACACTTTATTTGGCCAAGTGTGACTAGAACCACAAGGAATTTGTCTCTGCTGCAGAAGCTCTCAGTGTACATGCAAGGCAATAGAGTAATAATAATCATAATAAGAGGAAGTAGTAAGGAAGATAACAACAACAATAAAAAAGAGCAAAAGAGCCTCTGCTGAAGGAGGTGAACAAGGGAAACTTCTTGAAAACAGAGAGATTGAAAGCAGAATATTGTAAGGAAACAATTGAATATCGAGTTTCTAACTGGAAAAAGAAGCCTATGCACAGTCAATACCTGAAGGACACTGAAGGAAAAGTAGACACAAAGTTAAGAGAGAGATGGTTGAGAGGGGGTGTGAGGAAAGAAACTGAAGACTTCATTTTGGCTGCCCAAGAACAAGCCTTGAAGACCAATTCCATGAAAGCAAAAAGTCAACATGTCAGTAACAACAGCAAATGTCACTTATGGAACAAGAAAGATGAAACATCTTATCAGTGATTGCAGCAAAATTTCACAAACTAATTATCTATAATGTCATGACTGAGTTGCCAAAATCATATATTGGAAGCTTTGCCAGAAGTTTGGGTTCAAATCAGGGGTAAAATGCTCCCGGATTGGACCGGATTGCCCAGTCTGGTAGTGATCTTGGCCGTTGGTTCGGCAATCCAGTAGTGATGGCGGAGCAAAGCTCCGCCCACCCACCTGGGTGTCATTAGTTCCTGGTTTTAACCAGGAAGTAATGTGTTTTTTACTTTCTGCGCATGCGCAGAAGGTCTGTGCGTACACATGATGTGCGGTGCGTGTGCTTACAAACCAGTAAGGAAGGTAAGTAGATTTCACCCCTGGTTCAAATGCAGCAAAAATTACTGGGAACACCAAATTGGCAAAGTTCTTGAAAATGAACAGGTCAAGATCTTGTGGGACTTTTGAATGCAAACAGACAGACATCTGGCTCACAACATGCCTGACATCACTATTGTGGCAAAGAAAAAAAACTCTGGTTCGTTGATATTGCAATACCAGGTGATGCACACATTGAAGAGAAACAACTAGAAAAAAAAATAATGAAATACTGTGATCTGCAAACTGAAGTTGAGTAATTATGGAAGAAGAAATCAATGGTTGAACCTATCGTAATGGAGCCCTTGGAGCAATACCCAAAGGGTTGCCTAGATACATGGACATTTTGAACTTATCAGACCTGAATATTCTGACTTTGTAAAAAAACACCTTACTCAGAACTGCCTATATGTTCAGACGTTACCTTAACAGCTCTTAGGTCCTTGGTTAGGACTTGAACTGTTCAGTTTTTACCAGTCCCAGACTGAATCAAAGTGAAGATTAAAATAATAATAATAATAATAATAATAATAATAATAATAATAATAATGATGATGATGATGATGATGATGATGATGTTACAGTCATACATACAATATGGGTAAATGTAATCATTTCATATATTCAACATCATTTCATATAGTCAACATTCAAAACTACATTGTTGTGTTTTCAGCAAGATACTTCCTGACTTGCAGTTAATTCTCCCTCTGTAAAGTCCCGAGTGTACTTACGTGATGTGTAAGAAGCTTAAGTACAAGTGTAGATCAAAGAATCTCCAAAAACTCTCTGCCTCTGCATATCTGTCACCTCTTTTAAGCAACCTAAAGAACTCTCACAGCAGTTGTTAGATTGTTTCAGCATTCATAAGGATGCTCTGAAATATTCTTCCTACTTTCTTGGTACTGTTGGTGTAAGACTTGCAGCTTGAAGTAAGCCACAATCACACCAAGAGCCTTGGTGGTGCAGCAGACTAAAGCACTGTTAAGTAACACCAGCTGCCTGCAATTACTGCAAGTTCAAATCTCACCAGGCTCAAGGTTAACTCAGCCTTCCATCCTTTCGAGGTAGGTAAAATGAGGACCTGGTTTGTGGGGGCAATAACCTGACTTTGTATAAAATAGAACACCGCTCGAGGTGGTGGGGCAAAAGCCCTACTAAGCAGGTATATACAAAAGTATGAAGGCTATTGCTTAACGCATTGTAAGCCACCCTGAGTCTCCAGAAAAGGGCAGCATATAAATTGAACCAATAAATAAATAAAAAAATAAATAAATAAATAAATACTGCATTTCTGTGGCAATAAGCCCCAATGGACAAGGTATGGCTGACCTCAATATCTACAGATAAAAATTCTAACTCCAGAATGTTGATTAGTGTATGCTTACACAACATACTCAATATAGAAAAACTGATATCTGAAATACATTTTCTAACCTAACCTGTTAACATGGTAGGGTTTTTTTCTAATATAAGAGGGTGTTGGTTTACATATATGTTCCATGTATGAATGAATAAGCTTACATTTGAATAAGCTTACATTTATATGAATAAGCTTACATTTATGCCAGCGGTTCTCTGCAGCCAAGACGTAGTTTTATTACTTCATTGGAGGATCTCCTTCTTGGTTTAGATTCTTCTTTTCTTGGATGCTCTTGGATAGATAAGAATGGACCCACACTAGTTTTCTTGGTTTCCAGAGCAGAGGCTTTGAACGAAAGAACCAAAAGGAACCTTAAACACCAAGACTGTGATACCATAACTTCACAATTGTCTGCTTTCATAAATACCATTCATTCGCTGGTAGTGGTGTGCTCCCTTGTCAAGTCTATGCAAAAACTCATCTTGGTCAAAAATGCTCCTTTTGAGAAGTAGAATAGAATAGAATGAGATGGAAGGGATCTTGGAGGTCTTCTAGTCCAGCCCCCTGCTCAAGCAGGAGAATCTATACCACTTTAGATAAGTGACTGTCTAGACTCTTCTTAAAAATATCCAGTGATGGAGTGTCCATGATTTCTGCAGGCAAGTTATTCCACTGGTTAATTGTCCTCACTGTTAGGAAGTTTCTCCTTAATTCCAGGTTGCTTCTCTCTTTGATTAGTTTCCAACCATTGTTTTTTGTCCTGCCCTCTGGTGCTTTGGAGAACAATTTGGCCCCCTTTTCTTTGTGGCAGCCCCCTCAAAATCTGGCATACTGCTATCATTTCACCCCTAATTCTTCTTTTCTTTAGATTAGCCAAACCCAGATCCTGCAGCCATTCTTTGTATATTTTAGTCTCCAGGTCTTAGTCGCTCTTCTTTGAACTTTTTCCAAAGTCTCAACATCTTTTTTGTAGTATGGTGACCAAAATTGGTTGAAGTATTCCAGATGTAGTCTTAACAGGGTTTTATAAAGTGGCACTAGTACTTCACGTGATCTTGATTCTATGCCTCTGTTTATACAACCAAGGATTGTATTAGCTTTTTTGGCTGCCACCATTCATTTCATTTCATTTCATTTATTAAATTTTTGTACCACCCCTCTCTCGAACGACTCGGGGTGGTGAACAGCCAGGATTAAAAACATACAATATAAACATTAAAATAGTTTAAAACATTTTTTTTTTAAATTTGATTTATATGCCGCCCTTCTCCGAAGACTCAGGGCGGCTTACAATGTGCTCAGCAATAATTAAATCTATATTGGCTTCCCCCAATTTAAAACCCCTTACCCATAAAATTAACCAATTAAAAATTTTAAGCCAGCCCGGCTTGCTGAAATAAAAAAAGTCTTCAGAGCCCGGCGAAAGGTCCGGAGGTCCGGGATCAGTCGTATCCCTGGGGGTAGCTCATTCCAGAGGGCGGGTGCTCTTCCCCTGGGGGTCGCCAGCCGACATTACCTGACTGATGGCACCCTGAGGAGACCCTCTCTGTGGGAGCGTATTGGCCGGTGGGAAGTTATCGGTGGCAGAAGGTATCTCATAAATAACCGGGCCACACACTGCTGCCTCATTTTCAAGTGATTATCCATTAGGATTCCAAGGTCTGTCTCACAGTTACTGTTTTTGAAGAAGGTCTCGCCTAATCTGTACTAATCAAAAACTTTGATTTTTTTCCTGCTATTCCTGCCAGCTTGGTGTCATCTGCAAATTTGATGAGTTCCCCATCTATCCCCTTGTCCAAGTCATTGATGAAGATGTTGAAGAGCACTGGGCCTAAAACAGAGTCCTGGGGTACTCCACTGCATACTTCCCTCCATATAGATGCAGTTCCATTGAGGACTACACATTGAGTGTGGTTGGTCAGTCAGTTACGAATCCATCTGGTGGTGATGTTGTCTAACCCACATTTTTCTACTTTATCTAGTAGTAAGTTATGGTCTACTTTATCAAATGCTTAACTAAAGTCCAAGTAAATTATATCGACAGCATTCCTTTGGTCCACTAATTTTGTCACTTGTCAAAGAATGCAATAAGATTAGTCTGGCATGATCTGGTTTTTTTTTTTTTTATTTTTTTTATTGCAAAAGTTTTACAATTACATTTTCACCCCCTTTTTTTTCCCCCCCCACTACCCCCCCCCAGACTTCCCAACCTCCCCAACCCACCCTAACCCTCCCCTCCCCCCAGACTTCCTAGTATGCTCATGTCAGATAAAAGGAAAAAACCCTCCTTTGTATATAAAACTTGAACCCCTCCCTCCCCCTTACAAATTTTCATCTTCATTACATTAACCTATTTCTATCTTGATACAACATTTTCAAATACATTTTCATCCTGATTACCTTAAAAATATTTCTATCATAATATAACGTTTTCTAACCAATTTTCATCCTTAACCTTAAAATATTTCTATCTTAATATAACATTTTCTAACAAATTTTTATCCTCAACCCTAAAATGTTTCTGTCTTATATAACATTTTTAAATAAAGGCTATTTGATACTTCCTAGTTTGATATTTGTGCTGAACATAATTTATCCACTTCTTCCATTCCCATTCATAGGTCTCTTGAGAACAATCTTTTAGATATGCTGAAATCTTCGCCATCTCTGCAAAACTGGCCATCTTCAAAGTCCATTCCTCAATCGTAGGCAGCGCTTCATTTTTCCAGTATTTACCTATCAACAATCTTGCTGCAGTTATCATGTACAATATCAATTTTGTTTCCCCCAATGTAAAACCCTTAACTATACCCAATAAAAACAGTTGTGGAGAAAATTGAATTTTTTTCTTCAAAACATTCTGCATGACCCACCAAATTTTTACCCAAAAAGCCTTAACTTTCTTACAGGTCCACCAGACATGATAATATGTAGCGTCTAAGCAGTCACATCTCCAACATTTAGGCTGGGCACTAGGGTACATACACGACAATTTTTTTGGATCTAAATGGCATGATCTGTTTTTGATAAGCCCATGTTGGCTTTTGGTTATTACTTGGTTTGCTTCTAGGTGTTTGGTGATTCATTATTTAATTATCTTTTCCAGAATCTTCCCTGGTATTGAGGTCAGGCTGATAGGTCTATAGTTTCCTGGATCTATTTTTTTTTCCTTTTTTGAAGATGGGAACTACATCAGTTCTTTTCCAATCCTCTGGCAGTTCCCCTGTGATCCAGGACCTTTGAAAGATATGGTTCAGTGGTTCTGAGATCTCGTCTGCCAGTTCCTTCAGAACCTTGGGGTGTAATCCATCTGGTCCTGGTGATTTGAACTCATCTAGGGTAGACAGGTGTTCACTTACTATTTTCTTCCCTATTTTGAGATCTGGATGTTTGATGGTGTTACAGGAATCATCGCAGGATAGAAGCTGTTTCGAGTAAAGCCATGTTTTGCAATTTGTCAATGTCAATCGTGATATTGTTGTGTTGTTGTTATTATTATATACACAACAATATGAAATTACAGCTGCCTTTTTTTTTTTTACTGGTGTTGGCCTTCATGAACATCAAGCTCTTCGCATGAATCTAGAATGTTGTAAGACCTAATTTACCTTTGAAATAATTGTCCTTACAGACTCTGCTGTACTTGCAGGCTTGATGTCATTTCCACGTTTCCAAGAAACGTGGAAACGTGACTCACAAGTCGATTGCAACCCTGTGATCATCTAGTAAGGAGCAACCATCTAGCGCAGGGGTGGGCAACTGTGGCCCTTTTACAACCTATGGACTTCAACTCCCAGAATTCCCGAGACAGCCAAGCTGGCACAGGTTGTAAAAGGGCCACAGTTGCCCACCCCTGATCTAGAGAACAAGTGGCTGATCTCTTGGCTTCTCCTTCTCTGAAAAGACCTCTGAAAAGACTCTGTCACAACATCACCTCCACTCTGATAATAATCAATATATCAGTAATTAGAAATTGGAAATCCAATATTAATCAATATATCAGAAATTGATTATAAATCTGCAAAATTTCCTAAACCCATACAATTTTCTACCTTTCAGGAATTACCTTCAATACAGATAGTCCTCATATAGTGACCACAATTGGGACCGGCAAATTGATTCTGAAAAGAAGTAGTGTGCCCATGATTTATTTCAGCTTTCCTATGGATCTGCAAAGGTTGTAAATGTGATGATCAGTCAAAAAAATTACTTTTTATTACCATTGTAACCACAAACACTCACTGTACGAGATAATTTCTAGACAAGAACTACCTGTACTGGTAGTCCTTGACTTACAACCATAATGATTATTCAAAGTTATAATGGCAAAGTGTAAAGTGACTGTTTTTCACACTTACGATTATTGCAGCATCCCCATGGTCACATGATCAAAATTTGGGCACTTGGCAACTGGCATGTACTTATGACAGTTGAACTGTCCTGATGTCACGTGATCACCATTTGTAACCTTCCCAGCTGGCATCCGACAAGCAAAGTCAATGGGGGAAGCCAGATTTGCTTAACAACCACACAATTCACTTAACAACTGCAGTGATTCGCTGAACAACTGTGGCAAAAAGGTGGTAAAATGGAGCCAAATTCACTTATCAACTGCTTTGCTTAGCAATGAAAATGTTGGGCTCAATTGTAGTCATAAAACGAGGACTACCTGCAATCTGCCTAACTAACTTCCAGACATGGTGCATTGGATAAAGGGGAGACATATAACTAGATCTGTGATGGTGAACCTATGGCACCTGTGCCACAGGTGGCACACGGAGCCATATCTGTGGGCACGCGCGCATGCATACGCTGGCCAGCTGATTTTCGGGTCTTCTGCACCCACCAGAAATCAAGAAATGGGCTGTTTCTGGCCTCTAGTGAGCCTCTGTGGGGTGGGGAAGGCCGTTTTCGTCCTCCCCAGGCTCCTAGAAAGCCTCTGGAGCCTGGGGAGGGTGAAAAACGGGCCTACTGGGCTCACCGGGCCATCGTATGCCAAAAGCAGGGGGAGCACAGGGGGGGTTGCATGTGCATGCATGGAGGGATCGGGACGCATTGAATTATGGGTGTGGGCACGCATGAGAGAGACCCCCCCATGCCCCCCCTGCTATTGGCACACGACGGCAAAAAGGTTAGCCATCACTGAACTAGATATAAGATGGGAATGAAGAGGACCAGAGCAATTCTTTATTTTTCTTTTAGTGAGAAGGAGGATATACACTTCATGTAAACTTGAGGAAAACAAGTGTGTGTTGAGAATAATCATCCAAAGAACAACTTGGAGAGCAGCACAACATATTGCTCCTTGACTAAGCCGATCTCCAGCTATTCCATTATTCTACTTCCACTAACCCGCAAAGTGGATAGAATGTAGGATTTATTAATGTCAGTATAGAAATAAAAAGGTACAAACTAATCTGCTTGTGAACCCTTCGTTTTCATGGCCTGGATAAAGAGATTTAGCAATAATTTTAAGATACCGCGCTAGCACACAAGATTACATTAGAAAGAAGGCACAGTGAATTAATGGTATTGCTAGTTTAATCAGCTGCTTTGCTGGCAAATTGGAGTTGTTTGTAAGATTTACATATTTTTAAGTGCCCGTAACCATCTATTTGCTAGCAGACGTGGTTACAACAAACAGCAGAAGGTGCTCTCTAACTGAGAGGTATGGCAAAATGGGGTCCAACTCTCCACACAAGAAGAGGCGTGTGCCAAGGAAAAAGACCTCACAGAAGAAAGACATACATTATGCCAGAAATATGTTTCCATAACAACCACAGAACACTGACTGAAGGATTTTTTTTAAAAAAATCCATGAACACAATGCCCACTGAGTCAAGCTGAATGCTGGAGTGGGTGAATTATACTAGCTCTGATATTTTAAAAAAATATCTATAATATTTATGGATTTATTGTGTATAACATATACTTAGTGCTATTTATGTAGAACACATGGCATTTTGTGAGCAGGTACATATTACAAGATGACATCAAGAAAGGTTAGTAAACAATAAGAAAAAGAAAAATAGACATTGACAAAATATCAAATAAAGTCATGTACCATACCAAAAATTAGTACCACTTGCAACTAAATGAAGATGATGTATTTTTCTTTCATATTTAATTCAATGACAGTGACAGATTTGCATTCAGGGGCAAAGTGGATAAGGTTATATATGCCCCTTTGTTTATTATGAATTTAAGATACATACTTTGAAAAAGTAAAAAGCAGCAGCTGAGAAGAGTAGATTAATAATTACCTGAACTGTAGGAAACAGAGAATATTAAATATTTTCTTCCCTGAAAGATCTTCTGAAAATACTACATGGATTGAAAAAATAATCCTCATTAGAGCACCTTTAGGTGAACAGATATCATCTATATTTACATTTTAAAAAGCATTCATTCATTTTACATTATTTATTATATTTTTAATCATTCCCAAAAGGAATAAAAATGCAAAATCTAGAACAGGTACAATAAAATTTAGAATAAATTGATAAGAAAATATGTGACTACTATGCAGCACAAATAGTTCTCATTTAACAGTAACAATGGTGATTTTAAAAAAACAGTAACATTGAGACAATGGTGAAATCCAATTTTTTTTACTACCAGTTCTGTGGGCGTGGCTTGGTGGGTGTGGCAGGGGAAGGATACTGCAAAATCTCCATTCCCTCCCCACTCCTAGGGAAAGGTGGTATTTGCTGGTTCTCCGAACTACTCAAAATTTCCGCTACCAATTCTCCAGAACCTGTCAGAACCTGCTGGATTTCACCCCTGCATTGCAACCAATCCTTGCATTTATTACTTTTGCAGGTCTATTGAAAACAGAAAAGCTGAAATCAGATAGTAAGCACAATCATAGTTTCACCTAGGGATTACTTTGCTTAACAACCTAGTTGTTGATCACAACTGTAGTTGCTAAACAAGGAATATCCATATATAAAAATACTTCCTACCGCATATCCTTTAACGCAGTTGCATACCTGCGTATTTTCTTGAGCTCTTGTTGCTGTTGCTGGCTATGGCTGTTGTGGGTTGGATTCCCAAAAAAGTGAACACCAGGGAAGATACCATAATTAATAAAGATGGTTCCTATACTTACAGAAGCAGAGATTCAACCCTCATATAGTGAGTATGGAGTGCAGTGAGATAGACATGATTCACAGAAAGGGTCAATATCCGGGATAAAAGAAAGGAAAAACTGCCTTTAGTGGAAAGTTCCCAATAAATGCTAAGTAATATCCAGTTAAGCTTCAGTTGCATTATGTCTTTTGAATCTGGATCTCTATTATTAGTGAAATAGGCCTACTAATTATAATTAGTGCCTTGTGGATGCAAACATGAAATGTGAGTCACCAGGTAGAAGGATGAATTCTTTTAGTTTGCTCTATTGCAATCCTCTCCTAGTTGTGATGACACTCCTACTCATTAATAAAGGATGATCATCTGATGTACATATTGCACCTCCTGCCGCTATAAATGCTTCCATTTCAAAATCTTACTCATTCTTAACTGACTATAGGTGAAAGCTTGCTTAAGCAATGGTAATCACTACAACCCTTCTCAAGTAGCTCTTGCCAAAAGAGCAGTACCAGTAATTTAGTTCAGACCTTCGTAAATCACTGAACATGCAGTTGTTCTCTGGTTTTTCACTTCTTCAGAGCTGGTTCCTGAAATATTTTTTGATTCCTTATTTTACAACCAGGAAAATAGATCTTCATCTGGGTGACAAAGAGCCTTTCAGAATCTGGCTGCTTCATTTTGTAATAATATGGACATTTAATTTGGTAAGAAGATCCTTCCTTCCTTCCTTCCTTCCTTCCTTCCTTCCTTCCTTCCTTCCTTCCTTCCTTCCTTCCTTCCTTCCTTCCTTCTATATGACCTGGGATCCTTATGCATGATTGAGAAATCTGTTTCTAGAGGAATAGTTTTATCCTGTATCTCTGAATCTGTTTTGGTTAGAAAGCAAGATCTGTATCCATCTGCTAAATTCAAAAGCCAAAGTTATTGGAGTTTTAAGACCTCTCCTCAAGACAGTACACTAGAAATGAAGTTCCAGTAGAATAGAGAGCTCTCATTGAGAATAATTGGTTAATGCATTTAATGTGAGTTGAGGAACGATATGAGAGACTGCCCCAGGAAAGAAATACAGTGAGGCAATCTCAGATGAAGCTTGTTAAACCAGTTTGATGGCATTAAAAAACTTCTGATTGTAGTAGATGTTTTTTGGCATGCCAAATTTATTTTTACTTTTTATCCATGTATGCTACTTAAATATTGAACTAACCTGTCTTGAAATACATAATTCCTAAAAGCCATAAAGGCCTGGCTTTCTCCCAGGCCTTAGGCTGGGATGGGAGTTGAATCCATCATCTGTGTACTTGGTATGGGATTGATTGATTGATTGATTGATTGATTGATTGATTTATTTATTTATTTATTTATTTTTGAATTTCTATACTGCCCTTCTCCCTGAGGAGGGATTGCTACAGCATTTTGTGTTTGACAGTTTTATCCTGGGAGGGAGATATTTTTCTATGTTGTGATTGTCATTTACCCAGAATTACAGTATATTGTTCAGGAAGTCCTTGACTTAATGATCCCAATGGAGCCCAAAATTTCTGTGGCTAAGCGAGACATTTATTGAATGAATTTTGCCCCCATTTTATGATCTTTCTTGCCACAGTTAACTGAATCACTGCAGTCATTAAATTAGTAATACAATTGTTAAGTGAATCTGGCTTCCCCATTGGCTTAGTTTGTCAGAAGTTTGCAAAAGGCGATCACACGAGCCCATCATAAGCATGAGTCAGTTACCAAGTGTTTGAATTTTTTTTATTCAAAAAGTTTTTTTTATTTTATAAACAAACAAACAATCAATCTGTCAATATATCTTCTGAATACATCTTTTGTATCTTCTTTCTGCTCTTCCATATATTTATCATATCTTAAAATTATCATTTTCTTTATTATAACATTTCCCCCACTTTTCTTACTTCTCTATTAATATATTTATTAATAATACATTTATTTATTAAATTATCTTTTAATTTTTTTAAGAATTAGACAACCATTTTATCCCCACACAACCTTCAACCCCCCTTTCCCCACCCCCACCCCCAACTTCCCAGAGCAAAAACAGGGTATAGCATTAAACAAACATAAGCTAAAATATACTAATTTACTACAAGATTCAAAACCCCCTCACATTCTTTAACTCCTCTTTTAAAAATTGTTCATCAGCCTCACCTTTTAAAATTCTAATTTAAACATTATAAAACTTTCTTTAAAGCATATCTTTTAAGAAGAAAAAAAATATTATTTTATATCCATTCAATTTTAAATTAACCATTTTAATACTTCAGTAAGTTTTTTTTTAAAAAAACACTTCAATAGAATATTCTTCAAAATATAACCTTAAAAATACTATTAATTATCCAGTATAATAGGCTATGATTTGTTATATGGATGGCATGCTTATCTGTTATATGAAAAAAAAGTGGATAAAGTGTTTAAGGATCATATACTTAGAAATGCGTTGTTGAGGGTTTGGAAAAAGTATCAATATAAGCTAAACTGTAAGATACCCATATGGGCAAATCCCAGACATGCAATAGAAAATATAAGTATAGAGCAAAAAACAGAGGTGATTACTTATAAAGAGCTTCTTCTTTTGGAAAGGGATAAGCTGCAATTGAAATCTTTAGATGTATTAAAAGAAGAAGGGATAATTTATACTTGGTTTCAGTATGGTCAGCTTCAAGCTAGATGGAGGGAAGATCAAAAAATTGGTGTTATGCAAAATGAGGAAAATTTGGTGAAACAGATTAGAGATCAAAGTCAGATGCATATTAAAAGGTTGTATAATGCTTTATTGGAAATAGATTCAGAAACGGAATTGGTTAAGGATTGTATAATAAAATGGGCACAAAACTTTCAGGAACCAGTGATGATGGAAACATGGGAAAAGATTTGGGTCAGAAATGTTAAATTTACGCAAGCACAAAATTTGAGAGAGAATTTTTATAAAATGTTTTATAGATGGCATTTAGACCCTAAACAATTATCATGCATGTACTCGAATTTGCAAGCCAAATGTTGGAGATGTGAATGTGATGATGCAACCTATTATCATATATGGTGGACCTGTAAGAAAATCAAGGCATTTGGGATAAAAATTTGGTGGGTGGTGCAGAACATTCTGAAAAAAAGGTTGAAATTTACTCCTCAATTGTTTTTACTGGGTATAACAACGGATTGTACAGTATTAGAGACTAAATTGATTTTAAACTTAATATCAGCAGCTAGGCTGTTGGTAGCACAATACTGGAAGAAGGACTTTTTGCCTACTATTGAAGAGTGGATACTGAAAGTAACGAACTTAGCAGAAATGGCGAAAATCTCAGTGTATTTGAAGGACTATACACAAGAAAGATACGTATCGAAATGGAGAAGATGGATTGATTATATTCAAAATAAGTATCAGACAAGAAAATATCAAATAGCTTATGAATGAACGTTAAGTATTAGAAGTATTATGTTATCTATAGTGAAGTTAAGGTTTCGGGGGGGATTTTGTAGTCTGAGGATAGATAGGTTAATTTAGCTTATGATTGTTAATTGAAATACCTTGTATTTTGCTCTGGGAAGTCTGTGGGGGAGGGGAGGGAAAGGGTGGGGGGAATATTGGGGGGGAAATCCTTTTTTTCTGTAAAACTTTTCAATATAAAAAAAATACTATTAATCCATTGAGTTAAATTATTTCTAACTCTTGAGTTCATCCTTCAAAATATCTGTTTCAAAACTTTCAGAAAGTCATCAATTAAGTTTACAGTTAACCATTTTAATACCTTGATAATTTTTTTAAAAAGCTATCCATTTTTAGTTAAACATTTTTACTTAAATTTAAAAAATACTAATTTCAGTAGACTTTTCAAATTTAGTATTAAAATCTTCCCCAAAAGAAACTAATCTTCAATTCTTCCTTTCTTTCTATATTTTTTCCAGTCCTTCTTCTGCAATAATACTTTCTTCAACATTGCTCCTCCCCCTGCTTTTATTTTCGAAAACTTTTGAATATAGATTTGAGGCTGATGCATCTTTGGAAATTGTTCTCTTCTAAAAGTTATCTCCTTCAATTCAAAACCTCCATTTCGACTCTTCCTGCTTATATAATCAGTCACTTCCTTCCTTGAAACAGTCTGCGGGAAAGAGTCTATTTGCTGCTTTTCAGTTAACTTCATAGAAGCTTCTGCCAAAACCTCTTTTTTTCAGTGTGCCAACTTCCATCGTGATCCTGACTGCTTCTTTCCCCTACTCCAAAGTTGAAATAAGTTGATTTTCTTCCTCTTTTCCAGCCAGCAAAACATTGTTGTTCTCCAGATTATAATTTTGAATAGTCCTTTCAATTGATTCCAATATAGCAGAAGTATAGAAATTTAAAAGTTCTTGTAAAACCTTTAGAGTCACAACTTGTGAATTTGCTGGCTCATATAGTAATGATCCTCCATCCTTGATGTCAGCCATAGTTCAATTTCCACTTTAAATTTATTCAGCTATCAGGTCAATAAATCCAATAATTTTCACACAATTTAGAAGTATAAAGTAGTTGGAATCAATACCATAGTTTTTTTTTTCATTTCACTAGCACTTTAAATCCTTTTTCTTGCTGGGTAATCCAGTTTCGTTTTGCCGCCCTTAAACGCCATCTTTTTTTTTCTTTGTTTTAAACAGAGTTAAAGTTTAATACTTGCATTTTCTGTTCTCCTGATTTTGCTCTGCCAGCATCCAGATTCAAATTTTCTCATAATCCTTAAAATTGCACTGCTGGTGTGGTCGCAACCCCTTGTTCTGCATAAAGCAGAATCGTCCCAGATCTGGAGCACTGAAGGGCTTTCAGGGAGCTCTCACCCTGCAAGCCCCAAGCTTAAAAAAAAAAAGCCTGGGGGTCTAGGGGAGCTCTACCCAGACCCTTCTGCTCTTCTCTCCCCCTTTTTCCCTGGGGGAGAGTTTCAAGCCACTAGAACAGTTGATTTTCGCTGTTCTAGTGGCAAACGGAATCACGGGGCTGGAGCTCCTGAAGGAGCATCCGTTCGGGGAACAAGAAGCCACCAGAAGCCCAAGTGTTTGAATTTTGATCATATGACCAGTGGTGGGTTTCAAATAATCTCACCACCTGTTTGCCAAAAATATGAGCACGTGTGCATGCGTGCAGGCATGACGAGCCTCGACCGAGCAGCCTTTCGGGGCCTGCTCCCCTCCATCTCCAGAGCAGTGGCTGGGATAGAGCTGTGGTGGTGAAGCAAGCCAATCAAGCTCCAGGGATATTGCAGGGGGAGGGGGTCAGTTAGCTAGGCTACAGCACCATGTGGGATGGAGCAGCAGCAGTGAAGCAAGCCATGCAAGTTCCGGGGATGGTAGTGGGGCAGCTAGCTAGGCCGCAGCACTGCATGGGATGGAGCCGCGGCAGCAAAGCAAACCAGACAAGCTCTGGGGATGGGGTGCGGGGGACAGCTAGCTAGGGCACAGTGTCAGGGCAATCCCATGTTTGGCTCTGGGACAATCACCCTGATTAGAGGAGATGGATCATGGCTTCCTCCAAGTTGTAATATTCTGAAAAGAAATGCGAAGAAAAGTTCTCTAATAAAACTCATTTATTTATTATAAAGAAAATAAAACACCTCACTAACTAAGAAAGATAATTGTTACATTTTGGCAAGCGAGGTCTCCTGCCGGTCCAGCTGGACCTCTGGCAAGAGAACAAAGGAAAGAGTGTGTGAAAGGAATGTGGGTGGATGGACATGTGTAATAGCTTTTGGTAACAATTCTTGGCAAGGTACGGAAAGTCTGATAATCCAGAAATGATGAGCTCAGCTGGTAAATAAAATAACGCAGTGACACACAATGCCATGTGGGATGGAGCTGCAGTGGCGAAGCAAGCCAGGCAAGCTCCAGGGATAGGGGGGTTGGGGGCAGCTAACTAGGCCACAACTCACAGGCTTACTTACCCAGGCAAGCAGATCAGGGCTGCTCAGTTGGGCCACAGGCACCACATGGGAAGGCAGGCAAGCCACAGAGACTGTGTGGTCAACACAAGCTAGGAGCCACACAGTGTGCTATGCCAGGGAGGCAAGATGACGAGTGACTGAGCGGGGTGGGGTGAGTGGTTCTGTGGGGTGAGCGGCGAGTGGGCAAGTGGGCAGGGGAGGGGCCAGCCAGAGGTGATATTTGCTGGTTTTCCAAACTATTCAAAATTTCCACTACCGGTTCACTGGAACCGGTCCAAACCGGCTGAATACCACCTCTGCATATGACCACAGTGCTACTGCAACGATCATAAGTATGAAAAACAATCATAAGTCACTTTTTCAGTTCCCCTGTAACTTCAAACAGTCACTAAATGAATGATTGTAAGAGAAGGACTACTTGTATAAGGTAGTGGACACACATATATTTTAAAGTAAGTAATATAATTCAATGTGGTAATGGAAATGCCTACTCATAATTATTTTCAACACAATACTGTTTGTTATTTCTACCCAGAGGGATAGAATCAAGATCACGTGAAGTGTTAATACCACTTTATAATGCCTTGGTAAGGCCACACTTGGAATGCTGCATTCAGTTTTGGTCACCATGATGTTAAAAAGATGTTGAGACTCTAGGAAGAGTGCACAGACGAGCAACAAAGATGATTAGGGGTCCGGAGGCTAAAACATACGAAGAAGGGTGGCAGGAACTGGGTATGTCTAGTTTGATGAAGAGAAGGACTAGGGGAGACATGATAGTAGTGTTCCAATATCTCAGGGATTGCCACAAAGAAGAGGGAGTCAAACTATTCTCCAAAGCACCTAAGGGTAGGACAAGAAGCAATAGGTGGAAACTAATCAAGGAAAGAAGCAATTTAGAACTAAGGAGAAATTTCCAGACAGTTAGAACAATTAAAAAGTGGAACAACTTCCCTGCAGAAGTTGTGAATGCTCCAACACTGGAAATTTTTAAGAAGATGTTGGATAACCATTTGTCTGAAGTGGTGTAGGGTTTCCTGCCTGGGCAGTGGGTTGGACTAGAAGACCTCCAAGGTCCCTTCCAACTCTGTTATTCTATTCTATTCTATTCTATTCTATTCTATTCTATTCTATTCTATTCTATTCTATTCTATTCTATTCTATTCTATTCTATTCTACCTGCATATAGTGGGTAACATTTTTTTTCTGGAAAAAAGTGATCTTTCAATTAAATGTTTATATGTTAAATTTTAGATTATAACTTTTAGTTAAATTAGAATTTAATCTTGTGCACACTAATTACCCTATCCCAACTGACACAATCTTAAGAATTACAGTCTGCCTTGAATGGGTTGAAAACATTGGTTCACAGCTTTTTCCAGCACTGATTATTAATGCTCAATAGCAGCAGTGACCAAGAATAATGGATTTCAATTACTTAAAATTTCAGTTCATTAGTCCAAACTCTCCAGACACTCTTGAACAAAACTGGCCACAATCACTTGCACCAATGGTTATCAAACTTTGTAATCCATTAACCCTTGAATTAATTTATAAATCATATGATCAGACTGTGTTGACTATACCTGCACCCTCCCAGAACAGGGCTTGTCATAATGGACTCACATCAACAGCTCCTGCAATCCCAGATTACCACCAAAAGCTCAGCAGAGGTTGTCCACATCCATAGCAATAGCAATTGCACTTAGACTAACATATCTCTTCATAGCAAGTGATTAAGTGATTTACAGAGTCAGCATATTGTCCTCAGCAAGTGTGGTCCAACGCTTGCATGTTCTTGATTCACTTTCATGTTGAATGAACACTCACCTGGAGTTTCATTTTTGCAAAGAGATTGTACTGCCTACATTTCTAACCACTAGAATCAGAAGAAATAATAATAGCAACAGCAATAGCTCTTAGACTTAAATACTGCTTCATAGTGCTTTACATACCTCTTTAAGTGATTTACAGAGTCAGCATATTGCCCTTAACAATCTGGGTCCTCATTTTACCAACCTCAGAAGGATAGAAGGCTGAGTGAACCTTGAGCCAGTCAGAATTGAACTCCTGGCAGTGAGCAGAATTAGCCTGCAATGCTGCATTGTACCGCTATGGCTCATCACCACCAAATCCATGCAGAGCAAGTAGGAGTGTGTTTTGTCTCAGATTTGTTCACCAAATCCCATCCTCCCAGAGTTTGGAAAATCCTGAAATTTATGAAAAAATTTTTAAAAAATGTTCTCTTATGTTCTGAAGCTGTTCATACAAAAGGCTTAATTATTATAAATATTGCTGCTGAGAAGGGAAAAAACCCCTTGCGTTAAATCAGTTTAAGTATAATTACCGCTAGCACTTTATGCCCATCAAAGTTGTGCAACAAATGAATAATTTTCATCAATTAAGATTATAATTTATTTTAGAATTTGTTGTAATTATTTTTAATTCATAATTTCTAATCTACCAATCTTTTCTTAATGTAAAACAGGGAAAGATTTTCGAGAAATTGGGCATCTGTGGTCAAATAAAGTTTGTGAGATTTGCAATGAGTTTACTGCCGCAGGTGAAGGAACCAAAGCTCTACATTACAGATACAATGTTTGAAAATGTACCAGTAAGAATTTACCAGCCCAAACAGACAACTCCTGGCCTAAGAAAAGGACTGCTCTTCATACATGGAGGAAGTGGCATGTTTGGATGCAAAAGTAAGATATTTCAGATAATATTAACTTTTCTTTTTAAAATCCACATAGAGAAAATATATTTGAAATCAATCAGCATTATGGGAAAAGTGAGGGAGGAAGAAAGAAAAAGGATGGGTTTCCCAGAATTAGGAACGTGCATAGCTATGCACTTAAACCATCATGCTACATCCATTTTTGCTGGATGTCCAAACAATTTGAGTACAAAAGCTTAACTGGAATTGGAATGCACACACAAAACCTCAGATGAGGAACAATTATAGAAATATTCTGCCATGCAAATCTAAAGTTAATGTCCAGGAAAAGATCCTTTCCCATCTGTTTCAAAAGTGGTAGCGGAATAAATACTGCTGGCTAAAATTGAAGAAAAAGTTCTACTTTTATGTTTTCTCTTTCCTGGAGATTTGATACTGATCTTGTTTGGAAAGAAGTTTTCTTTTCTTTTCTTAAAAAAGAGTTTGTCTGTGTGGAAGTATGGCGTTTAGACTAACTAAGCCAGACAAACAAGCAGTGCGGGAGGGAATTCCCCCATCCACAAACTATATGAACAAGTTTTAAACCTACAGACTCAGAAAACTGATTTTAATATAATTGAATTTCTTTTGGAGGAGATTGTAAGAAGGGATGAGATTGTGAACCAGAATTTTGAAAAATTCAAGCAGGAAATTAAAGAATTGGTACAATTAAAGTATGATAATTTGCAATGAAAGATTGTAAAAGTGACTAACGGTTTTTCAGAAATTGCTATGAAGTTGGATACAAATATTAATTTATTAGAGTCTAAAATGGAGGAAATTGAGGACAAGATTTATAAGCTGGACAATAAAATACAAAGAATTGAAAATGATTTGATAAACATTCAAGACAATAGCTTAGAAGAAAAATCTAAAATGGAAGCTGATCATAAGACTTGCAATGTAGAAAATATAAAACAACGGATTGAAAAAGAAGTTTTAATGATGCAACACAATTTCACAGAATTTGAGATTAGACTGAGAGGACTACAGGAAAATAACAGAGATGATTTAAGGAAAATATCTGCTGAAATTCTGGCTGGAATCTTAAAGGTTCACCCTGAGGAAGTATTTTGCAGGATTGACAGAGTTTATAGAGTAAATTCTTGGATTGCAAAGCAAAGGCAACTGCCTAGAGATATGGTGATTTACTTTACAGATAAAGAAATAAGAAATAATATTGTGCAAAAATCTTTTAACTCTACTTTGCAACTGTTTGGAAGAAAGATTTGGATATATAAAGAGTTACCGCCCAAGATGTTATTGGATAGAAAGAAATTTGGATTCCTGGTGACTGAGCTTAAAAAACAAAATATTTTATTTAGATGGGATGTTCCAGTTGGCATAATATTGAGATATCAAGGAGAAAGATACCAATTAAATACCGTTGAAAAAGCGGAAGAATTTTATCATAAGATTTTGAAAATGAGCTCAACATTTTTATGCACAATACAAGATAAGCAGAAGGAGTTGGAAATAAAGGAAAAACATCGAGCTACAGAGGCCTTTGTAGATGAATCGCCTTTGGATTCTTTAGATGTCTCAGTTGGATTACCTATAAATAAGAGAGAAGTGGCATTGGATCTTAATGTGATGACTCATCAAGTCACAGACAAGCAGGAAATCAATTAGTTGATACACAACTTATAGAAAAGAAATATGAATGGCAATCTAAGCCACAAAAGCAAAACCAACAAGATCAAGTCATAAATCAGAACGAAAACCGAACAGTTGATATACAACTTGTAGAAAGGAAAATAGGATGGAGATCAAACCCACAAAAAGTCAAGAAAAAAAGAAATACGTCTCACAAAAACAAAATTTTTTAAACTAGGCAACAGTGAAGCCAGTTATCTAAAAGATGACTGAATATATGAAAAGTCAGTTGAGGCGAAGAATTTGTTAATATTATCCTGAGGAGAGTGACAGACCTCTGCAATGCCGTAACTTTGGGATGTGAAAAGGGCCTTAAATTGTTGGATTGGAATTATCTATTTTGGATTCTTTGATAAAGATATTACGTTTTGGTTGAGTTATATGGCAAGAGAGCTACGCTGGGGCATGCAGAAGATCTGGTTGTTACCCCATTATGATGGTGGGAATTAATAATCCTGAAGAAAGCCACTACTACAGATACTATATGGAATACAATTATAATGTCACTCGGGTGGTTGTTTTCTTTTATATATATATATATATATATATATATATATATATATATATATATATATATATATATATATATATATATATATGAAGATATTTATTATTGATGGGGGCAGATGATAACTGAGGATTCTGAACATTCTGTTGGAATTAGGATGTTATGTTACCCTAATATGGGTGATGGAGTTAAATCTAGTGGAAAGACATCAAAGAAGACATCATATGGATTACAAGTTTAAAGCCATTGATTTTATCTATATAAGGGAATATTTTTTTTTTAATAGGGTGGGCAGAAGAATAAAGATATTAAGAATTGTTATGTATGGAAATTTTGTAGGGGAGTGGGTGGAGACAGGTTAGTTTACTGATTGTTTAGTTTAAGAAAAGGGATGTTTAAGAGATATACTTATGGGAGTGGAGAAAATGGACAGACTATGAGCTGAATAAATGTTAAATTAGGATTTATTATATAGTTTTATAGTGGAAATAGCGGACAAGTGGGGGGGGTTAAGTAGTAAAAAATTTTTAAAAAAATTTACAATTAAATTATATATTTTCTTACAAACATTTTAACACCTATTAAAATAATCACTTAAAAACTTTACTTAAAATTCAAAACATCAAATATATTATAATAATATATAAAATATTAAATTACATTTTACTTTCCTGTCATGTGTATTTTTTATTTGACTGCGCAGCTTTGATCAATTCTTTGTGTTTAAGGAATAATTCTTTAATTTCAGTACAACATTGAGAAATATTAAAAAATATACAAAGTTCACTTTGAACTGATGGTACAAACAGTTGATTACGTTCGTCAGTCCATAAATTTCCCATGACGCTGAAAATTCGTTCAATGTTTGCATTTGATACCGGAATTGATGCACAATACTGGAACAGTTTCATTAAACTCGGAGCTGGCTCTTTCTTGAAAAAGTACATCCACTTATCAAGGGATGAATCGCCCTGCAGATGAACATAAACTTCTTCTAAGGCAGAAATTTCATCGAACAGAGTGTTGGGTGGAAGTTCGTCTCGCCATGGTGATAATAACCAGATGTTCGTCATTTCTTCTAAAGTTGGAGGATTATTGCGATCAATTAGATTGAAGCAACTTAGTGTCTCATATACTGAATCGGTGAAATTATACCACTTTTCTAGGTACGCAATGGCTCTTTGATACATGTTGATGGCTTCTATCTTGAACTTTTGCACGGCATTCTCAGGCAAATGTTTTTTACGTAAGGCAAATAAAACTTTCATTCCAAAAACCTAGTCATCGTATTTTTTTTTGCAAAGAATCACGCAGCTTACACATGATAATGTGAAGATCACATGCAAGAATTTTCTTGCTTTCCAGCTTCAGTAGGGTGTCTTGCATTATTGACATGAAGAAGTGCGTGAAATATAAATACAATTCTGAAATTGTTGGTTCATCGTCCTTTGCGAGTTCATTTTCCTGATCCAAAATAAGGTTCCAGATAACCTTATGCATTCATCAGATCCAAGAGAAATAAAATACGATTTTAGAGGTATCCAGTTTAAAAGAAGTCTTTCGACCGCTTTAAACAAACTTAACCAACGTATTGGAACATGGCGCAAAACTTCATGGAATTCTGACTTGCAAAACTCAAAAAATGATTTCAACTCTTCTCATTTCTTCACAGAATTCGAAAATTCGGCAAAAACCTTCAGCACTACATTTTCGATATCAAAAGATAACTGCTTAAATGCATTTTTTGCGCTGTTGTGTAAAATGTGATTATTGCAATGAGCAGCTACAATATTGTCATTTTCCAGCAATAATTTTTGGTAAACAGATTTGTTCTCTCCATAATTGACCGATGCATTATCTGCTGAGTAAGCTGAAACATTATTTATTTCCAATTCGTTATCACTAAGAACTCGACACAGCTGATTTTTTATTGATGTAGAATCTTTGAAAAAATCCTCATAAAAGTCTAAAATTTTCACACACAGTCCTTCTTCACAAGTAAAATATTGTGCAACAACGGGATACATTTTGCGATTTCCCTTGTTTGATGCGTCAGTGGAGAGAGAAAATGGAATTCCAGTTTTAAGATCATTGAGCACCAACTCAGTAGAAAAAGGATACAAAACCTCATTGACAATAGCTGATGATTTGGTTCTTCCACAAGACATCTTTTTTACAATTTCTGAATCATCAAAAATTTGCTTCATTAACTTAATACCGCAATCTTGAGCCAGGAAAGAAATATGGTGTTTGATCCCATGGTAAGTTTCAGCCATTTCAGCTACAGTCACTTTCTCACTGAAAGAGGAGTCTTTAACAATGAAAAATGAATTGATTCACTTGTTGCTGGAAGCTATTTTCTCCTTATCTAAATGATTTTTTGTGCTTGCATGCTGTGTGACAACTTTTATACCATCAATTGCGAACGATTTCTGACACAATTTACAGTAGGCCGTCGTATTTGTTCTGTTGGTTTCATTGTTGGTAATCCATGCAAAAGTAGTTTCCCAGTCTTTGGTGTATTTGCACACTCCTCTCTTTTGTTTTAAAGAATTCAAAATCTCGCCGCTGTCACTCTCATCACTCGACACCATTTTAGGTCAGTCGACACAAGCTACAATACATTTTTAAAATGTGAACTGTACATAATTTTATAATATATTTTTATTTTAATCTCATCATTAATTTTTTCGGAGAATCGAGTTCAATGGATATTCAATCTTTGTCTCATTCTAACTTATGAAAAAAAAGGCAAAACGCGATTCTCCTATCCTTATTCTCTTAGACTGTACTAGATTACGTACCATTTCATCATAAAACTTTTGAATAAAAAAATGTCCGCTATTTTGTGAAAAAAAATAGTGAACATAATGTGAAAAAAGCGGACTGTCCGCTCAAATAGTGGACACCTGGCAAGGGTAATAAAATCAGTGTGAAATCTAAATTTCTTTCCTACCAGTTCTGTGGGCATGGCTTGGTGGGGGAGTCATGTGACTGGGTGGACATGACTGTGTAACCATGTGACTGGGTGATCAAAAGACAGAAACTCACTAAGAATGTCCTGCTGGAGCAGGCTTGGACTAGATGTCCTCCAGGTCCCTTCCAGCCCTGGATTATTCTCTGAAGCTGCGTCTAGTGCCAGGTTTGTAGACCTTCCTTCATCTCCTTTTTCTTTCCTTCCTTCCTTCCTTCCTTCCCTCCCTCCCTCCCTGCCTTCTTTCTTTCTTTCTCTCTCTCTCTCTTTCTTTCAAAAACATACCCCCCACCCCGTTTTTTGCCTACACCCACCATTTTTGGCCTAGCAGGCTTTAGGGAAGCCTAGTAGGCTTCAGGGAAGCCTGCTAGGGGCAAAAACACACACCCCTACCCCCCCCCGCCACCCCATTTTTTGCCTCCACCACCCGTTTTTGGCCTAGCAGACCTCAGGGAAGCCTGCTGGAAGAAAAAACGCACCCCCACCCCACCCCCGTAAAAAGAAGGTTCTGATGATTATGTGTTTTTTTACTACAGGCTCGGGCAAATAGGTAGTAAAAAAAATGATTTTAAAAAAAAGAAAACCAGCGCTGATGATCATGCAGCACAGCTGTGATCATCGGAGCCTTGTTTTTACTTTTTTAAAGCATTTTTTTACTACCTATTTGCCCAAGCTGGTAGTAAAAAAATGCCTAAAAAGTAAAAAAAAAAAAAAAAAAAAAAAAAAACTTCCGACGATCAGCTGAGCGATGTTGGAACTTTTTTTTTTTTACTTTTTAAAGCATTTTTAACTACCGGTTCTGGCATGTACCCCTCCATGTGCAGAGGGTACAAAACACATTACTTCCTGGTTAAAACCAGGAAGTAATGACAACCGGGCAGGTGGGCGGAGCCTCGCGCCAGGATCGCTACCGGATCTCAGGCGATCCAGTCCAAGCCAGGAGCATTTCACCCCTGAATAAGATGCTCATCACTGCCACACAGGAGGATATCCAATTCATTTTTCACAAAATCAAACTCTTTTTATCTAGTTTAAATCTTTCTTTCCATTGTAAATATGTAAACCAATGGCAAACACCTTCTTTTGATTCTAACTCCTCTTTAGACTTGAGGATAGGGTCACTGTGATTGAAAGAAATTATTTGGCCATAAGTCAAAACAATATCAATAACATGTTTGCAATACGGAGGTATCTGAACATTAATACTTATTTTTCTTCCCATAGAAACTTATCATGCACTATGCTGCTATCTTTCTCGAGAAAGCGATTCAGTGGTAGTATTTGTAGAGTAAGTGATCTTATTTGTATGCTTTGCCTACTTTATTTTTATGCATCTTTTAATGTTTTTGCATTTTATTTTGTATTTACAGTTGTTAGGCTTGGGCACTGCTTGATGGAAAAAAAGGGGTAAAAATGATAAAGACAATAATTAATAAGTTTGGCTGCAATTCTGTCTCCCTGAAAGATTGTCCCAGGCACCACAAAATAGATTTTCAGCCTCAAAGAGAGATTGAATCCCTCAGTTCGCTCTCCCCCTTATTGCACAACCATCAGTGACTTTTTACCTCCATCAGTGGTGTTTCAACATCAAGAAAGGCAAAGTAATAAAATTGGAGCAGATCAAAGGAACATTTGGATTGGCACAGGACACAGTTTTGCTATTTTCCAAAATCTCCTAGAGAAGACTCTCTGCCCTAGAGGCATCATTCATTTCTTTCCCACTCCTCCAATCATAAAAGTAAAGAGGGGGAGGAGAGGAAAAAATTGCTAATTTCTCCTCTTTCCCAACTGAGTCAGAAAAGGGGAGGATCAGTGCCCTGCACCCTTCTTTGGACTTTCTCTATCAAGAAAGGCAGAGTAAATTATGTAAAAGTACTTTAAGGATCTGCAGAATACTACACATTGTGCAACTTTGCCAAAAACTGCCGTATGATTGCATCCTTTTTGTCTTGTGTAAATCAGGTTCACAGATCCAAATTTATTTTATCTCAGACCACTCAGAACTGTTTTGAAAGAATTACCTAAATTAGTTTAGGAAATCAGGAATTTCCTTTCTTCTGCCCCCTGGTGGCAGAGATACATTATCCTTGAGAAGAAATTAAGGAAGTACAGGTAGTCTCAATTTACGACCACAATTGAGCCCAACATTTCTGTTGCTAAGGGAAACATTTGTTAAGTGAGTTTTGCAACATTTTATGACTTTTCATGCCCCAGTTGTTAAGTGAATCACTGCTTTGGCAAGTTAGTAACACGGCTGTTAAGTGAATCTGGTGGCTTTGCCAAAGGTCATGGGATCACATGACCACGGGTCACTGCAACCACCATAAATATGAGTCAGTTGAATTTTGATCATGTGACCATGGGGATGCTGCAATGGTAGTAAGTGTGAACGGTCATAAGTCACTTTTTTCAGGGCCGTGGTAACTTTGAATGATCAGTGAATGAACTGTTGTAAGTCAAGGACTACCTGTATTTAGCAACAGAAATAACTGTAAACATTATATCATCATGATAGTCTCTTCTGTTTAGTTTTCCTGCTTATTTTGATCTGATAATATAATAATGCAATACAGGTAGTCCTCACTTACAGACCACTTGTTTGGCAAGCATTCAAAGTTATGACAATGCTCCAAATTTCTCCAAACATTCACACAATTATATGATCACCATTTGCTACCTTCACAGCCAGTTTAAGGCAAACAAAGGCAATGAAGAAGTGGACAGGAAGTCACAAGTTGTGATCATATGATATCTTGCTCGACCATGTGTGATTCACTTAGCAGCCTTGGCATAGGTTCAGGTTACTTGAGGGACCATCTCATAACACTGGGATTGGCCCATACCACTAATGCCAGCAGAGGAGTCATTCTGTGGGTCTTGTCAGCCCAATTATTCTGGCTGACAGGGTCCAGGAGATTGTTGTTGCTCCTGCCCATTGAAACATCTTGCCCCCTGAAGTGAGGTTGGCCCCAACTGTCCTATCTTGTCATAAGGGCCTAAAGATGTGGCTGTGTCAGTCGGCTTGGGACCCCAGGGGGAGAACAACGCAATGGAGGTGGTTGATTGAGAATAACAGATCCCACCTTGGCCCACACTCTCCACCCTCCCCATGTGTCTTTGGTTTTAATGTTTGTTTTTTAACGTTTTATGTTTTAGCTTTCATGTAACTATAAACTGCCCAGACTTACCCTATGGTAAGATGGGCAACAAATGGATGGATGGATGGATGGATGGATGGATGGATGGATGGGTGAGTGAGTGAATGAATGAATGAATGAATGAATGAACGAATGAACGAATGAACGAATGAACAAACAACAAACAAACAAACCACAACAGATTCCACATTGTAAGTTGGCACAGCTACATGACATTTCATTTTGAAATGAAATTGCTATAATGAGTGAAAACTTATTGTAGTCAGTAAGGAGGATAATATTTCCTCCTTGTTTTCTGTATGTGGCTCTGTAGCCCTTTCCTTCTGATCCTTCTTTTGCTCTGAGGCAAAGTGGTGGAAGGAATCTCCAGAGCAACTATGCACTGGGAGAAGTAGCAGAGAAATACATCCAAGGAGAAGGGAAATGCTGTTCCTATCAGCAGGGAAAGTACAAGACATTCAACGGCCATCTCCTTATCAGAATAGTAAAAATATATTAAAGTTAAACAATTGATACAGTGCATCCTTTTATTGGAACCCAACAATATGTTGTCTTCAGGGACTATCTCAGAATACCTAATTCCTTCCGAGAAAATTTCAAGGTCTGACAAAGTCTTATTGTTCTTGCAGGTATCGTTTAGGTCCTGAGCACCAACATCCTGCCCAGGTATCAGATGCCCTAGCTACCACTCTGTATTTTATGAAACACGCCAAAGACTATGGAGTCGATCCAAATCACATTCTTCTTGGTGGAGATAGCAGTGGTGGAACAGTGGTTGCTGTGGCTTGTCAAGAATTGATCAAAATAGGGAACCAGCCAAAGATCCGAGCACAGATCTTGATATATCCTTTCCTGCAGAGAATGGATCTCATGCTACCATCCCATTTTCAAAACCAGCATGGTCCTTTTCTAACCAGAAAGCGGGTTATAAGCCTTGGTTTAAAATATCTTAACCAGGAATGTGTAGACAAAGAAAAATTGGGAAGGAATGGCCATGTTCCTGAAGACCTGAAGCAGAAATGCAAGAAATGGATTAGTGCAGATCTTATCCCCAGAGAGTTTAAAGCCCGAGGTTATAATCCCCCAATGCCAGCTCCATTTTCAAAAGAACTGTATGAAGCATCTCAACTGTGGAATACGACATTGCAGTCACCAATTATCAGTGAGGATGACATCATAAAGCAAGTTCCAGAAACATACATTTTGACCTGTGAATATGACGTCATTCGGGACGATGGACTGCTCTACAAAAAACGACTAGAGGACAATGGAGTGCCTGTGACTTGGAATCATGTAAAAGAAGGAATCCACGGATTTATACAATTTATTGACAGTGGAGTTTTTGAATTTTCATTTACAAAACCAGCAGTTGGAAACATAGTTTCCTTTATTAAGGGGCTCTAAAAATGGGGACAGGAAAGTATCCTGAAGTCATCCATTTGTACTTATATAAGGAATAATTAAAATATATTCCTTAAATCTTTCATTTCTATGACAACTTCACAATTCACTGTAAAATCCTTTATAAAATACATTTCCTAGTCATTGAATCCAAAGAAGTGTCATTACTTATTTTCTACAACAAGAGCCTTGGTAGTACAGTGGTCAAAAGTACCCTGTTATTAAGACCAGCTGCCTGCAATTACTGCAGGTTTGAATCTCGCCAGGCTCAAGGTTGACTCAGCCTTCCATCCTTTCTAAGGTAGGTAAATTGAGGACCCAATTGTGGGGGCAATAAACTGACTTTGTATAAATATACAAAAGGATGAAGGCTATTGCTTAGCGCATTGTAAGCCGCCCTGAGTCTCCGGAGAAGGGTGGCATATAAATCAATTTTTTTTAAAAAAAAGAATTGGTCTGGTTATTTTGGTTTGAACTGGTTTGAGGTTTCTCTCTCCCCTCATAGATCATTTATCATGCTGAGGAAAATGTTAATCCAATACCACATCACTGACAGCAGCAAGGATATCAGTCATTGTCCTCAATTTGTTATTGTTATTTTGTGTCTTCTGTTGCTCAAGTATACTCAAAATAGCTGACAGAAATAAATAAATAAAAAGAAGCAGCTGAAACATGTAACATCTACAGAACCTACATTTAAACTATTTGACCATTGACCATTGCAAATTTGTCCACAGCAGGTCATTAAATATTAACAATACAATCCTATATACTCTGATGAAAATACTAACAGGGTTCAATGGGATTTATCTCCTAGTAAGTGTGTTCAGCAACACAGTCTATAAATGTGTCTATGTTGATAAGACATTAAAACTCAGCTGAATGCAGGATTTCCACCAGAAAAGTATTTCCAGTTGTGAGTGTAGGTAACAGCAACAGATAATATAGAATCCTTAACTCACTCCCAGCTCACTATGAAAGCACCTCTCCAACTTCATTATGACAAGTACAATTTCAGTAACTTATCACCTTCTCTGATAATACTGCAAAAGATTTCTTCTTTCCATATCTCATGCATAAACAAATTCTGAAAGTCTCATCATTGAGTCTCATTTTGCTATGGTAGTCAGCGGAAGTCCATAAAAGATACCAGAAATAACAACATATATTGTATATCAATCAAATAAACCCACTCTATACTCCTTTACTTTTAACATAACTTTTTCTTGAAATAGGATATTTCTTCTTCCCATATCTCAACTCTTGTCTATAGATAAATGTTTAAAGCCTCATCATTCAGTCCTTAGGAACAAAAATCCAATAGGTTACCAGAAACAACAACAGATTCCAACCTTGATCAAATAAAGCAACTTCATTTCTTTACATATCACTTTTCTTTTTTCATTTTCATTTCATTTTCATTTTATTAGATTTCTATACCACCCTACTCCCGAAGGACTCAGGGCGGTGCACAGCCAAACAATAAAAACACATACAATACAAAATTTAAAAAATAGAATAAAATCAAATTAAATAATTTTGGCCCCGACAAATTTAAAACCCCAAACTTTTAAAACCAATTTAAAATTGAATATATAAAATACTAAAAGATATTTAAAATTTTAAAAATCTTTTATAAAAGAGGGGGAAAATTAGGCCAGGCCGGCCTGGTGAAATAGTAAGGTCTTTAAGGCGCGGCGGAAGGTGCACAGATCCAGGATCCTCCGTATCTCTGGGGGGAGCTTGTTCAAGATAGTATGTGCCCCCACAGAGAAGGCTCTCCCCCTGGGGGCCGCCAGTCAGCATTGTTTGGCTGACGGCACCCGGAGGAGCCCCTCTCTATGGGAGCATACTGGCCGGTGGGAGGCTATTGGTGGTAGTAGGCGGTCCCACAAGTACCCGGGTCCTAAGCCATGGAGTGCTTTAAAGGTGGTAACCAGAACCTTGAAGCGCACCCGGAAGACCACCAGGAGCCAGTGCAGCTCGCGCAGGAGGGGTGTTACATGGGAACGCCATGTCGCTCCCATTATCACCCGCGCGGCCGCACTCTGCGCCAGTTGGAGCCTCCGGGTGCTCCTCAAGGGGAGCCCCATGTAGAGAGCGTTGCAATAGTCCAGGCGGGAGGTGACAAGGGCATGAGTGACCGTGCGTAAAGAGTCCCGATCCAGAAAGGGACGCAACTGGCGAATCAGGCGAACCTGATGAAAAATCCTCCCTGTCACGGCCGTCAAGTGCTCTTCTAAAGACAGCCGTGAATCCAGGAGGATGCCCAAGTTGCGAGCCCTCTCCGTGGGGGGCCAATGATTCGCCCCCAATAGTCAGTGATGGCGTCAACTGACTATATCGGGACGTCGGAAACCACAGCCACTCAGTCTTGGATGGGTTGAGCCTGAGCCTGTTCATCCCCATCCAGATCCGTATGGCCTCCAGGCACCGGGACATCACTTCAAGGGCATCGTTGGGGTGATCCGGGGTGGAGATGTACAGCTGGGTGTCGTCAGCGTACTGATGGTACTCCACCCCGAAACCACGGATGATCTCGCCCAGCGGCTTCACATAAATGTTGAACAGGAGAGGCGAGAGGACCGACCCTTGCGGCACTCCACATATGAGGGGCCTCGGGGTCGACCTCTGTCCCCCTGTCAACACAGACTGCGACCGGTCAGAGAGAAAGGAGGAGAACCACCGCAACACAGTGCCTCCCACCCCCAACTCTTCCAACCGGTGCAGCATGATACCATGGTCGATGTATCAAAAGCCGCTGAGAGATCTAACAGGACCAGGACAGAGGAGCACCCCCTGTCCTGAGCCCTCCAGAGATCATCAACCAATGCAACCAATGCCGTTTCCGTGCTGTACCCGGGCCTGAAGCCCGACTGGAACGGATCCAGATACGTTTTTTGCTTTATTATCTAGGTGTTTCCTTTTGTCCTCTGCCCTTTCTTTTTCATTTTTTTTTAGTTTATATTAATTTTTTATATTTGTATCTTTCAACTTTAAAAAAATATTATAAAGAGAAAGGAAAGGAAAGGGGAAAGAAGGAGAAAGAGGAAGGGAGGGGAGCGAAGGAGAGGAGAGAAGAAAAAAAAAAGAAGAAGAAGAACCTTTCCAATTGTGTATAGTTTTGTGCTGGCTTGTGCTGACCATATTGCTGTATTTTACTACTTTTATACACAAACTCAGGTACTTTGATTGACTCCCAGATTGCTACCCTCCACAGCCATTTTATCTGGGGCTGCTGAACTGGATTCCTCATTCACAAATACCTTCCCTGGGTTTATTATTGGTTTTTCTTGTTACATATATATTGCTGTTTATAAATCTAAAGCAACAAAATTTATTTATTAATCAAATTTATACACTTGATTCATCTAAGTGACTTGAGTGATTTACAAATAAAAAAACCCATAAAGTTACTTACAAAGATAATCAAAGTTTAAAAGGCAGAGTGTGCCCTCCAGCCACCAACCACCCCCAGGATTGTGCACAACTACTGGATCCCCATTCTAGTTGACAGACCAGATCTTAAAGCTTTTCTGGAAGGCTAAGAGAATGGGGGCCAACCTCACATCTGGGGGCAAAATGTTTATAGGGCAGGGAAAGCAACAGAAGAGGTTTTTCTTCTAGACCCTGCCTGACTAAATTCTTTGGCCAACGAGGTCCATGACTTGTACTTCCTTCCTGCCTGATTGAATGAGATGAGTCAATATACTAGGAATGAAACAATTCTCAGTTAACCCCAGACCTTGCCATCAAGGGCTTTAAAGGTCCTTGAATCAACATCTTGAATTGGACCCAGAAACAAAGGGCCACCCAATATAGTTCACCAAGCAGAGGTGCTACATCAGCTGCCCTAATGGTGACCAAGATTGCTTGGGATGCCGCATTCTCACATGCTGTGCTTCTGGATATTTTTCAAGAGTAGCTGCACATAGTGTGCATTGCATTAATCCATACAGAAGATAACCAGGGCATGAGCAATTGATAGAAGGGCTTTCCAATCCAGGAAATGGTGTAGTTGGTGCACAACACAAAGTTGAGCAAAGCCCTCCTAGCCATAACTGCCACCTGCTTCTTGAGCATGAGTCCTGAGTCCAGGAGAAGGAGCAGTACAACCCCAACCAACACCAAAGATGGTAAGCCCCCAGATACAAAAAAGCCACTATCCACAGTCACTCTATCTTACCACTGCAAAAAAACATCCACAGCATCACTTAATTCATCTAATTAATTGTACAATTGGGTATCATGTGCATACTGATGATACCTCATCCTATGGTGATGGATAATCTTATTCATCAAGTTCATGTAGATCTTTTTAAAAAATCAGAGAGCATACCGAGCCCTGCCGCACCCCACAAAGCAGGAACCATGGATTGGATTTTTTGTTCCCTATCAAAACCAGTTGGGATCAAACCTGGAGGAAGGAGGTGAATCAGCACAAAACTGTTCTCTTCACTCCCAACTCTCATAGCTTACCAAAAAGGATACCATAATTTATTGTATCAAAGGCTGACGAGAAATCAAGAAGAGTCAAGATGGATACATTACCCTCATCCTTCTCCCGCCATAGATCATTCAATAGTGCAATAGAAATGCTATTTCTGTCCCATATCAAGGCTTGAAACCTGACTAGAAGGGGTTGAGATAATCTGTTACATCCATGATCCTCTACAGCTGCAGTGCCACCACTTTCTTAACTCAAACAGGGAAGATGAGAGTAGCCAAAAGTTACCTAGAATAGTGTGGTCTAGCAAAGACGAACCTTAAATGACACTTGGAACATGCCCTCCCTCAAGGATAAATTAGCTATCACTAAGACCAACCCACATGTCAATTCCCAGGAGCCTTGATCAGTCAGCAAGGGCATGAATATAGTTCCAATCCCAAGACCATGTCCACTTCCTTGGGTCAGACAGGATCAAACTATTCCTAGATAACTAGGTAAGTCCGCTCTTGATTGCCTACTGAGAATAAATCTGAGTGATTTAATCCACCAGATGGACAGCAAATTCTACTGCACAGCCCTGAACCTCCAGGCCCCCATTACCCAGTAGGGTCCTAGTAATCTTTTAAAAGGCTAGCAAGCCTATTGTGTAGCCAGGATGGAAAATTTATATTTCCATGATGATAACAAATATGATGTTAAGAGCACCAAAGGACTATTTTAAAAAAGAACAGCAAAAAGTAGGCAGGTCTGGGAAGGAAAAATAATAATTAAATAAAATGTTTCTTCCAATTAAATGATGTAACCACTATTCTGTAATAATACCTGCAGCAGAAATTAGAGAGTGAAGCCTGGGGAAATGCAAGAAGGCAACAAAGCTAATTATGCTTGCACACTTTGCAACGTTTTTGACAGGTTTGAGTCAAGGGTGGGTTCTACTTACCTTTACTACTGGTTTGCAATGGGGCCGCGCGCGCACACAGAAGCTTCTGTGCAGGCGCAGAAGCATTTTGATGACGTCGGGGTCAGTGGGCGGAGCCTCGCGATGGTTTTACTACCGAACCGGTGCGAACTGGGGCAACCCACCACTGGTTTGAGTACAATCAACCATTGTAGAGATTCTCTGATGGATCTGAGCTTTAGCAGCATTGATTTTCAGTGATTCTCATGTGCCAAAAATAGACCTGGGTATAAACCAAATCACATCTCAATATCTGGTCTATGGTGTCCAGCAGGTTTTCCTTTTCTGTCCTGCATTGTTTAACATTTATTTGGAACCAAACTAGATGAACCATTAGAAACTCTTTTACTTCTTGTCATATAAATGTCAGTCTGTCGAGGTAAACCAGACAGGAAACACTACTAGATGAACTAATTCTGCTTTATTATAAGGGTACATTAACAGAAACTTGCAAGTCTAAAAGTAGAAATTTCTCACCGTCACTTTTAACTGCTTGACTCATTAAGGCAGGTTCTTCCTAAGTTTCTTTCTTTGATCATTATGCCACTGGGGGCTCCAGCGTCTTTTGACTGATTGTTTCATAGGAAGCATAATTTCCCCTTATTCCCCAAGGTCATCCACACTTTCCATTACATCAAGTCAGTAATGAGTATTCTTTCATTATCACTGGATGAAAGAAATTAAATCCATTAAAATTGTTCTTGATCAGTAGAAAGCCAAAGTTGGGGCATTCAACCTATGCTGGCTAAGACCATATTATTCCTAAAAAGACCGATTCTGCCTGGAAATGCCCCTTGATAGTCAGTGATTGCTGGATTGCCAAGTAATAGAAGTGCTAACAATCCCATTTAGACTATTACTTCTAATGTTGCAGCTGCGACTGTTTCCAAACAGATCATATCTATATATAAATCTCTGAAGAGGGAATAAATGCAGCTTGGCTCCAGTTTTTAAACACAGTATGTAAATGCACAGGTATCAAGAATGGGATATCACAGAAGAAACAGTCTCTTGTCTAGATTCGATCACAGATACTGTCCATGGTGTCACAGAGAGCAGAGCAAGATAAAAAAAAAGGTCGTGGAATATGATAACTTTGTTTATGCATATGATAACTGCAGCAAAAGGTTTGTATGACCAAGGATGGAGAAATTGAATACTGCCAACAATGGAGCAATGGAAATTATTGAGATGGCTAAATTGACTTCTTTGATCATTTTCAGTATTTTTTATGAAATCCCTAATGAACTTAATGTGAAAAAAAATGAATTTATGATTCATGGTTTTGATATTTAGGCAAGACAGATTGTAGAAAGAAGAGGGTTATGTTGTAACCATAGTGTAAAAGGTAATTTATATTTGTACTTATAATTGCTCTATAGAAGTTTAGAAACCACTTTTTTGTATCTTTATAAATTGTACCTCCACACCCAGTATGGACATCCCAAATTCCAGATGTTTGCGACCCAAATCCATTCATTATGGATCAAATCACAGTTTTTACCTCAAACCAGCTTTTTATAATGACCAGTTTTTTGGGGGAGAAAACTATGAAGGCTTGCTTTCAAATGTCAAGTTAAGACTAACTTCTCTCAAAAGAGTATCAGGAAGTTCCCCCACCTTTAGTTTCCCTAGATGCTTTCATGACCAAGGAAACCACCAGAACAAAGAGAAATTATACTTCACTTCATTTTCGCTATGATAAGTTAGCAGCTACAATGATTAAGATAAGACAGCGTAACTGTTACATAGAATAAAAAATAATATATTTATTTATATTAAAATGTTTACCGATTTGCAGATCCTTAATTGAATAGTCAGTTCAATTAAGTGTCTTATTGAATACCACAAAAATGCAAATCAGCACAGCAAGAGATCAAGTAGTTACCAGACACCCTGTGAAAATCTGGTTCAAAACATCCAGATCTTTCATATCCTCAGAGGTCCAGGCTTCTAGGAACCATCCTTTCCAACCAATATCCCTGATTACTGATTGGTCCTTCTCAGGCTAGCTGAAACATTCTGAATCATGTGTTGCCACCTTTATATTTCCAATATGTCTATGTCAGTGGTTAATATGGTCTTGCTTTATATGATATGACAAGTTTGTCCACTTTATAGAGGCCCATTCACTCTCAAACCTATTTAGATTCTATAAAGAGACTTCTCTTCTGCCTTATTTTAACTTTAATTAAAGCAGACTTGCTTGTCAAGGCCTAGGCTTCCACATAGGGCCTAAATCAAAGTACCAACTCCATAGTATACAAGCATTATTTCTTAATGTGGGTAGCCTTCCCCTGTAGACATTCACCCTTGAACTGTGCAACCCCTCAGGAGTCTATGTTACTTTATTCCAAAAAGCTATGTTCCTTCACAAATCTGGTTTATTTCATGAGCTTACTTCACAAGTTCTATTTTTTATTTTACACATTACCTCACAAGTTTGGTTTACATCTCAAATTCATTTTCTTTAGACATCTAGGGACAAACTGAATGTGATATTAAACACAGGATTAAATAGCATGCTTTCTGTAGTTGATCAGGAATGAGATTGTTAGGAATGGGAAGGAGAAAGTCTACAAAGTAGGTATATTCTAGAAGATCTCCATTTGTGGATAAATGAAAAGAAGGATTTAATTTTTGTTACATTATCTCAGTGCTAACAGGGCATTTAAAGTTCTTTTAAATGCAGATGTTTAAAAAGACCTATTAAGTGGATTAAAAGGAACATACAGTATGCAACAAATCTTTCTGAAAAAGTAGAACTTCTAATGCCATGGTGAAAACATACATTAATAATTCATATTATGATATGCCTTAATAATCATACTAAGATTCTAAACAGAGTAAGAAGTGCAGCTTAGATTAAATATTTGAGATTCTCAAAAAATGTAAATTTGGAGAAAAGTGGAATTAATTTTAATTAATGTTTTTGAAGTTTTATAATGCTAATCTCTCTTGGAGTTGTGTTGTAAATGTTTCTGAGGAAATGATGCTCTTCAAATATTTTCAAAATAGTTTTCTTCAATTGAAATTATTTGATTGCATTGGTTTAACAATTCATATAGAGTGGATTTTAGGAGGAGCCCTCCTATTCCAACTCTTACTATGTTAGACAGCACAGTATCAACAGTAGGTCCTTCAGGTTTTGGGGTTCTATAATCTTCCAGGATTTGAAATGGACTCCTAACTTTAGAACAATCATTAAAAATACTCTACTCTACTCTACTCTACTTGGCTTGGCTCGGCTCGGCTCTGTTCTGTTCTGTTCTATTCTACAGATATCAGGCCAGTTATTAAAATTGAAGGAATTACAATCCCAAACATCTAAAGCAAACCAGGTTATGAAAAATTGTTGCAAAATACTATATGTATTAAATGCCTGAAACTGAATTTATTTAAACTTGAATTATTACATGTTAGGCCTCAGAAAAAATATGAAAAAATATCTCCTTTGATTCAGTCCATTTCAGAATCTGATAATGTGATTTAGAGCATAATCTGAAGTAGGATTAAAAATGCAAAATTTACTTCCCATTCTATAGTATTTGGGGATCTACAAATGGTTATAAATTTGTTTTAATTACTATTGGATGAATTCCCAAAGCATATAAAACTCATCTGATGCATTAACTTTCTCTTATACCGTACCTTAAATGAAATAAAACCTTGGTAATAATAGTTGAAATCAAATTGAAACCAACCTGACTCAATAAAAACCAAAAGTAATCAATTTAGGTTACATGTTTATGTGATCAATTTTCAATTCTTATTCTGGAGCTTATTCTGCAAAATCCAGAAAGGGAATGTGAGGTAGTGTAATGTGGCTGTCTATATAAAATAGGTTTCAGAGAAAATGATTTCCTTTGATAATAAGAATAGCCCAGAGGCATTTAGGAGTTGGGCAGGGCCTAAATCTAAATAAATACATGAATTTCCTTTGCAGGCACATAAGGGAAAGGTAACCAGTGCTCAGAAGACTGCCAACCTTAGCATGAAACAAGCTGGCTATCCACCATAATCAGATTTTATGAAGAGTGCTGAGCTTTAGCAGAGCAGAAGATATATTAATGGAAGTCAAGAAATCTGTGATTGGCAAGGAAGCTGGAAGGAGACATGCCCGCAAATAAAATATGTAACTGAAGAGACAATGAAGCAAAGGAAAGTAGTTCTTTTTATGTCTATGAAAGTTTCAGTAACAGTAAACATTCAGCAGGTGGAGAACAGTGGCATTCATTCACTAAAGACTATCCCGGAGGAATTTTGTGGGTGCTTGAAACGTTTTTGTTCTTTTAAAAAAATGTAACAAGAATGCTGATTGCTTTAAATAATGATCAGTATTTTCCTGGGTAAAATACTATTTAGCCTAGGGAAGTTAGCATTCGCATGTGGATATTGAACAGTGTACAATTAAGTTTCTAATTGTGAGGAAAAGTTCTACCAAGTTTTCATTTACAAAAATCTGCCTTTTTTTTCATGATTTAGCCTAAGTTTTCTCCTAGACACTGAAAGACAGCTCCAGTTTTTAGCAGATCTCATCTGGATCACAAACATTTCTGTACTGTGAAATACACAAAACCTTGCTTTGATTCTGTTCTGTCTTGTCCCTGTCGGGGTAAGTTTTCAGAAGCTGACAGTGCCTTTACAATTTAATTGGTGTTGACACCTTTTGAAGCAATGCCTTCAGGCGCTAGAAGTCATTGTCTTCTTGTTCTTGTTTGTCACAGGCTACTTTCAGTTGGCTACTTGGCAGCCTGTGATGCTGCATTGGCCCCTGCACTTTCCATTCATGTACGCACTTGTACCAGGCCTTTTTACAAGAACCCTTGTTAAATGCCCAGCAGGCAGTATTGAATAGAGATTTTCATTATCTTGGATTTTCCAAGGCCTCTGGCAAGAGCAGAAAATATACAGCAAAACACAAAACATCCTAGTTGAAGTCTGGGTTTAAGCAGGAAAGAACTAAAGATGGAGTACGTTGGATTAGCTCTGCTTAAATCCTTGGAGCATCTGCATGATGTTCACTCTAATTCTAATTAGGCTGAAAGTAATGTTCTTTCTTAGCCTCTTAGTAATTCAACGTGCCACACTTTGGCCTCGACTATTATTCCTTTTTTTATTCCTCATTCCCTATATCTTGGTGAATTTGGGCAAGGCCTAATAAAGTTCATTTAAATAAGCCAAGTTCCAGATGGTTAGCTGTGTTAGGTCTGTTTCAGCAAAGGCAAGTCAAAGAGCATCTTCAAGATGAAGAAGTCATTATAGAATTGCCTTTGTTGGCTTCTTTCTAACTTGAATCACAAGGTTGTCTGAAGAACAAAAGATTAGTCTAGTTGCAATGATTCAACTTTCAGGCAACTTCAGACAACCTTTGCTCCCCTTTTAACATTCTCTCCTTGAGTCCTGCTTATGACTACAAAGAAAACAATGACTATTTTTGCACTGTGCCTTTATCTATCCTCTGTGATTTTGTTACTTAGCCACAAGCTCCCCACAATGGATTTTGCAGTAAAAAAAAATTAGGTCTGGGCAAAAGAGTAAGTTATCAGATCATACTTAAACCAGTAATTTAGTTTCTGAAATGCAATGATTAAACAATTATTTAAAATGCAAGAGACTCCTAGAGAGGCTCTGGAGGCTGGGGACAGCAAAAAACATCATTTCCTGTCCAACTGGAAGTTGGGAAACGGGATTTTTCAGGCCTCCGGAGGGCCTCCGAGGGGGTGGGGAAGACTGTTTTTGCCCTCCTCAGATGCATAAGAAAGGTGAGAAAGAAAAATGGGCCTCCCCCTCCCCGGCCCTCTGGAGGCAGGAAACAGCCTGTTTCCCTACTTCTGGTGGGCCCAAAAGGCCTGAAAATCAGCTGGTTGGTACATGCATGCGTGCCGGAGCTGAGCTGGCATGCCAGGCGACATAGCACGCGTGTCATAGGTTCACCATCATGGCTCTATAGCGTTGTTTTGAAGGTAGAAGTTGAAACAATTTATGTCCAGGATGTGAGAGGTCTGTAGATATTTTCACAGCCCTCTTTTTGAATTGTGCAGTATACAGATCCTCAATGGAAGGCAGGTTGGTAGCAATTTTTTTTTCCTGAAATTCTAATTATCTGTTGAAGTCTGTGTTTGTCTTGTTTGGTTGCAGAGCCAAACCAGACAGTTATGAAGGTGCAGATGACAGATTCAATAATTCCTCTATAGAATTGAATCAGCAACTCTTTGGGCAGTTTGAGCTTTCTCAGTCTGAGAAACTCAGTTTGAGTTGGCACAGAAAGAACATTCTTTGTTGTGCTTTTTTGATGATGTTTTTGATGTTAGGTGTCCATGTTAAGTCTTGAGATATGATAGAACCTAGAAACTTGAAGGACTCTACTTACTTGCTTCAAAATGAGATGGGCAGCAAATAAATTTAATAAATAAACAAACATAATGAGGGAAAGACAGGGAAGGGGTAGGGCACCAACTGAAACTGATTGTTTTCACCATCCCCAGTGCAGCCAGAGGGAGTGTTGGTCATCTTGTTTAGACCTCTTGGTGGTTCCAGCAAGCACATTCATGGTGGAATGGGACAACTCACCATGGCCAACTTGCCTCGGTCAGCTTGCCATGGCCAACTTACCACAGTCAACTTGCCATGGGATAACTTGCTGCGGCACAATTCAACAATTCAACAATTCAATTTAATTATTTAAAATTATTTTTAAAATTATTTTAATTTTTGTCATTCACATTTTATTTTGTCCCTCCTTCGGCCTTTCTTTAATAATTCCATTGGACTAATTCTTTGATATTAATGCAACTTTTGTCCCGCAGTAAGTTGTCCCATAGCAAATTGGCCAGGGTGAGTTGGCTGCAGCAAATTGTCATAGACTGGATTCATGGACTTTATATCCAAAAATGGATATAAAGGTGTAGGGTTGAATTGGAACATGACAGCACTTTGCCTTCTACTAAATCAGTGGTTCTCAACCTTCCTAATGCCGCGACCCTTTAATACAGTTCCTCATGTTGTGGTGACCCCCAACCAGGGGTGGGTTCTAAATTTTTTTACTACCGGTTCTGTGGGCGTGGCTTATTTTGTGGGCATGGCTTGGAGGTCATGTGACTGGGTGGGTGTGGCTAGCTGGTCATGTGACCGGGTGGACATGGCTATGTGTATATGGACTACTCAGAGGGCTGAAAAAAGTCATTTCTGACAGGTCCTCGCACTTTTGACTGGTCCTCACACTTATGACCATCCTCACATTTATGCCCATGCAGCATTCTTAACAACCATGTCACTCATTTCACAACTGCTTCTCTTCACCATGGTGACAAGATAGGGCAAAAACGTAAAATGTGAGGACAGTCGTAAGTTCGAGGACTGGTCAAAAGTGCGAGGACCAGTCAAAAATAACTTTTTCAGCCCTCTGAGTAGTCCATATGCACAAAAGGACTACCCAGAGGGCTGAAAAAAGTGATTTCTGACAGGTCCTCGCACTTTTGACCGGTCTTCGCACTTATGACTGGTCATCATTTATGCCCATTGTGGCATTCTTAACAATGTGTCACTCATTTCACAACTGCTTCTCTTCACCATGGTGACAAGATAGGGCAAAAACGTAAAATGTGAGGACAGTCATAAGTTCAAAGACTGGTCAAAAGTGCGAGGACCAGTCAGAAATAACTTTTTCAGCCCTCTGAGTAGTCCATATGCATAAAAGGATACAGCAATAGAGAGGGATAAAGGAAGGGAAGGGAAATTAGAGTAGGAGTGAGGGTAAGAGAGGGAGGAAGAGAGGAGGAGAAGGAGAAAGGAAGAGGAAGTAGGGAGGAGAGGGTGAGGAAGAGAAAGTAAGAAGGAAAGAAAAGAGAGAGGTGGTAGGTTTGAGGAGAAAGATTGCTGTACAATAAAAAAGATGAAAGGGAAGAAAGCCAATCCCAAACAAATATAAAGATATTAAGATAAAGAATGAATTGTTAAACTTTAAAGAATAAAAGAGAACAAATATGAATAAATAACAATAATTAGAAACACACATACAAACATACAATGTATTTTCTTTGAACAGAGTATTTGGCCGGTTCATAAATTTAAACAGTGTTTAGTCATTTCAATTAAATTTACAATTTCTATATTTCCTTTTTGCCATATTTATTCTATTTTTGTAAAAAACCAATATTACCCTTCATCCTCATCTCTAATCTTAATCAAATTCAATTTTTCCCTTCTATTCTATATTATACCCCTTCCCATTGTCATCTATTTTTATATCCATCCTCACATTGCTTAATTATGTAATATTACAGTTGTTTAATATGAATTCAACATTTTAATATAAATCAATTAGTTATATAACTACCTTTTTTGTATATTAATCAATATGAACATGAATATTCCAATTATTTCTACGCAATCCAATTTCTTACAAATCAATTAATTATATTTACCAATAATAATCAGCCAAATAATTTTCCCCATATATTCCTCCAAACCACAACTTAACCATTTCTGCTTTCAACACAATATACAATTAATAGTATCTCAATTATTATAATTCCCTAGTTAAATAGAGCTTTTTTTCTTTTGTGTTTTAAAATCTCCTCTTTTTCCCTATATTTCCCCTTGTTTGCACCTACCTTTTTTGGTGAGGAAAAAGAAATCTGCCTGCCTAATTTTCCAGCGTGCAAAGCCAACAGCCTGCTTTACTTTCTCTTTCGTTTTTCAGTATAGCTAGGGGGAAAAAAATCTGCACTCTTTCCAAGCAAGCAGCAGAGCTCTGAGCAAAACAGCTGAGAGCAAATCAGCTGGGGGTCGGGAGCCGATCTAAGCAAGGGCTAGTTAGCCTATGCTGAAGCTCCGTGAGCCAATAAAATTACAAAAAAACACAGAACCCTTTGTTAAATTGCTGACTTGCCCGCCCCTTGCCCACCACTATTTATTGACAATAAATAGTGGTGCGGAGGGGCGGGGCAAGCCAGCAATTTAACAAAGGGTTCGGCTGCACCACTGGCTCTAGGGCAGCCCTTTGAAGCCCCGCGGCAAGAATTTAAACAGTTTTTTTTTCCTTTAGCCATCGGAGGCAGCAATAGATGGGGAGTGGGCGGGGTAAACGAACGGCCGGCGATCCAACAGAGCAGAGAGTGAGGGTGAGTGAAGGCGTGGGGGGGGAAAGAGGGCTTTGGCGACCCCTGTGAAATGGCCGTTCGACCCCCAAAGGGGTCGTGACCCCCAGGTTGAGAACCGCTGTACTAAATGAACTGCTCGATCTAATTCAGTTTTGCCCGTCTTTATACATATGTCTGCATTTAAAAAAACCATGTACCATATACATTTAAATATGTATTTCTGAATCTATTCACTCTTATCTGAATTCATGTGCTTCTATAAGTTTTATCTTAAAGCACATATCTTAAACACAGTGAATATCTTATTGATAAAATTCAAAAGAATGTGAAATGTGAAAATCTATGAAAATGCAAAGACGATGACAATCCAGAGATGCCATTGTTCCTGGAAGTGCAGAGGCATTCAAAATGGGATTCAAAAATATAAGCCTTCAAGATCCCTAATGTGTATCTGATTAGGTAATTTTCCCTACTTTAGGCAAGGCTTAGCTCTATAGTATAGTTCTTCTTTTTGCTCTTTTTGTTATTATCCAATATTAATATCAGTATTTTTTTTAATATATTGTATGTCTGTTGCTGGTTGATGAGCATAATAAAGTTATATTCTATTCTATTCTTTTTGCTCATCTGACAGCTCGGCCACACCAGCACCCAGTCATTCTGCAAAGTACTTCAAGTGATCCTCATTTCAGAGCCTGTTTTTCCCCAATGCTCCTAACAGCCTCAGACTGGAAACATTTGAAAAGTGCTTTCTACTCTCTCCCACCTCCTTTCTCAAGGAAGAAAAACAGCTCAATTCCTCATGCAGAGTCAAGTGAGGAGAGGCAGGAGCAGAATGCAGCAGTATGAAAAGCTTAAGAGCTGCTTAGCACAGCTGGCTGCAAGCAGGAAAAAAGGAGAAAGAAAATGGTCAAAATCTAGCAAGCTTGGGGTGGTGTTTTTTTTTTAAGTTCTCTTAGAGAACCTTACTGGGTTCTGGCGAAAGGACCTACTGAGGGAAGATGGATATGTTTGTATACATGTGTATGAGTGAAAACATAGAGAACGGGGATCAGGGCTTGGCTTCCTTATTAAAACTGAAGTGTGCACTAAAATGCACAGATATGACAGGCAAAATGTTCACAAAGATGGAGAGAGAGTCTTTGCATTTCAGCTGCACTATATAGCATTTCAATCTTGTTTTGCAGACAGCATTATATTGTAACCAGAATATGAGTCCAGCAACGGTCATGAGGTACAGTTTCCAGCTGATTGATTCCTGTCTATTCACATTGTACCTTCATCCTCTGGATTTTACAGCCCAAACATGGTAACTACAGCGTGAAACTCCAACAGGTTGAGTGGATGAATAGTGTGGAAAAAAAGGGACAGAGGAACAAGGAAAAAGCTGCTGCCACTGCTGTGGGTCCCACCTACTGCTCCACTCAACCTGGAGGTGTTGGAGGAGGAGGAGAATGCCGAATATCCTAGTCACATGTCTTGTGCACAGACTAAGAAAGGGCAGCACACAATTAATTCCATTTTTATCATCTTTTCTGCTCCAATATACCAAAAATGCCTTAAGCTATGGACCTCTATGTGGCTAATCCTTTAAAAAGGGAAGTTGTAGCTATAGTCACCCAGCTGCTAACACTTTATAATGCTAAGGCCACACTTGGAATATTGCATCCAGTTTTGGCCACCACAATATAAAATGATGTTGAGACTCTAGAACAGGGGTGTCAAACTCACATCATTGTCACGTGATGTATCACAACGTTTTCCCCCTTTGCTAAACCGGGGGTGGGAGTGGCCAGCGCATGATGCATCCAGCCCGCAGACTGTGAGTTTGACACTCCTGCTCTAGAAAGAGCGCAGAAAAGAGCAACAAAGTTGATTAGGGGACTGTAGGCTAAACCATATAAAGAACGGCTGCTGGAATTCGGTATGTTTAGTTTAATGAAAAGAAGGACTAAGGGTGACATGATAGCAGTGCTCCAATATTTGAGGGACTGCCACAAAGAAGAGGGGGCTATTTTCCAATGCACTTGAAGGCAGGACAAGAAGCAATGGATGGAAACTAATCAAGGAGAGAAGAAGCGAGAACTGAGGAGAAATTTTCTGATAATTGTTGGAACAATTAATCAGTGAAACAATTTGCCTCCAGAAGTTGTGGGTGGAAGTCAGTGGACGTTTATAGAGATTGGACAATCTTTGTCAGAAATGGTAAGGTTTTCTGCTTGAGAAGGGGATTGGACTAGAAGACCTCCAAGATCCCTTCCAACTCTATTATTCTGTTACCAAAATAAGAAGGCATGACCAGGAAGTGTCAAAACCAGAAGACTTCCAAAAGAAGATTAAAATTTCCAATTGTTCATCCTATATGCCTTAGCCTGACTTTAGAAAAGCCCAAAGCCTACCCTCTCAGGAGTCTGCCAAGGAAGAAACTGCATCAAGGTAACAAGGTTGTGGATGAAAAAAGCAAGACTTGGAAAGACTGGTACATAAGAAACACATTGCTTTTAGGTTCCACTTTATTTGCACTTTTGCCTTTTTTACATCCAAAAGATAGATGCTACATTCTGATCACAGTTAGAGCTTTCAATCACAGCTCCTATATGGGCCTTCTGAGGGAATAACAATCACCTCTCAAGAGCTCTGTAACATTCAGGCTTGCTTTTTGAGAATCTTCTTAACACTACTCAGTTGTGTAACAAATGCCATATTCCTTTTAGCAATAGGGTAAAGCTCAATAGAAGCCAGGACAAAGTGAACGGAGAAAGTGATGGTCTATGGCCGTGATAGTGAACCTATGGCACGCATGCCACAGGTGGCACATGTAGCCATAGCAGTGGGCATGCCAGCTCAGCTCTGGTGTGCATGTGTGCACCGGCCAGCTGATTTTCAGGCCTTCTGGGCCCACCAGAAGTAGGGAAACAGGCTGTTTCCTGCCTCCGGAGGGCCTGGGGGGGTGGGGAAGGCCTGTTTTTCTTTCTCACCTGGCTCCAGATCTTCTCTGTGCATCTCGGGAGGGCGAAAACAGCCTTCCCCACCCCCTTGGAGGATCTCCAGAGGCCTGAAACGGCCCATTTCCCAACTCCCGGTTGGACAGGAAGTAGCATTTTTTGCTGTCCCCAGCCTCCAGAGCCTCACCCTCCACCCACAGGGCAGGGTGCATAGAATTATGGATGTTGGCACACATGCCTGCGAACCTCCCTCACCCCCTCACTATTCTGGCACACGATGGCAAAAAGGTTAGCCATCACTGCTCTATGGCAATCCCTGCAGCCTAGAACAGCTGATTGGGGGTATTCCGGGAGGCCGATCCACCCGCCAATCAGCTGCTCGTGCTGAATCAGGCTGCAATAATGTGCTGAAACTGACATGGCTGTTCACTATTTGCTGCAAGGACTGTCAGAGTTTGCAGTAGCAAGCAAAACATAAGCAGAGGACAGGAGTTTCAGTTTCAGTTTCAGAGATCAGCACAGCATGCAGCTTTAGAACAATTGACCTAAGCCACGCCCAGGCTCCTTGCTGTCTCCTTTCTTGTTGCTCACACAGCAAATACTGTTTCAGTTTCCAAACAGCCCTCAACTCTTTCACACATTGACAGGATGCTAGCCAGATTAATACTGATGGATTCTGGTAGGCAGAGGCAGAATTTTTTTTTCTTATTTTCCTCCCCCAAAACTAAGGTTATTCGTTATACTCCAGAGCTTATACTCCGGACTGTCTTATACTCCGAAAAATACAGTATATGCTGATCCATTAAGCAGTGTTCCTGTAAAATTTCAATAGTAATTTCCCTTTTCCTATTTTTTTTCCAGTCAGTCACTACGGCAGGGGTGTCAAACTTGTGGCCCATGGGCCAGATGCATCATGTGTTGGCCACGCCTATCCCCAGTTTAGCAAAGGGGGGGAAAGTTATGATACATTACATGACAACAACGTGACACCACGAGTTTGACACCCCTGCACTACAGCAACAATCCCAAATTTACAAGGCCTTAGAATATGAGGCAAGCATCTTCTGAAACTTACCAACCCTAACCATTTTCTCCCAGTCTCCCAGTCTTTTCATTTTCTCTACCTTTCTAGAAGAGACAACGGTTACAGCAAAAGCTGTTGGGATATAAAGACCAAGGTTTCAGACTCATTACATATCAAATGATTAACAGAAACCACAAGTTTTGTGATCCCTGCCACATTGCCACTGGTTAGATTTGCAGGTCATTTTCAGTTCACTGTAATCCAACCTTCTTTGTTGTCACCAATTGTGTATTGCAAATGACTTTGGGAGCTTGTTTCTACCGGCTGAATAGCTATAAAAAGTGAGATGAGACATGATGAGTGGTCAGTCTCTCCAAATTAAAAAAAAAGAAAGAAACAAAGCATTGGGGAAATGTATTGAAAGATGTGTTCCAAATACAATGTGAAAGTTTAAGGGAAGGGGGGAGCTGGAATGTTTGCAATTGAAAGCAAAACACCCAGTAGCCAATGCTTTGTCTTGGGGAGAGGTTGTAAGAATCCTTGAATGTTTTGTCACCTAATTCTGCGGCATGTAACCCTGCCTTTCACCTGCACATGGTTCACCCAAGGTTAGCACTTCTCAGGTGTCAGATATGAAATAATCAGTTCGCCAACTCTCGCAGGAATAAAATAAAACTAGAGGCCTAAGAATTGAAAGCCCTTGATATGGAACCTGGAGAACTGAATTTTTTACAAGTAATTGACATCTCACATTTGGATACTCAATCTTGAATGGAACATTTTATCTTAAAATTTAAGGAGCTTCAGATCCATTGTCCTTTCTTTTAGAGTTTGGCACTCATCAAACATGAAAAGTTGTTAACTGTCCGTGTCAACTATTAATATGCTTATATTTTATATCACACATCGATGATGTACTAATACTGTTAAGTGCCTGTTATCAAGTAGTAAATACTGTTGTGATGATAGTTCAGTAATGGATTTGCATTTTATGCCAACTAACTGAATGTTTAATAATTGGCAAGTAATATTCAATATTTATGTTTAATATTTATCATTGTCTACAACAAATATTATGTCAGGTCAGATAGAAGCATCACATATATGGAAGTTCTAGAGAATGGTCAGTGCTAGACTGACACTGAACAAGTAACAAATAATTCTGTGGCTTCTTAACAAGCAGAATTTTTATCATGTTACTACATTCACCATTTTAAGTTTTTGCACCAACCACCCAGAGTCATCTTGTAGGGGAGATGGGTGGCATTAAACAAACAAGCAAACAAACAAATGTGCATACATACATACATTTGTTATACGGCAGTGATGGTGACGTTTTTGAACTCGGCATGTCAACAATTCAGAAAATGCCTAATTTGACTCTCCTGGTATACCATACACACACCCCTGAACAAATGAGAAACTAATTATCTATCCCGCCCCCCGCAATCTGGGCCATCCTGAACACAGCACTGGCAGTAGCACTGGAACTGGGTCTGAGGTAGAGGCCCAGACTTTGACGTCAGCTCTAGCAGTGCCCTTGCCACTCACAAAGGCCACCTTGCACCATTCCCCAAGGCCCATAAGCCTTGGGGAATAGCAATAGCAATAGCACTTAGACTTATATACTGCTTTACAGTGCTTTACAGTCCTCTCTAAGTGATTTACAGAGTCAGTATATTGCCCCCAACAATCTTGGTCCTCATTTTATCCACCTCAGAAGGATGGAAGGCTGAGTCAACCTTGAGTCTGGTGAGATTTGAACTGCTGAACTGCAGCCGGCAGTCAGCTGAAGTAGCCTGCAGTACTGCACTCTAACCAATGTGCCACCATGACTCATGGTGAAATGGTGCAATTGGCCTGCATTCCTCATTCTGCTGCACACCACTTACCCTCAGATGGTATCATATTTTGATGGGACCCTGTGACCTACCTGAGGCTGCAGGAGGCCTTTTTTCCTGAAACACCTTAGGAGAATGCTCTTGTACATCCTCTGCAACTCCAAAAACCATGTGAAGGCATACCTCATTCTTGCATAATTTTTGGAGGCTGCTCAAGAGCACAAGGTCCAGAGGCAGCACAAGAGTACACCCCATTTTCATGCAGCCTCCAACAATCACATGAGAATGGGGCATGCTTCTGAGAAGTGTTGGTGTTGGTGAATGCTAGCATGTTATTCAAAATCTTGTGGCATGTCTTCTTTAACACACATGTCACAAGGAATACTCAGAGCCTAACAGATCATGAATATTTCTAAGGTAAGGCGTTAACAAATATTCCAAAATTCGAAATGATGTAACTATTTCAGACCTGCACTACAACTAATAAATATATAACCCATGTCTCTTCATGTACAGCCATATTTATTGTTTCAAAAAGGTTTCCAATGCTAGACAATAACATTGGGTAAATTACTTTGTGTTGATGGCTCAGCGCGATGTTCTAAAACCAGCATCAGGACTAAACATTTTAGTAAACCAGGTTCCTTTGAAGAGCAAACCCTGAATCATGCTTGTGAAAGCAAATGGCCACCAAGGTAATCCAATGCATAGCTGACTGCAAAACCACTTTAATAGTTGCTTAATAAATCAGCATAGCCCACCGAGAGTCAAGAACTAAGGGTAAATATTTCCAGCTCTGTCATTTATGAGGGTTTCTTTCTCCATTTATATGTGTTGGTTTAGAATAGTGTTTCTCAGTGTGCTATTCCCACTCATGCACACACGACAGGTATAAGTAGTCTTTATTAAAGCTTCCAAGCCTGAATTGGTATTCCCCAGCAATTCTCTGTGCCAGCACCAGTTCAACCCCAATGAGTTCCATAGGCTACTCAAATGAAGCCAACACAAGTTCCTCAAGGCAAAGGCAAGACCAGCCCACTAGGCAAAAGCAAATTCCCAATGGCAAAGCAAAGCTGAAGAGACACAATCCGAAGTTCAAGGCAAGAACACACAGCAAAGAAATGAACATGTTGTTCCTAACATTGTCTCCATCTGCTGTGCTAAATAGCCAGATTCTGGTTCAGCCCATCAAGAGGGGAGAGGCTGCCTCCTGATGAGTAATCAGGCTGACCTTAGCTGCTCCTGCCTTTTCTCTGCCCTACCTGTTCTTGAATCAGGGGCAGAAGGCAGTTCCTCTTCCTCATCGCTGAGCACCTCCAGCTGTGTGCTTTCCTCACCTGATGCCTCAGGGCTGTCCTGTTGCAGCTGTGTTTCACCCAAATCATTCTCAGATGGCTGCTTGGAGCCATTGACCAACTTCCCTCCTGACATGCCTGGAACTGGTTCATCCTCCTCCGAGCTGACATCTGAAGAGGAATCCGGAGAAGCATCTGCACCTTGAAGCTTTGGCACCTTGAAGTTTTGTGAACTTCAACTCCCAAATTCCCTAGCCAGCATGCAGGGAGAAGAGGTGTTCTGGAAGGTGAAATCCACGTATCTTTAAACTACCAAGTTTGAGAAACTGATTTTAGAGTCTGAGGTTTTTGCAAACTATTAATTTAAAGCAGAGACTGGGGACACTTTACAGTGTGACTAAGAGCACACTGATGAGGGGAAGCAAAACAAGAAGGGTTGTAGTCAGGGGCGGGTTTAAAAACCCATCACTACCGGTTCGCTTGTGGGCGTGCACGCTTGCATGCGTGTGCAACACTTATGTACATGCACAGAAGCTTCTGCGCATGTGCAGAAGCGTCCGGGCGAGTGGGCAGAACCTCCCGCTGCCACCGCTACCAGTTCGCCCAATCCAGGGCGAACAGGTAGCAACCCACCACTGGTTGTAGTGCCTTGTTGTTAAAGATAACTTTAAGACAACTTGTTATCTTGAGGTTATAGAGGCAATATCCAGCTTTAACCTATGCAGGGAGAAGTGATAGAACAAAACAAAGAAGAGAAAGAAAGGAGAAAAACACCATCATTATATCCTTTCCATAAAGTATTCTCCAGATCCATTTCCAACTGCTACAGCAGCTCTTAAGGGATATTAATTATTTATTTATTTATTATTTATTTATTATTTGAATTTCTATACCGCCCTTCTCTTTTCGGACTCAGGGCGGTGAACAGCCAAAATAAAAACATTTATACATAAAGTACAATTAAAAATAGATTTAAAATAATTAAATTTGGCCCATAGTTTAAAATTTATCAATTTAAAATCCATATCAAAATTTAAAACTAACCATAAAATCATAAAATCAAGAGAGACCGGCTAACTGAAAGAGATGAGTTTTTAGGGCCCGACAAAAAGTCCGGAGGTCGGAGATCACTCGTATCTCTGGGGGTAGATTGTTCCAAAGGGTAGGTGCCACCACAGAGAAGGCTCTCCTCCTGGGGGTCGCCAGCCGGCATTGTCTAGCCGACGGCACCCTGAGGAGGCCATCTCTGTGGGAGCGAACTGGCCGGTGGGAGGGTATTGGTGGCAGAAGGCGGTCCCGTAAGTACCCTGGTCCTAAGCCATGGAGCGCTTTAAAGGTGATTACCAACACCTTGAAGCGCACCCGGAAGTCCACCGGAAGCCAATGCAGCTCGCACAGGAGAGGATTCACATGGGAGCGCCCAGTCGCTCCCATAATCCCCCCGCGGCCGCATTCTGGACCAGTTGGAGCCTCCGGGTGTACCCCAAGGGGACCCCATGTAGAGAGCATTACAATAGTCCAGACGAGAGGTGATGAGTGCTTGAGTGACTGTGTGTAGGGAGTCCCGATCCAGAAAGGGGCGCAACTGGTGTATCAGGCGAACCTGATAAAAAGCCCCCCTGGCCACGGCCGTCATATGCCCTTCTAAAGACAGCCGTGCATCCAGGAGGACGCCCAAGTTGTGGGCCCTTTCCGTGGGGGCCAATTATTATCAGCTAGAGCAGGCAAGGAAATAGGATCAGTACCTTTCCTTCATCATTTTGCAAAAATAATTTCTACACATCACACAACACTTAACAAATTGTCCTATTTTTGTGAGATCTGTTTTTAAGGCCAATTGGAGGACGAACAATATAAGGGCTTGAAACCTGACTCAAAATTTTCTTCCAATTGTGGCAAGGGTAACAAGAAATAAGCTAAATATCTTGCAAGAATCTAATCCCGTTTTCTGAATAGCCATGAGGAAAGTTGGTTAAAACCTGATATATTGGTAGTCAATCATATTTTTTTTTTGTTTCCCCTCCCCCCCACATAGTCAGAAGGCTCCACCTAATCATATGATAATTTAATTATCCCAAGGTGTGAAACATACCACTTCCAGAAGGGTTGTTGAGAGGCATGTAGAGAAACAATGTGTTTACTGCAGCTTGAGACAATTATGTGAGCTGGCTTCATTTAAAGTTGCCAGGGAAGTTACTAGACCTCATGAGCATATCTAAGAAACTGCAAGCAGTTCCTGAAAGGGGCCATTACCAGTAGGGAACATTTATTTCCCTATTGACCTTCCATAATACCCAGTGAATCATATTTCCATTCATTCACTTAAGTCTCTTTTCTATGATTAGTACATATGTTCAGCTTGAAAAATGCAATCATTGAGTTGAGACTCCCATTTGCAGACTGAACAAGTTAATACCACATGAACAGCTTTAAGCCATCCATTTTATTTCATTTCCCAAATTCATTCTTAGAACCTTGATGGGATCTAAATTTTCTATGAGAACCCCAAAAAAACCCATTATTGGAGACATCTCATGAATAGACAGCTTAATCGAGTCAATTTCCTCTGAATTCAGGAAGACCTGAATTCAAGTAAACATGACTCTGATCAGTTTTTCTGTAAGATTGCACTATCTGTCTTTGTATGGATAAATATAGAAAGACAGAATTAAAGATTAAGGGGCCAGTCCCATAAAGAGTTGATACAACTATGTTGCTACAACAACTTCAATATTCTGAGTGCAAAAGAACAAAAATGGGAAACACAACATCAAAAAAACAAGCATTATCTTAAAAAAGGATGCAACTTTTCTTTGAAGATAAATCTGTGCAGCTTAACTGGCCTAATCAATAGTAGTAAAAAGGAACTTTTAGTTCCTTTACACATTGGATTTTATTTAAAAAAACATTTGCAGGTGATTGAAGTGTTATTTTCTCAATTTCGGGAGAGAAGTTGCATCTTTGTCCTGCTTTTGTCATTCATCTCAAGAAAAGATGTCATGGAAGAAAAAGGAAACTGGAGTGGGGAAAGCTGAACAAAAATTACAGCGGTTAAGAATATTGAATCACATTCTTTTTTTCTGAAGCCACCCAAAGTTGTATTGGGAGTTGGGTGGTCTAAGAATTGGACAAGTGAAGAAATAAATTCCCAGAGAATACCTTCCTGGTAGGAAAACATAAATTACTCAGAATTTTAAGATAGCTAAGGAGGGGCAGGTAGAGATTGTATGATTATATATGACCTGGGAAGAGGGCCTTCTCCATTCTAAACCCACTTGCATGTCTCTCATCACACACTACTTTTCCAATCTGTGGCCTAGCTTGGAAAACATACCTCCCAGAATTGTTTTTCCTTTAGCAACTTCGACCATTCAACAATATCTAAAATGGGATAATAAGCTGAGCATTCTGTAAACACATTCTCCTGTGTTCATACCTCCACATGTTTTTTTTTGTTTGTTTGTTTGTTTTTAGAGCTTGGCTCTGATGATTTATCAGAACTGTTCCAAATGTGGGGGGTTTTTCCCCAGGAGGCACCTGGACTTTCTTGTTTTTTCTTTTGAAGACATTTCACTTCTCATCCAAGAAGCTTCTTCAACTCTGACAGGATAGTGGGAAATGGAAGGATTTATATTCCTTGCAGACAGCTGGGATGAATTTGGGGTGAACACCCTTTGAATGGTGTGGGAGTAGGAATGCATTTCCAGAGAAAAGTGGCAGACTACAGGAACCAGGAGCACTACTCAGGTGATCCTGAAGACACAGATAAACCTCCAAGTGTTTCAATGACCCTCTAAAAGGATGCAGATTACCAGCTGTCTGCAAGGAATATAAATCCTTCCCTTCCCCACTAACCTGTCAGAGCTGAAGAAGCTTCTTGGATGAGAAGCAAAACGTCTTCAAAACAAAAAACATGAAAGTCCAGTTGCCTCCTGGGAAAAAAAACCCACCCACCTTTGGGATAACCATGACCTGGATGACTGAGAATCTCTACATCTCTACATCAGGACTATTGCCATATTTCTCCCAAGTCCATCAGCCATGAAGCTAGTTGGCAGCTGAATGTTCTGGTTTAACTTCCCCAAACCTCAAGTCACAATTTTTCTAATTGGGATTTTGAGATGCTGAGACCATATGGGCTTAATTTTAAGGAATGCCTGCTATCATTCACCTTCTAGACTGAAGTTTGATTATCTTCCCTCAGCTTTCAGAGGCTTGTTTCAGGCAAATGCCACAAATTAATCCTGAGGCAAGTCAGGGGTGGGACAATACTGGCTGCAATCCAGATTCTGTACTCCATTTTTGGTCTTTTAAAGGAGCACAAATTAAACATGATCGTGGGCCATTGTGAAAAATGAGAGTTGAGTGTTTGGGGAAGCGAGGCAGTTCTTAACATGGAACTGCCCACTATTCTGAGAAAACCTGGGATTGTGTAGGAAGAAGCTAATTTCTTGAATTGCTTGCAAGGAAAAAAATTTTTAAAAGTCTATTTAGTATAGAAGAGCCAAACATCAAACATGGGGAAGAACCCTGTAGTTGTTAAGACTATTTGCAACAACTGTTACACTTGTAAATTGGGAGGAATAAAAGAGAAAGGCTTCCATGACCATCCTCAATTTGTTCACCTCTGTTTTAATGAAAACGTAGGTTGTAAACCTGATTTTTTAAAAAAACAAGATAATTTCTTATTTTGGCTAGGGCACTGTGACTTGCTAGCTTAACCTATAGGAGGAAAGCATATTCTATCAGTACTTGCCCAACACCTGTAACAGGTGATTACAAATAAGGGCACAAAAACAATGTAAACCAGTATCTAAATAGCCAAGAAACCCGAGTGTAAGTAGAGATGCTCTTCTGGCACAATGCTATAAGTATTTTCTCAAAAGTAAAGTTTACTAAATTCAGTGATCTTTTTGCAGAGTAAGTTGACATAGGATTGAAGCTGGAGGGATTATGACTGAGGAAATGTCAATTCACTTAAGCTTGCAAGGGAAGGTGAAACATCATTTTAGCAAATACATTTTAAAATGGTAAATAAATGCATAATTGTCTGGCAACAGCTGTAGAAGATGCAATTTCTTATATGGCCCAAAGAGTGCAAATAAGTCATTTGGGGGACTCCCTCTCTCCAATCCACCATCCCATCAGGACTGTCAGAACATTGGGATGTTGTGGGTCTCATACAGGAAGAATGTATTTGAAGGGAAACAGGGGGAGAGCCTCTTCTGCCATGGCATCATCTTTGGATCATCATTTTCCCTAAACTCAGACTGGCCCTAAACTTGTTGTCCTTCTACAAGAGCCTGACGACATGGCTTTGCCATCTGGCATTGAGGTCTGGTATTGGAGGTTTGGAGCCAGCAAAATAGCTGTAGTGAAATGGATAATACTACAGCTGTGTCAGGGGTGCCAAAGCACTTCCAGGTTGAACGGATTATCCAGTGACATCACTGTTGCCTGGGGAATGCCCATTTGTGGGTGGGGTCTTTTCATGTCCTCATTAAGCTGCCCACCAAAGTGGTACCCATCCATCTATTCACAGTTGCCTATTTTCAAACTCCTGAATCGGCAAGAGCTGAAGCAAGTGATGGGTGCTCACCCCATTTTGCAATAGCAACCGGAACTCCAGCCTGCTGATTGCCAGTCCAGCATCCTAACCATATGAACCCCTGTGCTCCTAATGAGATGGATTATGTTCTCCCATATAATATAGGATTTTAATGGTTTAAAAGTTTTTATTATGTTAATGTTTTAACGGGCTTTTGTTGTTATCGTTTTGGTAATTTATGTATTTGTGTGTGTATTCTCTAAGCCACCCAGAGTCATATATGTGAGATGGGTGACTATATAAATAGAGTAAATAAACGAGATTCCAACATCCCTTCGATAATTTAGAGGCACCAACTTTCTTTTTTCAATATTTTCTCGGTTTTTTGTTTTCTCTAGGTTTCGGCTTATATATCTGTTAGAAACAAAACATATGGGTGACACACGCACGTACTCACACACACACACAGAGCTCCTTTGTGGGAAACAAAGATCAAGGGTGATTATGCAGAAAAACATGTCCTTTTGTTTATTTATCATAGCATTTAAAAAGACATTCTAAATATGGTTCAGTTTCTGTAGACTTATTTTTATCAAGCCGTCAACGGGCTTCTGGGGTCATAATTATGCACTGCTCTGGGTGATAAAAAAAGAAAGTTGATTTTTAGAGGTGAACATCACATGTTTGTTTGCCATCAGGGTGGTCAGGATTTACAGATTTCTCTCAATGCATTTTCTCTTCCCTTCCCTTTCCTGGGATTTTAATTATCCAGCTTGGAATTAACTCATTCAGTCCCTGTTACAAAGAGAAGTTGCATCGCCTATCAAACTCGCTCCCTGTTCCTTACTGAAACCAGGCTGGGTGCTCTGCTGAGTAGATTCTGTGTCAAGAAATCAGCAGCTGCTCATATATCACGTTAGTCATTAGTGGAAGATCATTCTGGACCTTTGCCCACAGCACCTTGCTGTGGCAGGAAAAGGGCTATAAAACCCTAGGCCCTGTCAGCTGTTGTCATCTAGGTGAGAATTTATCTGGTCTTGGGGTGCCCTCTGACTGGATTATTATGAATAATGAATGAAGTTCTATGCCACATTGAAGCATTAATAAGACTGGGAGAAATTCTACACGGGGAGGAAATAGCACCTGGGCTGGTCAAGTCGGAGGCAGTGGCAATGTTTCCCAGGATTCCAATTTAGGGAAGAAAGAGAGTTCCTCTTTATCATAAAATTTGGTGGTATTAGAGTTCTTTGGCTTTGTTGATCGGTAGTGACTATCAAATCATTTATATTGCATGGCTTTCATTTTGTAAACAGAAATACTAGTTCACTCTGTTAGTTTAGAGACATTACTGTAGTTCATAATTTCCTGCCCAAGGAGTCATCCACTCACAAAAGCAAGGAGTATTTTTGTTAATGAAATGTGGCCACCTGAACCTCCGTCAAGGCTTAGAACACAAAAAGGTGTCCCAAGAAGTTGAACATGAGGGCAGCAAAGTGAGGATTCTTGCAAAGTTACCTCTTTATTACTCCTGCAAATGCAAATGGTTGCTAAATGAGGCAGTTGCTAAATGAGGACCGCTTGCAGTTTACCGTTAGAAAGCAATAAGTTAGAGAACTGGACCACTGCCTCATCTAGTTCAGTATCACATCTTCTACACTGTTTGACAGTAAATCTCTATGTTTTTAGACAGAAGTTTCTCTAACAGGATTAACACACACTAAATACCTTAAATACCTTATAGTACAGACTAAATATATAAATACATACTATTTACCTTATAATAAATATATATTAAATAAATAAATATGCATACACACTAAATACCTTACAGTGGCTAAGACGTTGAGCTTGTCGATCAAGAGGTCGGCAGTTCAGCAGTTTGAATCCCTACTGCTGCGTAACGGGGTGAGCTCCCGTTACTTGTCCCACCTTCTGCCAACCTAGCAGTTTGAAAGCACGTAAGAAATGCGAGTAGAAAAATAGGGACCACCTTTGGCGGGAAGGTAACAGCATTCGGTGTGCCTCTGGCATTTAGTCATGCCGGCCACATGACCACGGAGATGTCTTCGGACAGCGCTGGCTCTTCGGCTTTGAAATGGAGATGAGCACCGCCCCCTAGAGTCAGGAATGACTAGCACATATGTGCGAGGGGAACCTTTACCTTTACCTTAAATACCTTAAAATGCATACACCCTGTGTCAGCTCAGTCTCAGTAACCCAATTTCAACATTGGTATTCCAGGAGAAACATGGAATGGGAAACCTGTTTTGCTTTTAAATTATTACCACTTACAAGTAGTCCTCTATTTACAACAGTTCAGGCTGTATTTCCTGAGAATGCTCAGGAAGATAAATCTATCTCAGCATCTACTTCTGTCCTACTATTGACAGCACCATTGAGAGTGTCCTGACATACAGCATTCTTGCATGGTATGGGAGCAGCTCTGTAGTGGACAAAAAAGCTCTACAGAGAACCATTAAAACTGCCCAGAATATCATCGGACTCCAGCTACCTGGAGCAACATCTTCGAATCTCGCTGTTTGAGGAAGTTGCATAACATTCTCAGAGACTCTTCTCATCCTGCTTACAATCTTTTTGGACTGTTGCCTTCTGGCAGAAGATACAGAACAATTAAAACTCGGACCACATGTTTTCTGAATAGTTTTTATCCCAGAGCTATAACTCAACAATGAACTAAAGGGCCACCATCAGTGAGCTGTTGGACAGTATTACTTGGTCTGTTGTGTGGATGTTTGGGTGGTTTAGGGCTGGGGAATTGTGGTGGGTGGGAGTGTATTTGGGGATTATTATGTTGGACCTGGTCTTTGGGTGTTAAGTGAATTTCATTATATTGGTATACTGTGTATACACGTACAATGACAATAAAGTTATTTATTTATTTATTTAGTGACCAACCAAAGTTACAAGGGCAGTGAAAATATTGACTGATGACCAATTTTCACAATTGCAGATGTTTGGCAACTAGTTTGTATTTATGAACTTTGCTGTGTCTCAGGATCATGTGATCACCTTTTGAAATCCTCTGACAAGCAAAGTCAATGGAGAAGCCAATTTCACTTAACAACCGGGATACTAATTTTACAACTGCAGTGGTTCACTTAACAACTGTGGCTTAAAAGGTTGTAAACTGGGGCAAAATTCACTTAACAGATGTTCCACTTAGCAACAGAAATGTTGGGGTCAATTGTGGTCCTAAGTCGAGAACTACCTGTATTATATATGTGTTCCAAGAGCAATATGCAGCAGACAAACAGCTCCTCTCCCATTTTTTCTTTTCATAATCTTCACAATAATCCTGTCCTGAACAAAAATGTCATCCATGAATATTGGTGAATTGAGATTTGAAGCCAGGTCTCCTTGGTTTTGCTTACTCTATAGTCTACAGATAAGCAAACTGCTGCCTTCCAGACATTTTTACATTACAGTTCAATCAGCTTAAATCAGTTTAAATACGAGTTAGTATTTCAAGCATTCCTATTTCAACCATAGCATAAGACAACCTGTTTTAATTGGTTACATTCTTAATATCCATTTTGGGATATATATGTGTGTGTGTGTGTGTGTGTGTGTGTGTGTGTGTGTGTTTTTCTTCTAGCCAGGTTTTCCCTACGTAGCCAAGGTATGTATGTATGTATGTATGTATGTGTATATATATATATTTGTTTTCTGAGGTTTTCACGGGTGTTTATATGTAGGTCTTTGGTTATTCGGGTTTTCTCCCGCGTAAAATTGGAAGTGTCTTGGCAACGTTTCAACGAAGTCTCATTCATCATCTTCAGGCTGGTGTTTTTGGCTTCGTGCTTCTAGGAACAATGTGTGATCGCAGCTGTTTCTTCCTTTTAACCAGCCTGAAGATGACGAATGAGACTTCATCGAAACGTCGCCAAGACACTTCCAATTTTACGCAGGAGAAAACCTGAATAACCAAAGACGTACACACACAGACCTACACATACACACACGCATGTATATATATATATATATATATATATATATATATATATATATATATATATATATATACATACATACATACATACATACATACATACATACACATAAAACTTCTTACCCAGTGGGGCAAAAAATGTTTTCTGTGCAGAAACAATGGCGAACATCAGATCTCATGAGCAAAGGTAAGCAGCCCATCATCTGTGAGTCACATATATCCAACCAACCAAGTTTGGTGGCAGTAAGGATGTCTACAGATAAAATTTGACACCAAAATAGCTATTTGTCATGGCATAATCATTGCCCTCTTTTTGGTAAATTAAGCCGATAATGGATAAATCACCCCAAACCTCAACATAGAAAAAAGAGATGAACATTTCACACTCCCTACCATTTCCACACCTCACAAGGCTAAATCAGAAGCCATTAAAATGAAGTGTCCTCTTCCATGAGGGAAAAGTATGTTCTCTCTTCCCTCAGGTCCAGCGGCCTAAGGAGGATGAATAAGAATCCTAATGAAAGGGATTCTTTATTCTCTCATTACTGTTCAAACCCAACATTCCTCAGAATTTAGAATCATTAACAACCTTAAAGCTTCTTTAATATTTGGATTTATGACTTCTAAGAAGGGGAGAAATGAGTATTTTACATGTTTTAATTCACAGGTCTTTTTTAGACAACCGAATCCCCTCCCTCCCCCCCCCCTCAAATGGATTTATTTCCAGCTACTTTCCTTGAGGGACCTTTGAAATGCTATATTGCTACTTTTCATGTTTTTTATTTGCCCTTTGGAACAATAAAAGCTCAAAGGTTCATAAATATGCATTCTGTAAATGTATTATGCTGACAAAGTGTTGCTCAGATAGCTGTTCTCGCCTTCAGGGAATGAATAAGTTTACAGCATGCTTAAACAACAGAGGAAAGGAGGAAAGGGGAATGGGAAGAGAGCTGCGTCAGCGCAGGGGTAGAAAAATGGAACAAAAAGACATATAGGATGCTCATAGAAGAACCTGAAATAAAGTAGGAACGATGATGTCAAGGTGCAATAATGAGAAAAGGGAGCAAAAAGCACTAACTACTAATGGGTCGGGTGCTGTCATCGTTATTTTTTACTTTACTATCAATTATTATTCTCCAAAAAAAGCCCTGCATAACTTAACATAAAAACTCCAATTTTTATTCAGCAAGCTTCCAAGGGAACTCTCATTCTCTCAGTTCAGATCAGCCTTTATTAGCACCAATCCCCTATGAACCCAAATATAGTTTGCTGCTCTTTTTTTTTAATGATTCGTCCCTCAGGAATTTGATTGACTGATTATCGATATAGGAGACATTTGAATGGATGAGAAGAAAATATTTTCTCCCCACCCACTTCTCCCATCATTTTATATTCACTCTTAAAAGATCCCCACTGAGAAAATATAGAGCAAAGCCTTCAATGTTCCTTGGTAGTAAATGTCTGAATAATAGAACACTTCAATTGCCTAATTGCAAAAGAGTATTAAATATATCAACACACTCAAATTCATTGCAATTGGATGATTTGGTTAAGTTATGCCATGGACTGAATGCTGCTTCCATTTTAACCAGAGCTTGTTGAAGCAGAGAATAAACATTACTAATGATTAGCATTATTGTGGGGAACTATGAGGACCAGCTATGCTGTTGTTGTCTATCTTTTATATTAAAATAAGGCAATTAAATTGGTTGAGAAAAGAGAAGAGAATACGTATCTATTATTTGTACTTCTTCATGATTGATACTTTTTGATCTGCTGTCACCTATTTATTTAAATATTTATTACTTATTTTTATTTTTACGTTAGCCTTTTATAAGGCTAAATCCTAGCTATGTTCCTGAGCCTGTGCACTGAATGCACCAAGGGCCCCATTTTCTGGCCATTTTGCTAATAGATCAAATATCTTGCTCTTGTGTATCTTGAATTGGATGCTTTAATGTTTTCTACTGGTTCTATTGTTTTTTATTGTTTTAAAATATTTTTAATTTCTAAGTGTAATACGTGTTCTGAATTGTAAGCTGCCCAGAGTCATTTACTGAGATGGGCAGCTATAGAAATTGAATGAATGAATGAATGAATGAATGCTTTTAAAAAACTTTCTTACAGATCTTCAGTTTTGTTATTTGCATTCCTATTGAATTGAACAAACATTTGGCATATCATTACAGCACTACAATACCAGTGGCAAAATCATGTAACTCACAACATCTGATAGAATTCCAGAGTAGAGGGAAAAGAAGAAAAGTTGCCCCCCAAAAGTTGCTCATCAGAAAAAAAAAGAAAGTGAATGTATCTTTGCTAGTGTGTCACTCAACTTTGCAAGTTTTCAAAGTCCTTCATCCCCCTCAAGTTCTGCAAGTTGCATGTGTCAAAGAACAATGTGCTTGGGGCAAACCCCAATCAGACCACACTTATGGAAACATTAACCAGTCTTCCTCATACTCACTCCCCAGAGCTTTGTTTTACCTTAAAAGGAAATGCTGGGACATCCCCTACTCCCAATAAGATTAGAAGAATAGAAGAGTAGAAACAACTATTAAATAAAAATCAAACCATAGGCAGCAATAGTGGGTTGCAAATCCCTACCGATTCACTCGTGGGTGCGTGGGTGTTCGCACGCAGATGTGATGCTTCTGTGCATGTGTAGAAGCATCCAGGCGGAACCTCCCACAGCCGCCGCTACCCAATCCAGGGCGAACCGGTAGCAACTGATGGGCAGTCTATTTAAGGCACGCAGAAAAGACATGATTAGGACCTGGGTACTTGAGGGACCACCTACTACCACCAATAGCCTCCCACTGGCCGGTACGCTCTCATAGAGAGGGGCTCCTCTGGCTGCCATTGGCCAAACAATGTCGACTGGTGGCCCCCAGGGGGAGAGCCTTCTCTGTGGGGGCACCTACTATCTGGAACAAGCTACCCCCGGAGATACAGAGGATCCCAGATCTGTGCACCTTCCGCCGTGTTCTAAAGACCTTTTTATTTCACCAGGCGGGCCTAGCCTAACTTTCTCCCTCTTTTTAAACAATTTTAATATTTTAATATTTTTAATATTTTTAATCCTCAAAGTTTAAATTTGTTTTAAATTGATTGGGGTTTTAATCTGTCTGGGCCAAACTATTTAATTCGATTTTATTTCTGCTTTTTAAATTTTGTATGTATGTATTTTATTGTTGGCTGTTCACCGCCCTGAGTCCTTCGGGAGTAGGGCGGTATACAAATCAAATAAAAGTAAAAACTAAAGACTGAGTCTTGCCTTTGTGCAGTTGATGTAAGATTGGAATATCTGGCATAAACCGGTGTAACAACTGCCAGAGAAAAACCTCTGATGGCTCCCTGCAACACTACTATTCCTTTTCCTTCTTACTGGAAAATAAGATGAAGAAGCCCTCTTTGGGCTGCACAAGCTCAGACTATGAGGGTTTTTCCACATATGTACACATACATGCACATATTTGTGTATCACCAGAGGAAAAGGAGAAAAACACTATCCTAAGCTTTCACATGACATTATATTACTATAGGATTTATGGGAACAAACAAAAGGAGTATGGTCCACACACTGATTTACTTCCTCAATCCCTCTTTGCAAAGTTTGCTTTCGGTAATGTTCTTTTTTTTCCATTTTCCCCCTCCTCCCCCCCTAAAAATAAATCTGACAGTGGAAAAGAGGTTAGCATTGAGAACTTGGTCCACATGGAAATCACCCTTTCCCCCATCAAAGCCATTGTTAGCTTCAACAGGAAAGAAGTGCCAATAGGTGTAGTTAAGATTGTAAAATTCTGGCAATGTTGCTTCCAATGGAAGAATTAAGTATATCACCATCACCACCACCATCATCATCATTATCCTCATCAATATAATAGAAACAGGTCCAGAACATTGCCATGCAGAAACAGATGGAGGTAACATATACACAAATATCTATGGTCTCTCTCCTGCCAATCTTGTCAAGCAAAGCTCTGCTGACAATCATTTTCCTCTCTTTTTATCCATTGATAGGAGTTTTTTTCATCTATGTAAGTGTTTCTTAATCAAAAGAAAGATTTCCACACAGCTCCAGACATCAAAAGAGTACTTTTCCCCCCCTTTACTATACTTTTCCCTTTTTTGAAAGCTATTACGGTATCAAAGACTTATTCTGTGTGGAATCTAAGGTGAATCTCTAAAATAATCCTTCCGGGATACAGATGAAAAATGGAGCATACGTGTTGGCCAGAAATATCTAATGCAATCAATTTCAAGAGGGGGAAGGGAGGGGAAAAAAAGGGGGGGGAAATGCTCTAATACTTCCCTGATGCAGAAACTGGCCGCTATCACATGTAGTTTTCTAAGCTGGTTGGCTTTCTGAATTGATAAATTTGCTTCTGCAGAAAAGTTCCTGCTGAGTGCAACATAACAATAACTTCTTAAAATCTTGTCATAGCTGATTAGCAAGACTTAGGTGGAAGCGATCTCTCATTGCTCAAAAGATTTTAGAGCCAAGATTTTAGAGTTAGGAAAGGTGTCAGAAGAAAACAGCAGAACTGTAAATAACAATGATCAGGACGAGTTTGTCTGATAAAGACACATGAAAATGTTTCTGTTGGACACAAATGTGTCCAAACTAGTTACTTGGACTAGTTACAAAGATTTGCTTCAAATCCTTGAAATCCGTCACTAAATGTTGGACAACAGAGTGGTTCTCCTCCCAGTGATATTTGGGACTCCTCGGGATATTTCCTTTATTAGCACATTTTGGATAATTGGCGGATTCCCTTCCCAGCTGCCCGGAGTCATTGGGAGTCAGGCAGCATACCAATTAAATAATAAATAAATAAGTATAAAACAGAGTCTCCTTTGTACAAATTGAGAAAGAACAGAGGGGTTTATGTATTCCTCTATAAATATGGGACTGATAACATTGATTTGGGAGTAGAATGGATTTGGGGGAAATGTACAGAAGAAGGAGAAGCAGCTAACAGGAAGGCTACAGCTATTCCAGATGTTGGAGTTTTTTATTTGCACCTGTTAATTTGTTATATAGCTTTAGCTTCTGCAAAATAAAGGTGGGAAATATTGATCAGGTGTGCAGGAATTATTTCAGAATTCTCTACAGTATGGACAAGAGCTGTGCCGTTTTTAATAGTGGTTAGTTTTAATTTATACACAATGTTCTAATTTGCACATGGCACCTGAACTTGTATTAGTACAAGGTCCAGGAGGGACATTTGGAATTTTAAGAATACGTCTTGAAACTTTCACAAAGTGACTGCGATGAAGAATGTGGTAACCCATAAAATAACCTCTACAGAGTCTGAAGGTGGTGAGGAAGGATCCAATGGGCTCATGACAAAAAGAATTACACATTGAGAAATGTGTAATTACACATTAAGAAATAAACATTGAGCAAGTCTTCTCTATCCCTAAGACCAGAGTAGCATTAATTGTAAATGGGCAATCGCAAACAAAACCACCTTGCAGAATTAAAGGCACATCTCCTGTGATTTTGTTCCAAGCTGCAGGAGACATTTGTTACCATTGACCTCTTAGACTTAAACCATAGGTATCAAACTCACCACGTCATGTTGCCATCAGGTGACATTTCACAATGTTTTTCACCTTCGCGCAACTGGACTGGGTTTGGCCTGCACTTGATCATCCGGCTTGCGAGCCATCAGTTTGACACCCCTGCCTGAGGCTAAATTCAAAAATGATGGATGTTGAAAAATAGGATAATCTTTTAAAGATTTTCCATCATTTTCTGTTTTTCTTGTTTTTTTCAGGCTTATGCTATTCTGTGATGGAAGCTCTATTTCATTGAGGGCTGCATCAGGGTTGTGATTGACCTTGGGGGACCGGGGTGGCCAGCTCAATGTCCCTCATGTCAGGGGCACCTATGGCAGCCTGCACACTCTGCCAGCGAAAAGAGGCTCCCAAGCTCCATTTTTGGCTGTGATGGCCTCCTGCAACCCTCTGCCAGCAGAAAAGGAGCTAGGGAGTGCTGCCCGCGGTCCTCGCAAGCTCCCTTTTTGGCTGTGATGGTCTCCTGCAACCATCTGCCAATGAAGACAGAACTCAGGAGGGCTGCACGCAGCCCTACCGAGTTCAGTTTTTGCTGGCAGAGGCACTGTGGGCCAGTCCTTTGCTGTTTCCAGGGCCAGATCTAAGCATCCCGTGGGCCAGATTTAGCCCCTTGAGTTTGACACCCCTGGCTTAGACTCTTAATAGCATACTGAGATACAAACTTAGTGATAAAGGAATACATAACTATCAAAAAATGTCTCAAAACCATTTCTCATCTTACAAGATTTTGAAAAACAAGATATTTCATATCTTGTCTGTATTAATTTCTTCCTTACTTGCTGAAGTTGGCCAGGAACATGGAAACATGGACTAGAAATTCTGAGAGTGCAGTCACCACACACCTCAAGGGTAACAGACTGAAGGTGAGTGCTCTCGTTGAGTTCAGGTGTTGCGCAAAGCCCTGGTTTTTAGATCACACTTTTTTGATGAAACCATAGTTGGTTGGGGTCACAAACTGTACTAAGCCCCAAAACACAGTAGCAAAATTCTACTGGTTGGTTTATTCAGCGACTCAGCCAATCTCATGGGATACTTTCTGTTTTAGACTTACAAGTCATAGGTCATTATTTCCCGATTTTGGTCTACAACAAGCAGAAATAATTTATGTAGTGGAAATCTAAACTGAGTGTGATGAGATAAAAGCAAAAATGCCTATTCAACAGTATAAAAAAGGGTGAGAGATTTAAACCAAAATAAACAGGAATTGACAGAACAAAACAAATACTTGTCATACTCTAAATTACAATTGCATTACACTTGGCAATATAACAGCAAATATTCCATGACAGAAAAAAATATGAACAATGCATCAAAGAGAGACAGAATGTATCTGGGCATTGCACAGATTTTTGCAAACCAGAGATGATAGCTGTAAATTATTGTGTTACATTTCATGGTTTAAGGAAGCAGAGTCATTATATCAGTTGGGTTTTGGTTTCTCATAATGTACTTACACGAGGTAATGTTCACATCTTAAAACTGGATGTGGAACTCAGGACTACTAATGTTCTAAATTAGATCTGTAAACCATTTAGTTTTACTGCTACTGACAGTAAATACAAACAAACCTGTAAAATAAAACTTCACTCCAATCTGGTCCAGCCATTTAAACAATCCCTTAGCTGACTGCTGCAAGAACTAAATGTTTACTAGGGGAGTCTTTAGTAGGATTGGCTGTACAAGGGATTCCTTAATCCTTTGCTTAAAGTTATAATTAGGAAAAGAACAATCTGAACAGATGGTGTTGTTCAATATACTCATTAACGATGTGGAAACAGAGGGTGAACAATTTGCAAGTGACATAATTATTTAGGATAGATATAATTAGAGGCAAATGGGCCTTTAAGGCCAAATAAATGGTTGAATTCATAACAGCTAATCGTAGGGGATGGAAGAATCTGTATGGATCGGTTCAAGATGGTATACATAATAATATGGAGTTGAACCACTTTCATACAAGGAGTGAAAGGCCCAAAGTGACTGTACTAAAATCAAAGTAGAAATGTTAGTATGTAGCTCTTCATTCTGGAGACGGTGTATGTGTTTGCTTTGAGTGATTTATTTTTTATTTTTTTTTTGAAAGCAAGGTTTATGCCTTGGCATAATAACATTGTATAACAACAACTAGTTTAAACATGAGATGAACGTTTAAAAGATATAATGTCAAATTTTAACAGTCCGACTTCAGACTCTAGGCACAATGTAGTGGGAATCAAAGGATAAATATATCTTGGAGATAGTTTATTTAGAGATGAAAGTCAAGGCAGGGAATTTTTGTAGCTGCAGATTGTAAACGTGAATAAGGATCTGTCAGAAAGACTTATAATGAGATTAGCATTCTTGGAGTTCATTAAGGGGATCTACACACTTATAATTGGAATAAAATCAATGTAAGTCAGTTGCAAATAGATGCATTTCTCAGAAGGACCTGTATGTCATCTGATACTTGTGGCTGGATAAATACTATTTCATCAACTTGAAAAATTGATTGGTTGAATGACTTCAGAAATTTAAACCAGGAAAGGATAGCCTATTTACTGTTGAAGGCCTGGCTCCATCACAGCTAATCAGGAGATGGTTAAGCCTTCAACAAGGAGTAGGTTGGGCAGAATCAGATACAGATGAAAACTTAGTCTCTTTTTAGAGGGGTAGCTATCACTGTTTTCTCATGTGGAGAGTCCGGTGCCAAAATATGGTTTCACTTCTGACTACTGTAAATTTATCGATATCCTGAATTCAAAGCACTAAACTAAAGTAGGGAATTAAAATTAATAATATAATAATTTAATCCTAAATTATTGTGGTATTTTAAATTTTCCCACATGCTTCCATTTATTGGGCCATTGATTTTAAAATAATTAAGGAAGTATTATATTGACAAAGGATAGCTTCCTTCCTTCCTTCCTTCCTTCCTTCCTTCCTTCTTTCCTTTCTTCCTTCCCTCTCTCTCTCCTCTCTCTCCCTCCCTCCCTTCATTACTTCCTTCCTTCCTTCCCTCCCTCCCTCCCTCCCTTCTTTCTTTCCTTCCTCTTTCTTATTGACATTCTTTTAGGCCAAGGGTCTAACCTTAAACACTCAAAGAGTCATTTGGACTTGTTTTCCACAGAACAGAAAACACCGGGAGCCACAAAACGCTTTTGACATCTAAGATGAAGATAACACTGCATATATCATTTTTTACCTTTATGCTATATATAAAAAAACTATACTGTGTTGCATTTATGAAATCAATGAACTGCTATATATTTTTATTTTTTTTATTTCTGCGTGCAACAAAAACATTTGAACTCTGAAAAAAAAGATGGGTTGAAAAGTTCAATAAATCACGTGCCGGTGGGTGTTGCACGTGGCGGTTGTGACACATATTTTGAGCGACAGGGAGCCGCAGCAGAGGGATGAAAGAGCCACATGTGGCTCTAGAGCCGCAAGTTGCAGACCCTTGTTTTAGGCCTACAAAAAAATCTGAATTGTCTGCATTGCTTTGCTGCCATTTAGTGGATGTACAGGTTTTGCAGCCTAGGTGCTATAAGACCTATGCCTTCTTTTATCTCTTTCTCTCAATCTCTCCTTTCTACACACCCAGGCAGAATGCTCCACACTACAAGGCATCATGTTAACCAGTGATCTGAACTGATCTCTTGCAAAAGGCTTTTGAAATTAAAGGAGATTAATATGAGAGCCACATAAATCCCTAAAGCACAGTGTACTTCCCTCTACAATAATAAGGCCAGTTGATCAGCTGATTGGAGAATTCTCAAGAAAAATCTAATCCATGGAGGCAGCAGTTACTGAAATAGCAAAAATCCACTTGACAAGACTCTTATGTCTGTAAGAATGATCTGAAAAACTTCATTGGGTACAGACATTTGAAACTTTTTTTTCCTGACATCCTATTTTTATGGGGAATAAAGAAGAAAATTATTGAAAATGGTTGTGCATTCACACATATGGTAGCTTTCATTAAGACATTCCCGTATTCACACGAACATCTCTCAAGGATGAAAAATGAGGACACCATTCCCAAAGAACACATCCAATAATAAGGTGGGGGCGGGTATTGTCTTGCCCATCAATCATCTAGTCCAGTCCTTTAAAATAGACATCAATAGCTAAGTCATTCCTATTAGATTGTTGATTAGCTTGATTAGTAAGGATATGAAGTAGAATAAATCATGATGAGAATAAAAGAACAATATTCGGTTATACAGGTGAAACTCGAAAAATTAGAATATCATGCAAAAGTTCATTTATTTCAGTAATGCAACTTAAAAGGTGAAACTAATATATGAGATAGACTCATTACATGCAAAGCGAGATAGTTCAAGCCTTGATTTGTCATAATTTTGATGATTATGGTTTACAGCTCATGAAAACCCCAAATTCACAATCTCAGAAAATTAGAATATTGTGAAAAGGTTCAATATTCTAGGCTCAAAGTGTCCCACTCTAATCAGCTAATTAAGCCATGACACCTGCAAAGGGTTCCTGAGCCTTTAAATGGTTTCTCAGTCTGGTTCAGTAGGAATCACAATCATGGGAAAGACTGCTGACCTGATAGTTGTGCAGAAAACCATCATTGACACCCTCCATAAGGAGGGAAAGCCTCAAAAGGTAATTGCAAAAGAAGTTGGATGTTCCCAAATTGCTGTATCAAAGCACATTAATAGAAAGTTATGTGGAAGGGAAAAGTGTGGAAGAAAAAGGTGCACAAGCAGCAGGGATGACCGCAGCCTGGAGAGGATTGTCAGGAAAAGGCCATTCAAAAGTGTTGGGGACTTTCACAAGGAGTGGACAGAGGCTGGAGTCAGTGCATCAAGAGCTACCACACACAGACGGATCCTGGACATGGGCTTCAAATGTCGTATTCCTCTTGTCAAGCCGCTCCTGAACAACAAACAACATCAGAAGCGTCTTACCTGGGCTAAAGAAAAAAAGAACTGGTCTGTTGCTTAGTGGTCCAAAGTCCTCTTTTCTGATGAGAGCAACTTTTGCATCTCATTTGGAAACCAAGGACCCAGAGTCTGGAGGAAGAATGGAGAGGCACACACTGCAAGATTCTTGAAGTCCAGTGTTAAGTTTCCACAGTCTGTGTTGATTTGGGGAGCCATGTTATCTGCTGGTGTTGGTCCACTGTGCTTCATTAAGTCTAGGGTCAATGCAGCCATCTACCAGGAGATTTTGGAGCACTTCATGCTTCCTTCTGCAGACGAGCTTTATGGGGATGCTGACTTCATTTTCCAGCAGGACTTGGCACCTGCCCACACTGCCAAAAGTACCAAAACCTGGTTCAATGATCATGGGATTACTGTGCTTGACTGGCCAGCAAACTCGCCTGACTTGAACCCCATAGAAAATCTATAGGGCATTGCCAAGAGAAAGATGAGAGACATAAGACCGAACAATGCAGAAGAGCCGAAAGCTGCTATTGAAGCATCCTGTTCCATAACACCTCAGCAGTGCCCAGGCTGATAGCATCCATGCCACGCGCATTGAGGCAGTAATTGATGCAAAAGGGGCCCAAACCAAATATTGAGTACATATGAATGCTTATACTTTTCAGAGGTCCGATATTGTTCTATGTACAATCCTTGTTTTATTGATTTCATGTAATATTCTAATTTTCTGAGATTGTGAATTTGGGGTTTTCATGAGCTGTAAGCCATAATCATCAAAATTATGACAAATCAAGGCTTGAACTATCTCACTTTGCATATATTGAGTCTATCTCATATATTGGTTTCACCTTTTAAGTTGCATTACTGAAATAAATGAACTTTTGCACGATATTCTAATTTTTTGAGTTTCACCTGTAGATGTATTATGCCTCTCTATTTAACAATTACTTGGGAAATGTTTTAAAATAGGACACAATGAAGCGGGTGTTTTTTAATGTCCTGTTACGGAGTAAAAATAATGGCAAGATGTTTTCTAAAAAGAATAGTCATCCTATCATATACATAATTTTCAATGCATCTCCAAGGACTCTTTAATAGATTAAATGTCAAGAACCACACACTGTATTTTGACTTTGCCAATGTATGAAATTATACTGAATATAAAAAGGGAATAATTGTGATCTCTGAAAAGTGCAATTTTACTGCTCTCTCAAAAAAATCTAATGTTCTACAGAAAGAACTGTAGTATTAAAAGTAAATACATATGCATATATATTGCATACTCAGAAATATGTAGAAGTACTGGAAATTAACTGTCCAATTTAATTTTAGGATGTGAGCTTGAAATAAATCAGTATGTAGAATTCTTGGATAATTGTAATGTATCTTGCTGTCTTTCAGATCACTGAGACCTATCCCTCTTCACTTGTGCCATACAGTAACTGAGTTTTGAAAAGTACAAATATGCATTAAACAGATGGCATTGGGGAATGCAGTTCCATAAGCAAGATTCATTACTTTAAAGAGCCTTTCCCCATTAGTCTTCTGCCACAGGTCAAAGGTTATGGGCACATGTTATAATCATTATAGATATTGAAGCTGTTCTTGCTTCAAACATAATGTGGAAAAAGTGCTTCAGCACTTCTCTGCTACTAATTAAAGCAGTCACATCTTTAAAAAAAAAAAATCTGCATGAAAACATACCATTGCTTTAAGGAAGCTGCTCATGCAGAAATCTGATAAAGATATGCTTTAGTGAATAACACAGAGATGCTTATGATCTAAAACTCTGCTTCCAATCATTTTGAAGCTAGCAAACCTTATAGGTATGTCCAGTTCCTTTCCCACATTTTCAGTTCACTCACTGATTTGTAATCCATACCTAAAAGGGAGTTACACTCATAGAGACATTCTACATGCAACATTTTGCCTTAGCCTATTTTAGAAGGGCTTAGATGCGTTTATAAAGAAGAGGTCACGTAAGAAAATAGATAGCTGAATCCCTCTCAAAGCCATTATATAGATCTAAAATGGATATACAGTTTATGAAGCTTTATTAGCCTCATCTCCACATGTCTTTTTGTTTGAATAGGCTTCAACAAACTGAAAAGTAAAATTTTGATGATACAGCTTAAGTGTACCTTCTTGGTACACTTGGTACACTTCTTGGCACCATTCTTGGTGTCATGTTTTACTGGAATCACTAGAACCTACTTCTGTATAGGAATATATCTCATTTAGGCCCTTCCTGCTCTACTTAGTCAGGCATGTATAACAATAAATGCTTGTTTTGGAATATGTTATTTTTTAAAATTTGATTTAATTTTTTAAAAAAATTAATTGCAAAACCATGTATTTTCCAAGGCACCTGAAGGCCAGATAAGGAATAATGGATAGAAACTAATCAAGGAGAAATTCAACCTAGAAATAAGGAGAAATTTTCTGACAGTGAGAACTATCAATCAATGGAACACCTTGCCTTCAAAAGTTGTGGGAGCTTCATCATTGGAGGCTTTCAAGAAGAGATTGGACTGCCATTTGTCAGAAATGGTGTAGGGTCTCCTGCTTGGGCGGGAGGTTGGACCAGATGACCTACAAGGTCCCTTCCAACTCTGTTAATCTGTATTTTCCACTGGTCATTCTAAATCACAATGTTTTGGGAGATCACATGGAACATTTCTTATTCCTACAGTAGATAGGGCACAGACAGGATATTTGCAGATGAATTTTTGATTTATTTAGTATTAGCGATACTGCAGTTGTTAATTAGGCCACCTTTCCTATTAGTTATATGTAACAAAGAACTGCAGAAGCGGCAATCCTTGCAGAATTGAGATTTGATTTACAAGGCTAGCAATCAGACTGACAATTGAAATCAAACCGCGCATTAGTTTCTCCACATTCTGGGCAAACAGGTCAATTCCTCCGATTGGTTATCCCTAGAGGGAAGTAAAGCATAGTGGAAGAAGAACATATTATGGCATAGTACACCTGTGCTAGCTATTGGATCAATAGCCTCTATCAGCAGGACTCTACTTAATGAAGCTTAGACTGGGTCATAAGTCTGCTAACAGCTGTAAGTTAACACCAATTCCAATATAAACAACCGTTGAATCCAAATAATTGCTTCATTTTTTTTCCTACCAAAGAGATTTATGAAGAAATCGCATTATGTGCATAAGACAATTGGACATCAAGCCTGCAGCTGTTAAAGGAGAAACTCTTAGGTCATCTGAAGGACAGCAAACTAAAATGCAAGACAAGAGTTGATATAGCTGCTTATTTTATTTTCCATAGCCAGTAAGTTTATAATCTGTTGATTTTATGACCCATATAATATATAGCTCATTTACACTCAGTTTATGTATCACATATGAAGTTGGAAGCTGGCAGACTGTAGGAACAGCCGTGTGTGTGTGTGTGTGTGTGTGTGTATGTGTGTGTGTGTGTGTATTTATGAGTGACAGTTGTTATCTAGAACTTTTGTTTATTCTGTAGAAATAGTGATGATGAAAAGACCCCAAGTTAATTAGCACAGCAAGAAATTTCTGAATACAGGTAATGCTCTTAAGTGAGTTTTTCAGTGACACTGTAACTTTGAATGGTCACTAAATGAACTGTTGTAAGTTGTGGACTACCTGTATTCTAATACTGATAGCAATAGCATTTAGACTTATATACCACTCCATAATGCTTTACAGCCCTCTCTAAGCGGTTTACAGAGTCAGCATATTGCCCCCAACAATCTGGGTCCTCATTTTACCAACCTCAGAAGGATAGAAAGTTAAGTCAACCTCAAGCCTCTCAAGATTGAACTCACACTGTGGGCAGAGTTTGCCTGCAATACTGTGCTTTAACCACTGCTCATATTACATGTTAAAAATATCAAATATTTTTTTTTAAATCTCTATTGCTGTTTACTTAAAAGAATATATGGAATTCTCACTGACTAAAGTAATATTATACACCTCCCAGAGTCCGTCTTTGAATTCACACATATATGAAAGTCAAATGGTATGCTTATTTGCAAATGGTGAAGAGTTAGAAAATGAATGTAAATGAGCTATATATTAGAAAACAGGTATGATGTTGTTGCTTTTAGAACAGTTCTGTTTCTTCATAATTAGATGTGATGAAACCTCTCCGTAAGATCTGACTGTGGTTTGGAAGGCCCATTAAGGAAGGTTTTCAAATTAAGACAAAGTTAATTTTAAAATGTAAATCCAAAAAGTAATCTGGAAATAATCTGTTCTATGTAAAAACAGTCCCTACTTAAAATCTTTAATTACTAGCAGCCAGTATTTTTGCTCTGGTCTTATTGGTTCTTGTTACAGAACTCTAAACTTAACTTGACCTCATTTGAATGTTTTTATAATTTAATTAGCTTCCCACCCTTTTCCATTAAAAAAATGATAAGAGAATAATAAGTTGGATCAGGACAACCCAAAAAAGGGTAGTAAAGGACTCAACTCTTCCTTCTGACCCAACAGTCAATTAAAATTATTTGGGTTTAAAAAACATCCTTAGCTGGCAAATATTTATACAAAGTTATTGGGGAGAAATAATTAAACACCATCACATGCAAAGATAAATAGAATTCCAGAAAACAGTGCATGAAGAACTATGCTCTTTTAAAAATAGCAGTGTGACACAGCAAACATCACTTGAAAATAAAGGTGAGAGTTCTTGTGTATGAGCAAAATGTGTAGTTTGCCAAATTGTTAGGAACGTTCTTTCTGGAGCCATGTTGTTCTTCTGAAGTTATGCTGATAAGGTGATAGGAACATATTTTTTAATCTATACCTACATTTTTCTTAGCCAAATCCACTGAACAAAGGACATATTCACTGAATGCCTTTTAGATCCCAGAATGTTGGAAGGGGCAGTTCTCTACTTTATCCTTTGAAACTAATTTTCCTGGAATCCTACGTAACAACCAACTGAAAAACTTTATAAAGTTGTAAAGTTGTAAAGGGAAGTGTCTGAAAATCTACATAAGACAGGAAAACAATTGAAAGACTGTGTACAGGTTTACTCACCAAATGGAACAAACACAATTTTCATTTATTACTTCCTTTGGGACAATTCAGATGGAAGCCAATGTGTTCATAATATCCTGTTGAAATCACTAGCATGGAATGTATGAAAAAAGTAGTAGTAGTGTAATAGTAGTGGCGGCGGTGGTTATGTTGACAGGAAGGTGCGTATTGTGGAGCATTTCTAATGTGGCAAGAAACCAATCATCATTTATTAATAACAATATTGTATAAAGGTAAAGGTTTCCCCTTTCCAGTCATGTCTGACACTAGGGGGTGGTGCTTATCTCAATTTTGGTGGTCATGTGGCCAGCATGACTATACTCTGAGGAGCATGACTATACTCCAAAGTTCCCGCACCAGTCTTGAACCCAGGCTGTCAGCTTTCCAGCTGTCAAGCAGTGTCGTTAATCATTGAGCCATAGCATCTCTTAGCAAGACTGTGTAATCAATTAAAAATATATTGATGTAGTTTACAATGCTGAATGATTACAGCACAAACAGGAACACAAATCCATAGACTAGTATAATGTATAGAGGGTATGTAAATGACAGCATGCGTGTACTGTATATGATGCATGAGGCAGCTTTGCTTTCCTGTTCCACTATATGTATTTTTCAGTGTACAGAACTGCATGCAAAAATTATTTTCTTGTGCTAGAGAAATGTAGCATTAATATTTAGTAACTCTTATGATTATGGAAACAGAAACTTAAACATGCAAGAGGTTGGTATATTACATTTTGGTTAAGAGTGAACCTTAGGAGAACACAACCTATTCTCTAAAAACTGCAAATAAAAATGCTTAATTTTCACATCTTCACCACATCAACATCAGCATTCTAATAAATAGGCAGATTCAACAGAAAATAAATTTAGGTGGGTTTATTTTACCATATATTTTATCTGTGTTCTTTATATTAAGATATTGTACAACATAAAATTCTGAACACTGAGTACAATCATTGTGCAAGAGCATATTTAGAAATCAAACACAACACAAATATTCATAAAGCCAGAAATATTACAATATTACTGAATATAAAACTATGCAAAACTATGTTCGGTTTTGTTTAGTATATAGAATACATTTATTTCAAAGAAGCAAACAGCTTGGTTAAAATAAACACAGCAAATGTATTAACAGTACCCATATATGGAATCTAAAAATATATGTATTTTCTTATAGTGCAGAAGAAAAATTAAGGCATTTGTTACTTAGCAATTGCTAAGTATGTAAAACAGTTTAGAGTTGGGCTACCCAATTTCTGCTGTAAAAATCAACATTACTAGACAATACAGAAAAATGCTCTTTGCTGCCTTCTGGTAATTTCCAGATATATGTAACCCAGATGCAGTAATGCAATGATGAAGAAAACTTGAGTACATTATTCTTCTGGATCTTGCTAGAGAGCCCTGTTGGTCTTGAACTAGAACTTGATCTGCCAAGAATGAAGGTTCAGAGGCAGAAATGGCCCAGTTGCTATCCTCCTACCTTATGCTGTCAGGAACTTGAGTTCTTTTTGGCCTCTTATGCAACTTTCCATTATTTCGGTGAGATCAAACAGGTGGTTGCCAACACATACCTCTGCTAGTCAAATCAAAATATTAAGAAATCTATTTTATATTCCAAAGCATCATTAATAGTTCAAGAGACTACAATTTAATGGCTGCAGCATTGCTCTAGCATTGTTTGATGGGTCCTTCCCTTAGCAAAGTATTATGATCCAAAGATAGCTTTGGAAGCTGCTACACTGCTGGACTTGAATATCTAGTCTACAGAGATTTGCCTCCCCACATTCCCTAATATGGCCACTAAGCATGCTTACTGTGGACAATAAGCATGTCCTTACTGTAGTCCCACGTTTGGAGATAACTCTTCTCGGTATATCAATGTTCTGGATGGAACATCACTATTTACTGCAATGCATTAATGGTATTTCTGTGTCAATGCACAGTGACTTGATTCTTGTGAAAGGGATGGTACTAGAGAGGAGAAAAATTATTTTGATCATGATTTAAAGATAATTTAAGGATTATCTTGATCTTGGTTTTGCTGGTATATAGTGGGATTGAAGCAAGCTTGCACTTTTTAACAAGCCTTAAAATCCACTATATCTGATGCTAACAGCAGATACAGTATATGAAACCTGTACCTTTTTCATACATGTAATTAATTTACATACTCAGTCCACATATTTTTATCAATATCAGATAGTTTTACAAATATGTCTTTGGTTTACATTGGAATTAATGTCATGATAATTCCCAACATTTGTTAGAAACAACTGTCCAAAGTATTTTATGTAAGGTAGTCATGCATGTGTGTGTACACATACACACCCCCACACAATTAGTGATACATACTTGGAGTGAATTCAGTAAACCTTTTTTTCAAATATGCATGCCAGAAGGCCACATGAAGATTATGCTATTTTAAATGCTACAGCTTCTTCTCTTCAATGGGGAAAAAAATACAGAATTCTGAAATATTTTTGCATAGGAAAGCATGAATGTTGTGGTGGGAACAAGGGACTGGGATATTATTTTATTCAATGTTTTAACAAATGTTATGTTAGTTTTATCCCTAGCAAAAAAAAAAAAAAAGGAAAGAATCTTACTGACATTAGCATTTTTCATTTTCTTTGAATTTTCCTGTGAAGTCAAACATGCGCTAAGGGAAAAGGCAAAATTTCAAGTTTCTCCCTCATGGCTTCTATGACTAGATGTTGTACTAAAGTTTTAGCTATACTCCAAACATTACTGGACCTAGAATTTAAAATCACATTAACATAAGCTGATGCAACAAAAAGCATGTGTTCCATACCTGTCCAATTAGTGGCAATCAGACCTCATTATTCTCACTAATCTTGTATAAAAAAAATCCTGATTAAAAAAATCAGTTATCTAGCTAGAATGGAACAGCAAGAGTAGAGAAATGGACAGTGCTGCTACACCTTTAAGAGACAACTGGGCATGAATCTAATTTTTTTTCTTAGATCATTGCAAAGGGGGACCGACCAGGGCTGGCTGTAATCATGAAATGACACATAGTTTTATAGTCATATATGTGACTGAAATAAATGATGAATCGGTACTAATCTGTTAATATTTACAAAGAAAGAGTGATTACCTCTTTCTTGATTTACCTCTTTTGATTACCTCTTTCTTATGATATTATGGATTTCAACTTTATATGTTCCTTTAATTTCAAAATGTCTGCAGTGTGATAGGTGCAGATTTTGAGAACTGCGGTGTAATGTCTGGGGGACACGATCTTAGGGAAGCCTTGTTTATGAACTTCAGCATGTTAAACAATCAGACCTTTATCTACATAATTTCTTGAAGTTATAAATTAATATTCTTCCCTTTCATGATAGAATGCTAGTTATTACTTTATTGATCTATTTCATTTCAGGTCATTCTAAAGGCTAACAAAAGCTTCACCAATTCAAACCTTTTTTTTTTTTTTTTTTAGTTTCCAGCCAATTATTATTGTCTTTTAAATTAATAAAGGATTTTCAAAGCAGATACCTTCACTGTAATTGATAATTCATATCAAACCCTGCCCAGCAGTGGATTACCTATTGCCATGAATCTTAACCACAGTCATAATTTAACCTTGTAATTAGGCTCTAATTACATAAACAAACATACACAATGGCCTCCATTCAGCATTATGAATCACAGCATATGGAGACATTATTCTATGTAAACAATTTGAAGGATCTTCCAAATGACAGTCATTTATTTTAAGTGTCCCTCATATTTCAAATACCTTGGGATGATTTTCCCACACATAACTACTACTGTAACGTCTATAATATTTTCTATAGTCATCTAAGCATCAGAGTGCCAAAGTGGTAGTAATGAGGACAGCTTTATATTATTTCAGCAGTGTCTGGAAGTTGTTATGAAGAAACTACATTGCACAGCTCAGGAAGTGGCCTTGGTTCATCCTTCTTCAAAGTTCTTCAAAGCAAATTTCCTTTAAATCCAATCTCTTAGGTTCTTGGAGTCATCTATGCCAATGCAATTAACATACATAAGTATCCAGCCCAAAGTTAAGTACTCTACTAGTCCTCTAATTTTTTTGTGTTTAGCAATATAATACTGAAAAACTAATTTATAACTGGAGCTTACCCTTAGTAGCCACAGATTTGGAGAATGATGACACTACAGCTACAAGCTTGCACCTTAAGGCAGTGGAACAAGCTGGCTTGGAAGTCGTTAAATGTTCCTTTCTATTTAAGCCATGGGTGTCAAACTCGATCGTGTCATGTGATGTATCACGATGCATCACAAGGTTTTTTGCCTTTGTGGAGCCAGGGTGAGTGTGGCCTGCACATGACAAATCCGAGCTGCAGGCCGCCAGTTTTGATACCTCTGATTTAAGCCATCTGTTAGGGAGATAGCAGAGACAACCTGCGGTACAAATGAAGCAGGGAACTGGAGCAGGTGATCCTTAACATCCCTTCGAACCTGATGACTGATTCTAATTCCTAGACATTGTAAAAATTCTCTCCGTTCTTGAAATCAAAATTAGGGATTGGGGTTATAATACAGTACAAGACTAGATAACAAACAATTTGACCAGATTTCTTCTCCGTTGTTTCCCCAGTGTGGGACAATATGCCAGAAAAAAAAGTTGAAAAAGTCACATTTTCACATTCAGAAACTGCCTTAAAGCTCAATGTCGAATAAATACATATTTTTTAACAAGCAAAACTATACATTGGTTTTTTTTTATAATATTTTTTTTAATTCCTGGGAGAGGGGTAGAAAGAAAACCAGCAATAAATTTACTAATGAATAATAAATTCAGTAATTATGCTTTCATCATATTCATGTCCATTTTGCTTGTAGGAAATAAACAGTTATCTTCCTAAGAAAACCTGCAACTCAGACATGTTAGATAAAAGTTAAAACTATATAAAAATGTTTCTCCTTTATTCAATAATTGTATAATATATAAATGAAGTGCAATTACTCTTAAGTTGTAACAACAATTTACCTATGTTTAAAACTATCTCATACTTTAAAAATTAAAAATATACGTAGCCTTTACTTATAAATTATGTAACAAAGGTGTTAATATAACCTTGATACATAAATAAATTTAAAGCAATAGACAATAAAAAAATTGCGGAGAAAGCATCTCAGTGCTTAAATGTTCACAACTTGTTTTGGTTCCTCCCACGGGGCAAATCTTTTAGCTGGTAGCTGTGTGGGCGTGCATGCGTTTTGCTATGTCATAAACATAGGTTATATCTGGTCGTTTCTCTGGATCTGGGTTGATGCAGATGTTAACTAGTTGTCGGAGCTAGAAAAAAAGGGGGGGAAAACAGCATAGAATTAAAAAGAAAAGAAAAATACTCCTGCAGGCAAAATTATGAGAATCCTTTCTACTACAAGTTCAGTGCAAGTTATAAATGCTGGAAAAGAAAAAAAAGAAAAGAAAAAAGAAAGCAAGGCTATGCTTTCTTATAAAAACAGTATTGTTTAAATCACTGTATTTTCTTTTATATAATTCTCTACATAGTCACAGTAGTATCAACAATAGTTTTGCAGGACTCCAGCCTGTATTTAATAGTACAAATCTCCTATTATATATCTGAGTACAAGATTTGTACAAGGGCCACACTAGATAGCAGGGTGCTTAATGATGTTTCCATGATGGATTTTTCACTAATCTTAAAATTGCTCAAAACTATCATGGAAACATAAACTGAATTCTCTTTTCAGTGACTTTGCAGACAGCTGAGGAATGCCTACATGGAATGGAAATATTATCATGGCTTCTGAGAATTGCTAAGCAAAAAGGAAAGACAGCTATGATTTAGATGAACATCATAAAATGAGTACTTTAGGCTAAAAATCTATTTATCCAAAACCACCGAAATCAACACAAGCACTGTTGGCTCTTTGGTCTAATCTGTGATGATAGTACCTAATCTTGAGTTTTATTTTAGATATACAAAATATTTCCACAAAATAGACTCTTTTCCCACCTTTTCTGTTTTCAGTATAATAAAGCAGCAAGGAAAGTTTGTCACTCATGATTAGAAAACATATTCAGTAAATTTAAAAAAAAAACTTTAAAAGAGAGCACTGTTAACACAAATTATATAGAACTAGGAGCATTCATTCTTCTAATTGTTCATCTGCTAGGATTTCCAGGCTACCGCAGTCCTAGACCATAGGAGGGTTACAATATATTGACATAAGTAAAACATTTATATTTTAATCTAATAATAAAACAATCTCCTTCAGCAGCATCAATAAATCATCAAATAACCCAGGAGCATTTAATAATATTCTTGAATATCAATAGAAGACAGTGATCCTAATTTTAGACTGATTTCAGAGCAAGGAAGCTATTCGCTTCGGGGACCCACCCTGTATCTTCTGGAGAGTAAACACAAAGACAGTAGTATACCAGCCCAGCCAGTCCATACTTGGAACAGACCGGATGTAGCAATAGCACTTAGACTTATATACCACTTCACAGTGCTTTACAGCCCTCTCTAAGAGGTTTACAGAGACAGCATCTTGCCCCCAACAATCTGGGTCCTTATTTTACCGACCTCAGAAGAATGGAAGGTTGAATCAACCTTGAGCCTGGTGAGACCCGAACTGCCAAACAGCTGGCAGCCGGTGATCAGCAGAAGTAGCCTGCAGTACTGCACTCTAGCCACAGTGCCACCACAGGTCATTTACCTAGACCCAAGACAGTTTACAAACAATAACCAGCGTCATCATTTCATATGCTGCCCAATTCCCTTGACTTGTACCTGGAAACAAATTGCAACCAATGTATTTCCAGCATCAAAATATTATCCAGACTTAAAGGCTCTTACCCATTAGCACACAGACAGCTGCACTGTGCAGCTGCAGCTTTTGAGTGACTTTCAAGTACCACCCGATGTAGATTGAATTACAGTAGTTCCAAGCATGAAAAGTGACAAGGGCATGAACAACTGTTGCCAGTGCGTCAAGGACAAACATGCATAGCATAACACCATTCCTATTAAATGGGTCCACAAAGTTCTTAGCAGTAACTCTTCAAGCACGGCAAATATAGGATATGATTCTGAAAGTCTAACATGCCTAACACAAATCTCTGCTTTTCGCTTACTTCTCAAAGTCAAGCAAGCAAAGAGAGGAACTTATTGCTTAGGTTGTTACAGAATAATGTGAGTCCCTTAATTAGTTCAGCTAGCTCCAGAAAGCCAGTTATGCTTTCTGCATTTCCATAAGACTTTGCTTAAAGAAACAGGATATATACCGTGGACCGCCTCAAGCAGCCATATCAAAGAAGAATGTGAATGTAGAATGTAGAATGTAGAGAGAAAATATACAATTAAAGTATATGTTATTAAATCTTCACTAATGAAAATACTGTTTGTCAGTAATATCTCCTATAGTAAAGTAAAGTTTGTAGTCAAACTTTCAGCTAAAATTGAAGGGAAGGAACGTGTATACAGACACATATTCTTAATACTGTATTCTGATCAAAATATTACCTGTGCTGATTAAAAGAAGAGACAGAAGATAAATGATATAATATAATTTTGTTTCTATTCGGAATATTGATTCTGGGATTAAAAACAAAAGGTTGATTGGGTTCTTTAAAATTGGAGTAGAATGAGGCAGATATCATGCATTTTAACAGCTATGATTTGGAAGAAGGGCCTGTAGATTTGATTTAAATCTTTCTAAGTAATATCTCTGAAAACCTTGTCAGCATATGAGCATTTCCACTGTACTCCGTGAACGTCACTATGACCTTGATAAGAAGACATACTGACTTCAGTGGTGAAATTCAAATTTTTTTACTACCGGTTCTGTGGGCATGGCTTGGTGGGTGTGGTGTGGCTTGGTGGGTGCGACTTGGTGGATGTGGCAGAGGAAGGATACTGCAAAATCTCCATTCCCACCCCACTCCAGGGGAAGGATACTGCAAAATCCCCATTCCCTCCCCACTCCTGGGGGAAGGATATTGCAAAATCTCCATTCCCACCCCGCTCTGGGGCCAGCCAGAGGCGGTATTTGCCAGTTCTCCGAATTACTCAAAATTTCCGCTACCGGTTTTCCAGAACCTGTCAGAACCTGCTGGATTTCACCCGACTGACTTCTATAAGAAGACCATGACTTCTTGCCCAATAGTCCAGTAGCACGATGAACAAGCCTACACTGTTCTAAGAACTGCCAAGAAGCTATTCTATTAACATGGAGCTAATGGCAACATCTGTACCTCGTGGCTTCAAAAATGGTAATTTGAATTGGGTGGAGTTAGAGAAGTCTGGGCTTATTTCCCTTAACTTGTTCTGTGAACTTTGCTCAGTGATAGTATTTTGCCTGAAGCTGAACCTGTTGGTGGAACAACTTTCTTTTTGACATTAACAGGTTTGTCAATCTCCAAGAGAGAGAGAAGGGAAGACAGTGAGAAAATGTCCCCAAGATCACAAAGGAGGACTAAAGTACCCCGGCCATGACACCAGCCAACAAGTTATGGAAAGTCTCCAGTTAAAGTACCAAATAAAAGAAACAAACATGCATGCTCATTCTGGTGAGGATGCAGGGGTGTACTCAATGTATTACTCACTATAAAATAGTGATTAAAGTGTAATGAAAGGTTTAGTAGACAGATATGGGAAAACCCACATATACTGGGAGAGTTGGCAGGAGCCTCTCAGAAAGGGTGAAGAATTTGGAATTTCAGCCCTGTGCACGGAAGCAGTATATATATCTGAGTTCTGTCATTTTCTTTTCCTGAATGTTAAATTTTTAATAAAAATCCTAAGGTTATACATTTTTTACTTTTCCAAAAAAATCTCAATTGAACTTTTCTAATTCCCATATGGCTTCATTGCCCTTTGCTGTGGAATTTGTTTGAAACTTTTAGTGAGTACTGTTAGGAAGTAGGATTTCTGGCTTGACACATGCAAGAAAGAAGCATAATTTGTTAGTGATACCTTGGTTTAACTAGTCTGAATCTCACAGAGATGGCTTGAGAGTCTTTATAAAAAGAAATTAGCATAATTCTGAACTGATGCCTTACTGATGCTACTGCTTTGTCAAAATCAGATTATTATTTTTTTTTTGCTATAGTTTCAATGGCATCCAGAGGCGGTATGAAAGTACTTAAAAATATATCTCTGATTATACAAATGGAATTTAAAACTTAAAAATACTATCAATAGATTTGGACAGATTTACATATAAGGAGCCTTATTGAAATGGAGCAATTGAAGTGAAATCATATTTTTAATGTGAATGTTTTGCAACAGATATTTTATAACATACTTTATATTAGATTTTAAGAAATTTAACACACTGTTTTGGAGGCTTATTTTAAAAAATATCTCTCTCATTTCTTACTTTATTTGAACAAGTATTTTTCCTCCACAATTTCTATTCCAAAATGTATTTAAAAATACTGTAGGGACTACATATACTCATTTATGAGAGCCAAGAAAACTGCAGGGTATTATAGTCTAGGCAGCCAGCAGTGTTAAACACTGACTCAAAGGCACCAACCCACCAACTTAAATTTCCCATTTTCTTACTGTTAACATTAATTTAAATATTAATATTTTAATTGCACAATATTACAAGATTCATTATCTAAATATTTTAGTTAATAAAAAGAAACATCTTGTAATATTGTACAATTAAAGTATTAATATTTAAATTAATTTAAATATTAATTAATTTATAAAAATATGTATCATTTTATGATCTCAATTTTTCCTTTCAGTTTGCATACAATAAATAAAAGAGAAAGGAATTGTAAATAAAACTGTCAATATCATATAAACATCAATTTTTGAAATGTATTTAAAGACTGTATATACTTGCAGTCAAAATATAAAAATGCCCTAAGAAGAAATGGAGGATGGATTTGTAGTAAGTATTTTTTTTTTTTAATTTGATTTATATGCCGCCCTTCTCCGGAGACTCAGGGCGGCTTACAATGCGTTAAGCAATAGCCTTCATTCTTTTGTATATTTTTATACAAAGTCAGCTTATTGCCCCCACAAACTGGGTCCTTGGAGAAACTTATTTGTATATTTATATATGTTCACATTAAGTATATACCAATTTGATTCATATTTCATAGGGTATAATATTTTGTTTTGAAAATTGAGCACTCTAGTTCATTCAGCCACAATGCTGAAGAGGGCCACTATATTCTATTAAAGGAACTAAAAATAAAAGTGATTTAAAATAAAATTGATAGTATTTAATTCCACTTATTGACATATGTCCAGACTTTATGGAGTTGGAAATGATATCAAAAAAGGGCAAGTCTCCAGATTTTATTTTATGCAACTTTTTGTAGAGAGAAAGCATATTATTCACCTATCAAACCATAATTCTTGACCAATGGATCTTAATTGAGGCAAAAGCTGGAAGAATGAAAGCACAGACCAAGATTTTTACCTTATGGGGAACTGAGCATTTGCAAGAAGGTCAACTAAATGTAAATACAAAGTTGGAAGAAACAGAAAAGTTTCCTTTCTATGAACTTCCCTTCCTCTCCCTGAAGATGTACGTTGTGGGCCATTTCCCAAAAGGATCCCTTATATCAAGACCACTTATGTTCCCCCCACTCTCACACCCACACAGACACACACTCTCACACACACCTCTACAACTTGATCTGTCCCAACTTGTTTAATTAATTCTAGGTCTAACCTATGCCATATAAATATGGAGAGAAAATAAAAATGATGATCAGTTAGAATTCATGCTTTAACTTCTGCATGTCCATAAAAAGGACGAAGATAGTCTAGATTGCAAACACATGCTACAAGAAGACCAGAATAAGGAGCCTTTATGGTAACCGCCTAAGAAGCATAAAGGAAAAATGCAAAGTTTTAGGGAAGCAAACTTACTATTATCTTTTTATTTCTATATCATCATTAATGTAAAAATAAAGAAGGCTCCAAAGACAAGGCTGTCAGATTTTTCTGCTAGTCAAATTCTCATTAATGAGCTGACCTTGAGATCTAGCACATATCCCTATACTAGTCTTTGGATGATATCTATTCATTTGCAGTCAAAGCCAGCCTTAGATAGAATCAGTAAGCTTACTAGAACTATAGAGAGACAAATTGTATAAATAAAATTACTGCCCAGAACACACATTTGTAAAACATTGGTTTGTCAATTTCCCTCCTTCCTCCTCCAATCAAATATTTTTAACAACAAAAAATGAAAAACAACATGCAGTCTTTGAAACCAATACAGTAATTAGGTAGTTTCAGAATACTGAAATCAGACTTCCCTTTTCATCAATTAGAAGCACTCTAACTGTTCAGACATTAAAAGAAAAATGGAAATTAAATGCAGTTGTCAGCCTAAGGTCTAAGGAAGCGATGGAACTATTCACAGAAAGGACTTCAGATAAGGAAAGAAGTAACATTATCACATCATACTGTGTTGGCATATGAAATGAGGAGTGTTACATGAGAATAAGAAACAAAAATGGACACCCAAAGTTTTATCCAACTAGATCCTCACTTAGGAAGTTTAAATTTAAATGCTGGGAATTAACTTATACAGTGGTTCAAATGCTGAAAACTTTCAAATGGAATAAATCTGCACTGTAACTATCTACCAAAGATGAAAGAACATTAAAACAGATTTTAATTTTAAAAATTATTTTCTTTATCTAAAAGCCTTGTGTCAAAAATAGGCAGAGGTTGATGCAAAAACACATCTTTGTATATATTCCTTTGTTCTGTGATCCTTTAATTCTTCTGTTCAACTGGGATGAACCTTTCAATCTACAGAAAAGTTTAGCCTACATTTTCTAGAAGTTTTTTGGATGTTGTGGTAGATACAATACTGCTTTTGTCTCTTCTGTAATATAGAGCCTGTGCAAAACATAGAACATTAAAATGTACAGTTAACAGGGATCATAACTATACTCTTTATTAAAAAAACACCCTAGTTTTGTTCTAAGTACAATTTTGGAACAATGAACTGTTCACGGTAATAGTACATCTTCTATTACTGACTCTTTCACTTTGTCAGGAAATTATTTCCATACCTGTAATAGATCAGGGCTTTCCTTCTTCCAAATGTTATTGTATAGAAAAAGGATTTTAAAACAAAGGCTGTGAAAATAAAATCCTTGTTTCTGAATGAGGGGGAAATGCAACATGATATTTTTAAAATCCCCCGCTCTCCTATCTGCGTAATAATAATAATTGTTATTATTATTATTTCCCTTTCTGAATACCAAGGCTTCCATCAGGCCTGGACTTTGATATCTGCCCCTTGGCTGAGAATCTATATATCCAACTTCACACTTAGCTGCAGTGAAGTAGCCCTCCAGGCAGGCCGACTTCAACGAACCACTAGTGGTATCATCATTAAAATCCTGCTGAAGGTCACCATGGCAACCGCCTGCTGAGGCTTCACTGCTGCACGCGGCATCTCCTAATCAGCTACCATGTGAAATGCAAATTCAGACAGTCTGAAAATTAGTCAAGAAGAATAGAGGATGAGGATGCAGGTACGTGAAATATTCATGCGCTTCGTGGAAAAAGGAAGACAGCATGAATGACACAACAAAGAACGGCCCCTGACATTCTTGCTATCATTTTGCATTATTGTTCACACCCTACTGTATTTCTAGGCCTCCGGTTCTGAAATTGCCTATATGAAATGCCATATTTATATTCTGCACAATTGTCATAATTAAAAATGGCCACTGGAAAAAAAACAGTTAATTGGAAAAGCTACATTAAGTCAACGCTGCACACACCAGCAAAGACCATCGCATCCACTTCATCGTCTTCCTAGTCATCTTTAAAAGCATACACCGAGAATTTCATAGTCCAATTCTCCATGTAATAAAAGTGCAAATATTATACAATGATTTTTAATGAGACCCATACTTCATGGACCACAGTTTTTAATTAATAAATAAAATCTCTAAAAGCAAGGAGATTTGGGAGTTTGGAGTTATATTATTCCCCAATTCCATAAAGACAGTTAATTTTTACTGTTTACAAAATATGAGGATTTTATATGCATTTCTACACAGTGTAATTTACTTTTCTGCTACTTTGCTGTGTCCTAAATTTTTAAAAAATATGTCCATACATGGTAAAGGAATCACACAAACACAAGTCATCTTTGTATTAGTTACAAGAGACATTAACATATCCATTCTTAGCAGAAATATTAAGTCTTCCTTTGCTGTGTGTAAAGTACCTAAAGTTTTTAGCCTTTGGGGGCATAACTGTTCCTCACCAGGGCACTGCATGCTGATGGATAAGATAAGCATATTATCTGTAAATAATATAAGCATTTTTTCCTCTCCTCTGCAGTTACATATGGATGTACAAATATGTACTTCATTAATTGTCACAGAAAGTAAAAGCATTTCCATTCTCTGCCACTTTTGTCCAAACAACCAAAATTGCTTGAGAAAGAATGGAAAGTATACATTGGTGCCCATTTTGTTACAGCATGTTGTGGTACTTTTCTATGCACACTCAAAACAAAAAACAAAAAACAGAATAGTAAACAAGTTTATGGTGGTTCCTCTACATGTAAATACATGAAGAAATATATTATGTTGGAAATACACCCTGCATTTGGAATACACTTGGTGATATAAAAAGGTTTTTTCGTATGTGTGCTTTTTGTGGGTTACAAAAAGCACACATACAGTACAATGCACACATATTCCAAAATTGTTATTAGAGTTACATAAGGCATTTCAAAAGGTTGGTTTGCAGAACCTTAAAACAGCCAATGTATTTCAAAACAGTCAGTATCTTCCATTGTCTTCCCATGCCTCTGCGTGCACAGCCATACTGCTTTGTTCGTTGTCCCACTGAGACAACCAAGGTAAGTCTTTGAAACAGCCATGCTGAGTTTTTCAGATGACACAGTTGCTTTAATACTTCAAGGAATTTTTACTTGCAACAATGCACTTAATGGTGTTCATAAAGCACCCCTCTCAAATACTATGCACAGTTATAGTCATTACTCCTGAACAGAGCGTAACTACTTTTTCATCCCATCCATGTAGGCACTTAGATCACAGTAAACTGAGGGAAGAGTTTCATCCTTTCACAATGTTTTCAAAAGGGTAAATAAGAACACCACAGGATATATCATTCAGAAGATATTCTATATCGCTGAAAATCAGAAATTCATGTTGTTCACTGTGGTGTAACCGATCTAAGCAAAGAGGATTTCAGGGTTAACTGCACTCAGTTTAAGCAATTTTCCCCTTATAGCTTGAATTTTAATGCCTTGCAAAGAGTTGCAACTATAAAGAAAGCACAAGTAGAAGATATAAAAAGTACTATGTAGAACATTACAACGGGTCTTTCAAAGCCATGGCCCATTTAAGGTTCACATTTGCAGCCATATTTAAACAGCAGACAATGTTTTTTTTTAAAAAGAAAGTTCGGCTTCCAGGAAGAAACCAAACTGAAATTAATGAGAGCTGTGCAAGAACAACCCAGCTGTGGAAAACTGCATACCAGATCCCAGGAGAAATAGGATGCTTTTAAAAAGTAAAGCAAGTTCAAACAGCCCACCAAAAAGGAAGTTACTTACTTCTTCTGAGTAGTGGTCTGATGGAAGGGGTGGATAATCACATTGTTCTATCTTTTTACATAAAGAATACAAGTTCATTTTGTCACCATAGAAGGGGCTTTGCAATGCAGCCATCTGTGTGGAGTAATAAAAAAGAGTATAATTTTAACTGGTGTGGCAGAAAAGACTCAAATACAGAAGCTTGGCTTTATTTTTAAAAAATACCAGTTTAAATTAGAGGCAAATACTTATTTTCTCTCTATGCTATTGGTTTGAGTCCCTTATTTCTCATATCTGACCTTCAGCATATTGGATTAGATTGTTTCTATAGCATTACACTCAGCTTACATTCCTGTTGCATGATTTAAATTTATTATATACCCAGAACATTACTCATAAGTTTTGACTAATATAATATTTTCTCTATATAAAATCCAAATGTCATTTAGAAACATCTTACCACGAAGTTTTAATCAGGAATCAGACAAGCTCTGGTAAAATTCACCTAGCTCACAAAAGCTCTGATTTTGTTTTTCTCTGATAAATTTTATGTTCCTTATGACACCCCTTGTAGCAAGAACGTTATGATATTCTACATTACAAATTTTCAATCAGCAGGTAGAATTATATTCAAAATCAAAAGATGTTTTCTGCATCGCGGATGTATCAACTGGTATGTACTCAAATATATTTAAAATGTATGTAGTCATCCATTAAGACTTAATTTTCTGCAACTATCATGAAGCTGAAAGTACCATGAATCTGATAAATAAATTATATATTAAGTACTCTGTTTGGACACCTTACTAAGTTTTTTATGTTATTGAGAAAATATAACATCTAACTTTAAGGCAGAAGGTAATTTCCTATTTAGAAAGCACTTTGCTGTCAACCAAAGACAAGGAATACAATTCCCTGCAAAGAACTGTTTGCGTTACATCCCTCTGAAATTAAACATATGCACTATAAGGTTTGTTTAAATTATATTTCTAGTATTTTTCTTACAAACTATTTAATCTATTAGAGTAGCTCATTTTCCAAACATGATCTGGGTTTTACCCCTAAACTCTATATATTTTAGTATAATTATTTTTAAAATGTTGGAATTATTATCATTAGTGTCTCCACTGCTTATTTTAAATGTTATTGCTTGTCTTTTCAAAAGCAAACAAAAAGTGCAACATACTGCTAAGCTTCAAGAGATTTGTACAGAAATGCTCACATTGCCTCTGAAAGCCTTTAAAACTCTGAACCACAGCAGCATGAGCATTGCTCAGAGTGCAGTGCTGCCCCAAAGCCAGTCACCCTTTTCTATATGTGCTAATAAGTTTGATTTTGGAAGGACAATGTGTACATTCCCAAGACAGGCAAAGCGTGTGTGAAACACGCTAGTCCATGCTGAGCTACTCAGTGAGCTTCAGCAGGGACAGGACAAGCTGAAAATGGCTCTCATCTGTCTTGTGGTCTTTGAGACAGAGTGTTAACTCCTTCACGACCAAAAAAGGGTTCTCATTTTGATAGTGGTGCATACAGAAATAAAGAAAAAAAAATGAAGAAAAAAGAACTAATTACAGGTAAATTATTAGCAAGATGATCAAAATTGCATACATTAATTGGATATAATAACTGCTGAAAACTAAATGTTTGAGGCTATCAAGGAAAACAATGATTTCCAATTGTATTACTGCCATAATGTTAAATCCTGAAACCACCTAATTGATGCAGTGTATTTTCATTTCAGTGCAATTTAAATACAAAATTAGAAAGTTTCACCACCCAATCAACATGCATGCACAATTGCAAAATAAACACAGATACTCAGCATGGTACAAAGCGGATTCATTAAAAAAGTAGTTCTGTTTCAATGCTTTAAAAAAGAAAGAGAGAAAAATGAATTTGGGGGGAGGGTTGGGCAGAAAAAGCTGAATGTCCCCTAAGGAGTTAAAACAGGACTACTATATTTTCATGCATCTCCTGCTTTGACAGATGAAAAATGTCAACTGTCCTGTTTTTATTTTCAAGCTTTTGCACTATTCATCTGGTTCATTAGTGCATCTTGCTGCTGCCCCTGACAGCTGCTCGCCCTCTCCTCCCAGCAGCTGAATTTTTCAGGCTAATTTGATCCTCCACACTGAGACGATCGCTAGAATGATTGACTTGCTCCCTGACCTCCAGGGTCTGACTTTCCTGATTAGTATTCTAGGGGTGTCTGAGGGACGAAAGCCCACTGTCTGTCTTCAGGGCTGGTGGCAATGCTCTCCCCCACCACCTCGCTCGCTCATTCTCTTTCTGGGGGGAGGGGGACTGTAAGCCACCAACCTACGACCCTGTAAGGATGCAATTACTGTGCTGAACAATAAAGGAAATGTGTAATATCTACTTTTTCATGTAAAGGTCCATGTAGTGGAAGCATGGCATGTTGATTTTAATTAGTAAAGTCTATCTTGTTGCATATCAATTAACACAGAGTGCTTAGAGTATTTTGAATTGTTTTTTAAGCATTTCCAGAATATTTGAAAGTCTAATTTTCTGACTGTAAAATTAACCTTCAACAACAACAACAAAGGTAAATAGTTAAGGAAAGAGAGCAATTTTTAACAAACTGTAAAACCAGCCTTCTCCAATCTGGTGTCTTCCAGATGTGTTGTAACTTCAACTTCTAGAATTCCCAAACTCTGGGCGTTGCATTCTGAACACATCTGGAAGGCAGCAGGTTGAGGAAATGATATCCCATAGAATAGCAGTGAACAGAAAACACACTTAATTTTAGATTCAACTAAAGCCCAACCAAACTGTCAGCTATTAATATTAACATTCAAATAAAACATTAGCTGAAGAATTATTTATTGGGAAGCTATGTAATCTAGGAAAATCTCATGCACATGCAAATATTTTTCTTATTGCCGATTTGAAAAATAATATAAACCAGAACTAAAATAACTAACTTAGAAATCCTTAAATGCATTTTATGTTGAATATATTGCGCAAGTAAGAATAAATTTAAATATTAAATTTGTACCATAATTAAGTTACAATATTCATGCTTTTCAATCCTCCTATTATTGGAGCTATATTGAATAAAATCTTACTGTTCTGTAAACTGCCCTACAATTATTTAATTTTTATTACAAAACTAAGGGTCCACAAATTCCTGTTTTTTACAGAAACAATGGTTGAATGGATTTTGAGTAAGTGAAAACTGAGGTAGTGAAATAAAATTATACCACTTATAGTGAAACATAACATTTCTTTATTATTTTGCTGCACAATAGGCCATTAATGTGCCCCAATCCTTAATTTGTTTGCTAAATTTTAAGGAAGGTAGAAAAATTAAATTCTTTAAAACATGATCTTACTATATAACGATAATTATCTGTCAAAAAATTAGGTAACATGGCAACTGTGAGAAAGAAAAGAATAATGTAAATACAAATCTTAGTTACTAATTTCACAAATAGCATAATTATACAAATACCAGTAGCACTATCACAGAAAAAAAAAATTTTTTTTTAAAAATCCCAGTTTAAGATATAATTGCTAATAAATCTCCAAAAGAATGATCTCATTAAATATTTATTTCTTTTATAATTCAGTCATCAAGTGGTTGTTGAGGTAAACAATTATATATAGCACTAATCTAGACCAAAAAGTGCTTTCTGTATAAATGAGTCTGAGAGAAAATAATAATTTTAGCACTGAATTGTTTTGTTTTGTTTAAAGAAAATTTTGTTATAGTACTCAGAAAATCCTAATATTGTAGAGTTTTTTATCCCCTTTGATAGAGAGCTTTGGTGAATTCTGCTGAGCTGCAGTGAAAGTGGTTTGCCACTTCACCTTGCATCTGTATGACAGAAACTTTTCTAGAGAGCATTTGAGTGAAAGACTGCAAGCCAATGGGTAAAATTTTTAGAACTTGTTATAAACCTCCAGAAGGTTTTGGTAGAATTTGGTTATCTTGCTGATCTCATTATAATTAACGTTTTACAAGCTAGAATTATGACTGGTATAAACAAACCAAATGAAGGAATATCTTTTCCTGATATTATTTTCTATAGATCCTTTACCTCTGTATTAAAGTATTAATGGCATTGTGTTTAGTCGGTTATATACAAATAGACAGTTGCTGATATACCATATAAAAAGGATAGAATACTAGTTTCCTATGCGATAATCCAATTTAGCAAAGTTTAAAGATAAAGTTTAAGATTCAGAAAACAAAAGTTTAATAATTAAAGAAATAATAGATGATATGACAAGTGTTGACTGGAGTATGCCCTTGATAGGTCCATTTCATGTGAAGGTAATGTTTTCAATTTCAAATTGCCACCTTGGCTGTTAACCTTGATACTGAAAAATGAAGACCTTGAAAAAGATTATTTTGAGAAGTATATACCCCAAATTTTACAAATATTTGTATTACATTCTCTTGATATTTTGAGCTAAGGCAAATGTGCAAATTTCACCACGTATTATCTGTAACATGTCAGAATTCTTTGCTTTCAGCTAGTACTAATTTATGAAATTAATATTCAATAGAATCATAACACAAGTAGAAAAACACTTTGATCAACAGAACATAACAACAAACTATGCTCATTAAAAATTGTCAGTATTACCTCATATAACAGACATCCTAGAGACCAGATATCTGATTTGAAGTTATATCCATTTTCATGGATTCTTTCTGGAGACATATAATAAGGTGTTCCCACTACAAAAAATATAAATACATAATAAACAAAAAAATAAATTAACTTCAAGCAATGTATATTCCAACATTTGTCTTGAAAAATTACTATTCACTATTTAAATGCAAAAGAGTAAAGTTCAGTAAGTGAAAAATTATTCCAAATAATTTAAGCATTGTTTTATGAAATTAATTTCATGATAACCTATTTAAAAAGTAGCAGTTCTACATAATTATCAATAAACCAATTTTTTAGCAATTTAGTAATTTAATATTATATTAACATTACTAATGTTGTCAATCTGATAGACTGATAGAATTCTATATGAATATGTTTATTTATGCAGCATTTATTAAATAAAAAACATATATTGGTTTTATAACTACAAGGGTTTCCTATTTATTTTTATTTCCTTCACTGACTGAAACTCGCTAAACAAGATTTTGGTATGTCTACATCCTGTCTTAAAAGCGTAGCCAACTTCCAATTCCATCTTTACATTATTTAAAATAAGCAGAAAAATGTTGTTTTAAAGATAATTAATACATCTTTTAAAAGGAAATGGCATCCTCAGGTTATTAAGGCAATTTTTTTTAAAGACTTTTTCCTAAAAATGGGTTTATGGGCATGGGGATCTGTATGTCTATCTATAATTACTTTTAAAACATTCTAATATTTGCCAATTCATAAAACAATAATCAACTGTAGTTAATAGAAACAGAAATGAAAAAACATAAAAAAGGCAGAAAAATTTAGTAAGGCATATGTCATCCTGTTCTAAGAGATATTTCATATGGGATAGCAACATGAATAAAGTCTCTTATAAAGCACGTGATTCATTATCCCAGTTTCAGAAATAATTTTGTATATATCTGTATAACTATCAGTGGTGGGATTCTACCAGTTCTACCTGGTTCAGGCGAACCAGTAGTGGCGGCGGCGGGAGGCTCCGCCCACCTGCCCAGACATCATCACAGATATTCTGCGCATGTGCAGAGGTGGTGCGTGTGAGCGAAGCGAGCATGTGCGCTCACATTTGCGAACCTGTAGAGAAGGTAAGTGAATACCACTACTGATAACTATGTACCTACATTTTATTTCTACATAAGATCAAATGTATTAGAAATTATTTACATTTCCAAATTGATAACTGATGAAATTTGTTTTTAAATAAGTATGAAAACATTTCAAATCAAAACATTGCCACAGAACATAACTTGGAATGTACAGTATCTTGAAAAATGTCAAATATTCTAGTTGTAAAAAACAATGGTAACTTTAGAATAAACTTTTTTCCTTTGCTTTTTATGTCACAGCCTTATAGCAAATACTCATATTATGTAATAGAAACTGCAATTTTAGGACGTTTTTCACAAACGACAACCTCACACAAAGTAAAAACGCATATTAAGAGGAAAAAACCTACCTCACCAAAACCAAACAAATGAAGTTAACATTTTTGCCTCTGCATTCTTAAATACCCTCTTAATTACACGTGACCTCATTATACACAGGTGAAGGATCAATAAGCCAACCACACCAACACAGTAGAACCTTTAATTTAAATGCATTTTAAACACAAAATACAAAAATATACTCTGAATATAAATTTCAAACAAACCAAATCAATTAGTCTATTATTTGCAATAAGAATTTATTATCTAAAGTTTCAACATTAGCAGCACTTCTGTGAAGCATGATATTGTAGTGTAGATATAAACTTTCGCATTTACCTAATGGTTATTTATGTGGATTTCAATATAGCATAAATACCATACTTTTTCTTTCCAGGTAAGCAAGAAGTTGCAACTAAAGTAATTTCCTTATGTCTGCTATCCAGAAAAAAATTTGTGCAGTAAGACTACTCTCAGAGCAGTCTCAGGTCCAATACACTCTGCTTGATCCAGGTGAATCAATGACTGCTGGCAATCAATGAAGGGACAAGCATTTTTGGAAGAAGGGACCACAGATGGATGGATAAGGCGTATGGAGAGCAGCTCCTGAATGGTTTTGTGGCTGAAAACCTAACCCAAGTGATTCCTAGACTGAGTTTCCTAGTGTCCTGGTGGATATGACTCAAATGTTGTGAAGTAGAAATTGTCCACTACACTATTTGTGTAAATCAGGTCTATCTGCATGTCTTTTCTGGTTCACCAACATAGTACAAAACTCTCCTCTGAGCTACAACTAAGCAGCTCTATATTTTTTGCCAGGGTATGTAGACTTAATTGCTGTAAGCTGATGGAAGGTTGTAAGCGGCAGCAACTGTAAACTGATACAATGGGAATGAGGCAGCTGAGTAAGAAACTGTCTATATAAGGGAAGCTATTAGAGGGCGACTCCCTTCTCCTGTTCTCACTCGTCGTGTATCTCATTGCTTTCCTTGTGTCAGTATGATAAGGTATTTACCACATATAAGTCTGTATATATTTAGCTGTAGATAAAACCACTGTTAATTATCTAAATTATCTAAAGGCTCTGTGTTGTGTGCTGTGTTTTGTTCCTGGGTTTATCTCATAATACTAGTCACGCTGCCTAAATTCTGACATTTTTTCTTCTGAGCAAGGTCTCATATATGAAAGTAGACAAACAGGAGTCAACATGCTCATGCTCATCAATACTAAAATCAGGGTTCTGACTTAAACTGATTCACTAAATGATAAGAAGCTGTCACATTCAGCAGATCAAAAAGATGTAGGCCTCCTAGCTATTTCAAATCCTTTCATATTTTTGTGTCTAAATGCTGTGTCAAAAATTCCCCAACAAAGGAGCTCAGAAATTTAAACAATCTGTTGGAATTTAAGATTTAGCATTTTGAAAAGGCCACCTAATCCAATACATCTCTACTGATGAATTGTCCAACTAAGCTGTTGTGTTCTGATTAAATCTAATCATGCATATTGCTTCAGAGGAAGAAAAAAAAGTAATTCTGATTTCAGTTTAAGAGAATTGCTGAGAAAAAAACTTGGCAAAGCTCAGCCTAACAATGATGTTTACAGGGTCGTACTTTATCAAAAACAAAAATACCTTTTTAACTAATCATTCTCCAAAACCTATTACTGCATTAAAGGAATTACGATATTGATAATACACAAATAAGATTTTGCAGAATTTAACTCAAAGCGCCCCATTGGCACTCAAACACTTTTTGCCCAAAGACTGGAAGCTTTGTTTGCATGCCGATGGGGCGCTTTGAGGTGGCGAAATGGAGCCGCCTCAAAGCACCCTATCAGCGCTCAAACACTTTTCGCTTGGAGATTGGAAGCTTCTGGGGGCCCTGATCTCACGCGACTTCAGGCACCCATCCGCTTTTGCAGAGAATGGGTGCCTGAAGTCCCATGAGATCAGGGCATCCAGAAGCTTCCAGCCTGTGCGTGAAAAGTGTTTGCATGCCAACAGGAGGCTTGAAGCAACGCGATTTCACTGCCCCAAAGCCTTCCATCGGCATCCAAACACTTTTTTGCTCCAAGATTGGGAGCCTTTGGAGGAGACTCACTGAAGCTGCCTACTGCTCCAGAAGTGACAGGTAGCCTCGGTGAGTAAGAGAAGCTCGTTCTGTTTTCCCTCTGCTCTCAATGCTCCACTTTTGGAGTGCAGACTGGAGAGGAGACAGCTGACTAGATCTTTGCAAGTTAAGTGGGGGGGGTTGTTGACCGGGGGGCGGGGGAGGGGGATAGGCAGGGTGAATTTTGCTGTGCCTCTGGTTGTTTATAAGGATGAATGACTGCCATGGTGCTGCAACATTCGTAACCTCGGGATTGTGCCATAAGTACTTGGGGGGATTATGTTGCAACGTTGAACGATTGCTAAGTGAACTGTCCTGTGAAATTACCGTATTTTCCGGCGTATAAGACGACTTTTTAACACATGAAAATCTTCTCAAAAGTCGGGGGTCGTCTTATACGCCGGGTGTCATTCCCCTGTAACCAGGCAGACCAGCCTGAAAGGCTCTGACGATCCCAGCTCTGACAATCCCAGCTGAGTTCCCTGCAACTCAGCTGGGATCGCCAGAAACCATGTAAAAGGAAAAAAGTTTTTTCCCTTTTACTCTGAGGATCCCAGCTCTGACGATCCCAGCTGAGTTCCCTGCAACTCAGCTGGGATGGTCAGAGCCATGTAAAAGGAAATAAGTTTTCCCCCTCCAGCTTGCTTACCTCAGCTGCTAGTCGCAACGCTTGCCTTGCTTTGCTTGCCTGAATCTATTCCATCAGCAAGCAACTCCCTGTGTGCAATCAAGCAAGCATGGAGTTGTGGACTTCAACTCCCAGAATTCCTCAGCCAGCAAAGGAAAGCTGGCTGAGGAATTCTGGCAGTTGAAGTCTACAAGTCTTAAAGTTGCCAAGGTTGGAGACCCCTGTTCTATTGGGTAAGTTTTTTTCCCCTTTGGGAGCTTTAAAAAAAATAGTCAATTGGGGGTTTTTAGTTGTTCTTTTTTAGACCTAGCCATTTAAAGTTTAGGAAGTTTTAAATTTAGCTTTCATATAAAAATAAAAATAAAAATAAAATAAAATAATATTTGTGCAGCTTTCTGAGATTTAGTGTGTTTCTGTAGTGTTTCACTCTAACTACACAAACACACAAAATCTCACAAAGCTGTATGTGAAATTTTGTGTGTGTAAAGTGTGAAAGTTGGTTTTTTGGACGTTTTGTGGGTGTGTGAGGTTCCTGCTTGTTGCAGGGGCCATTTTGGGTCTAGCACAGCTGCTTTTACATTGTGGGTGAGCCAGTTGTGTTGTGTTGTGTGTGTTTAGAGTGTGAAAGTTTTTTGGGGGGGCTTTTTGTGGCTGTGTGAGGTTCCTGCTTGGTGCAGGGGCCATTTTGGGTCTAGCACAGCTGCTTTTACATTGTGGGTGAGCCAGTTGTGTTGTGTGTGTGTAGAGTGTAAAAGTTTTTTGGGGGGCTTTTTGTGGCTGTGTGAGGTTCCTGCTTGTTGCAGGGGCCATTTTGGGACTAGCACAGATGCTTTTACATTGTAGGTGAGCCAGTTGTTTTTTAATTTTTATTTGGTGTGCATTGGAAGAGGGGTAGTCTTATATAGCGAGTATAGCCCAAACCCTATATTTTAACAGGAAAAGTTGGGGGTCGTCTTATACGCCGGAAAATACGGTACTTGTATATAGGGTAATAGCGAGAAATCTTGACAAAAGAAGATCTCTTCTTGCTTTGAATCTCACTGCACAAATAAACACATTTCTTGTAGAAGTAGTAAGTTTCTACCATAGGCTGCATTAATCAAGCATTCAAATCAAAAACAAAGACTGACACATTTGAAAAACTACAGTACATTGTTTTGTAAAGTAATCTATTAAAATTCCATTCAACAAGTGTCATCAAAATCAGTCATAACAAAAACAGCTTAATTTTGAATGAGCATTTTTCAATCCATAGAAATGAAATTTATTTATTAAACATATTTTAATCTATATCAGCATACAGCTGAAATTCTTTTAATTAAAAATACATCAAATAAAAAGTTTGCTGCATATACAGTACTCTAGATATATAACATTAACTTCCACTTTTAATTATACAAAGAAATCTTTCTCACCTAGAGAATGTGCAGCTGTGGTTTTAGAACTGAAAAATCTTCCCAATCCAAGATCTCCAAGTTTTACTACTCCTGTAGCAGTAATGAATACGTTTGCTGGCTTGATGTCTATAAGAAGAAACAAAGTATGTATAATACTATACCTTTAATAGAAAAGATTATTAAATATTATATTAAGTATTATTGTTTGATCAAATGTTTTAAATTATTTGTTTCATCTGGTGGTTAAGATACCAAGCTAGAAACCAGGAGTGTGAATTCTAGTCCCGCTTTAGGCATAAAAAGTCAGGTGGGTAAATTTGAGCCACTCAGTCTCTCTCAGCCCAGACCGTTACACAGGATTTATTGTTGTGGGGAAAACAGGAGGAGGAAGGACTATTAGATGATATGTTCACTGGCCTTGGGTTATTTATAAAAACCATAAAGATGGGATACAAGTATCTAAAAATTATGAGCATTTATATATCTAAATTATATCTGTGACAAGTAATATTCAAACTTTAAGTACAGTTGAATTTAACATGCAAGTTACTAATTAAAATAAATATGTTTATCCCTGCACTAATTTTAGGCTGAAATCCTTTCTCGACTTTTTAGGGAATAAATGCTATGAATTCAAGACGACTTGCTTCTGTAAAGAAATGAACTGAATTCCATAGTTCTGTTTAGTTTCATAGATAGTGACAACATGATGCTCTATGGGTGGTAACAATGACTTTACTAACCATGTATCAGTTTCATGATGATTATAAGAATAGTCATGATAATATACCTAGTAACATAATTCATTCCCTGAATGTTTTGGGACATTTCCAAATTTATTTGGACAAATATTTAATTATTAATGAAAGCTATGCTTCTAAATGTTCAAATAAAAAGTTTATGCAAGCGTTAATATAATAGCTTAACCAGTGGTGGGTTGCCCCCGGTTCGGACTGGTTCTATAGAACCGGTAGTAAAACCAGAGGGAGGCTCCGCCCACTAACCTGGATGTCATCATAAGTGATCTGCACATGCGTGCGGGCATGATGCGAACTGGTAGTTAAGGTAAGTAGAACCCACCCCTGAGCTTAACTCATTTTGAGACCAGATTATGCAACTGTATAGTTTTCTCTATTATTTAATTGTCCACTCAAATTACCTTTGATCTTTCTGTCATGTTCTGAACATGTTCTGAGTTGCTTATGTCCAAATATGGAAGTCTTCTCTTGAGACAACTGTCTGAAAGCTACCTTAGTTATAAAACAGGATTTAGACTAAATTGGTTTAATTTAGTTTCTATACAATCTTAAATCATAATGAGATCATCTTGTTAATGTCAGAGGCAAATGAATTTAACTAAGCTACTCTGGATCCACCTCAAAGTGATTTTCAACCTCACCAGTATGTACACGTCTTGATGTCAGAAATTATTTGCTCTTATGTGCAAATTATAATTATGTATAATTATAAAATTATACAATTTTATAAACAAACTTAATGGCAAAGGGTGAAATATGCATATTTAATACATATTCATTACAAGATATTTCTTATTTCATTGGCTGGACTTCATATCCTTCTAGTTATCCAAAAAACAGAAAGAACTGAAATTAAAAAATGGTGAAAAATTCCAAACAAATTTTGCAAAATCAGTCCATTTGAAGCCCTATTCTAGGTTGGAGAGGAAGTCCTACTTATTCAGTCACTGCGACTATATCACACTTTCCAGATATGTTAATAAGTTATTATGACTTGACTCTCATCAAACTTCTGTCCTTGATGACAGTTACCTTAACTACCAGGATAAAACTGTTCACAACCATGATGATTTAGATGAAATTTCTATACAAGAGCAATCCCTAAGAAATAATAAGATAAATAATAATAATAATGACTTTTCTGTCTCCATTCAGGGCACCAATGACAAGGTAAAGACAAAATTTGCTGCATCTATGGCCAGTGATCGAGCAATTACAGGAAGTATGCTTCCCTTCTTCTTGCAAAAAAGAAAAGTTTGATCTAAATGCAGGCTGTTGGTTTAAGAGCGATAATCTGGCCTCCATCCACTACCACAGATACCATCAAAAGGTCTATTGGATTTTGTATGCATACATATATTTGCACAGACTGAAATGTTTCAGTTTTGGAAGTGTTACCTGTTTTGTATAGGTCGCCCCATGTAATCAAAAGGCAGGGTACAAATCTTCAAGATACATAAAAATAAGAATCTACCATACATAAAACAGCATGCATATGAATGTAGATTACTTATTTTAAGTCAAATGATATTATATACACATAGACATACATGTTTGTAACTGATTGGGGCAGCCAAAAATCTCATTAAAAAAATAAACAAAATATAACTAGAGAATAGAAAATATGTTAATGGTTTTTTAAAAAATTACATACATAAAAATGTCTTTTAGTTGCCTATTTTAACAGATAAGAACAACTGGAAGAGGCCATCACTTGTCTTTGTAGCTCATGTAATATATACTGTAGTCCCTACATTTGTACAACATAGTTGGGATGAAATGCAATTTATTACCTCGATGCATGACACGCCGGGAATGCATATGTTCCAAGGCACTGCACAACTGAACAAAATATTTCCAAACTGTCCTTTCCGGGATCAGCCTCTTCTGCTTCTTAAAATGCTTTGAAATAATAAAATAATACTACAATCTGGATTTGATTTCAGTAATGATGCAGAAGATTATTAAAATGAACAAGCCTTCAGCTTTTCAATCGAGAAATCATTAACACAACTGAGGAGGGAGGACCATGTTTAACAAAGAGAGAGACAGTTCCTCAGGGATGCGCTCTGGATGAAAAGAACAAGTATTCAGGAAAACAGCTTGGACCAAAGGAAAAGTCTGATAGGTCCAAATGAGACTGGGAACTTATGTATAACAAACTGAACCATTACTTTCACAGGTGATAAACCCTCATTTGATTATGTCTCTCTTCTTCCTGATTCTAATGAATATAATTAGATATTAGATCATGGCTTAGAATAATATGAGTGACATAGGCTCGCACAGTCTCTTCCTGCATTCTTCAGAACAGCAGCATGTAAGAAATAAATTCCTGTTTCAATTGTTTAATTAGTCATAATTTAACATTGTTTCTGAAACTTAAATTGCAGTTAATCTTAATAATCCTTGAGATTACATAGTGTCATAAACAGTAGTGGGTTTCAAAAAAATTTACTACTGGTTCTGTGGGCGTGGCTTGGTGGGCGTGGCATTGCTTGGTGAGTGTGGCTTGGTGGGCATGGCAGGGAAAGGATACTGTAAAATCTCCATTCCCACCCCACTCCAGGGGAAGGTTACTGCAAAATCCCCATTTCCTCCCAATCAGCTGGGACCTGGGAGGCAGAAAATAGATTGGGGCGGGGCCAGTCATTTTTACTACCAGTTCTCTGAACTACTCAAAATTTCTACTACCGGTTCTCCAGAACTGGTCAGAACCTGCTGAAACCCACCTCTGGTCATAAACCATGATTTAATCTACACTGTAATTTAAGTCTAGCCAGTGTTGTCCCAATTCTTTTTTGTTTTATATATATTTATATATAATAATTCCTTCAACACTGTCAAACTATTCACATTAGGCTGTATTACTATTGCTATTGGTTTTCTCATCGTTCCTGTTGTCCATCTCCTCCCACTTGTGACTGCATGATTGTAACTTTGTTGCTTGTATCCTTGCGATTTATATTGATATTGATGGTTTCCTAGTATGATTTGATTGCTTATTGTACCATATGACTGTCACTGGGTGTTGTGACTTGTGATTCTTGACGAGTGTATCTTGTCTTTTTATGTACATTGAGAGCATATGCACCAAAGACAAATTCCTTGTGTGTCCAATCACACTTGGCCAGTAAAGAATTCTATTCTATTCTATTTAAAATATATATTGCCCTTCCACCAAGAAATATACATGGGTTTGCTCCAATATTTTCCTCTCAACATCCCTGAAGAAACAGCTTAGGCTGAAAGAAAAATGCAATTGAGTCTGTCTGTATACAAATACCAAAATGATTCTCATTAGATAATATTTAAAGTGCACCTACTTTGGCCACATGTATGTTCATTTACATATGTACAGGATTTGTGTGTGTGTGTGTGTGTGTGTGTGTACACATATATTAAGGAGGTGAATGAGAGACATTAAATGATGAAAGATCAACTTAACTCAAAAAAATTAAACTAAAGTAGGAGTATTTGGGAAGCCCATCTGAAACTGAAACTAAAGAAGTTTTGCAATTCAGAATTCAGAAGGACACAGAAAAGTATGTGACAAATATTTTCCTCAAATTTTCCATTAGGAAAGTGCCAACGGAGAAAAATTTGAAAGTGGAAGGATGGGAGTTGAGACTATCTGATCATAACTTAGCTTAGATCTTCAGTAACAGCATTTCAGCAAATATTATTCCAGTATTAAGTGATTTATTCCAAAAACTTTTGTAAGAATCTATAAGAATCATGAGGATACTTGATTGCTTGGAACTGCTAGATGTTCATGTCTAATCTATCATTTAAGCCATTCCACTCTGCTTTCTATGACTTCAATATTTACTAAGAAGCGCAATAAAGAACCTTGAATTGTTTTTATTCATTGTAGTTTCCTTTTCCCTGCACCTGGTACAGGCCAGAGCGTGATAGATAAGCAATCTAAGGATTGCATTTTGGGCCCTCTTGCTTCACTAGTCAGTTTGGTCTAGTGGTTGAGGCACCAGGAGACTTTGAGTTCAGATTTTGCCTTAGGTATGAAAGTCAACTGGGTGACTTTAAGCCAGACACTCTCTCTCAGCCCAATTCACCTCATGGGGCTGTTGTTGTGATGAAAATAGGAGAAAGGAGTATTATGTATGTTTGCCACTTTATTTATAATAATAAATAAAGTCATTCCCAACTCTAAAGGGCAGTGTTCATCTTCGTTTCAAAGCCAAAGAGCCAGTGCTGTCCGAAGACGACTCCGTGATCATGTGGCTGGCATGAGTAAAACCAAAGGCGCACATAATGCTTTTCCCTTCCCACCAAAGGTGGTCCCTATTTTTCTACTTGCATTTTTTACGTGCTTTCGAACTGCTAGGTTGGCAGAAGCTGGGACAAGTAACGGGAGCTCACCCCGTTAAGTGGCACTAGGGATTCGAATCACTGAACTGCCAACCTTTTCATCGACAAGCTCAGCATCTTAGCCAGAATCACCACGTCTCTTTTTATTTATAATATAAAAAAAATATTTATAATTTTTATTTATAATAATAATAAAGCAAAAAATATCTTAAAAAATACCCTCAGGAAGTTTTCATTCCGGCCCAACAATTTCTTTCTTAACCAATTAAATAAACCAGGCTTTGATCATAATCCAGATCTGAATACAGGTATTATTGATGGTTTGATCAAATTAGCTTTGAAAGCAAATCTTGTTAGCTTGGCTTGTGACAAATGAAACATTTATTAGTGGGTAAAAGAAAGAACAGTAGGGAAAAAGTTTTATGCAATAGAAACAGGAAGGCAGAAGGTTCAATCCTGTAACTTGTTTTTTTTACCCCTCAGTTGCCATTTGAGAGAGCAAAAGAGTGATATTATGGCTGCATTTTCCTTAAGACAAGCAGCAGCATAAAATATTTAAAAGTATTTTATATTTATTTTAATATCATTTCCTTTTACAATTTTTAAAAGCTCAAATGAGGCAATTAAATGCCAGTTCCCTGAATGGTGCCATTGCTGAGACCTGGATTGAATCCAAACAAATTCTGTGAACTGTTGTCCCTATAGCTGAAATTTGCATATCAGAGAATTGTTTGATGTTGACAAGAAGACAGAGACCAGAATTCTTTTTATATACAAGTGAATACACAGCTTCAAGAATATGAATATAAAGCGTACTTCTTTGTTTTTAAAATTATCCCTGAAGATTTTAGCATGTACTTCTAAACAAACGTCCCTAAAAATAACAACCCCTTACAAAATGCTTACCTATCTGGATATCCCATCCCTTGCTTACATCTTTAACAGTATAATATGCACTTCTGCATTTGTATCTGTATTCTGCTTTGTGTTTATTTGTGTTGGAATACTGCATGGAACACAATCACTATTACCACCACTCAAAATTGGCTATGGTAAATTCCCATTGTGGTAAATCTAGTCACATAGAAACGCAACTTCAAATATCCATTTGTTAACCAAATTTCTGAATCTTTATTTGCCTGACCTGAATGGAAAATGTTTTTAAAAAGATCTGCATGGCTATTTCTTTAACCTGCAAAGAGGAGCTGTTGGATCAGGAGACAAACTTAATTTGAGCAGAAGGAGGCAATTACATCTTCCTTGAAAGCATGATGAGGAAGGGTTCATTTCTTAACCTGAATCAGAGGCTAAACTTTGGGCAGCTTAGTGACACAAGCTAACTTGGACAATCATTTGTTCAGTAAATGTTTGAAGTGATGATGGTGCTGAATTAGGAGATTTACAGCCAGTCCTTGAAGTTCTGCCTGTTGCAGAACCCCCACAGTTACCAGGTCACAATTTGGGACCTTGGCAACCAGTGTACATTTATGAAGTCGCAGAGTCCCATGGTCATGTGATTACCATTTGCAACATTCACTGCCAGCTTCTGATAGGCAAAATCAATGGGAAAGCTGGCAGGAAATTGCAAGTCATAGTCACGTCATTTTGCTTAATGACATGAAATTTGCTTAATGATAAGAACTGCCGGAAATGACATAATAAATTGGCACCGTATGCTTTCTCGCTTTACGCCTGTGTTGCTTAGCAACAGAGTTTGCAGTCCCAATTACTGTTATTAATGGAAAACTATCCATACTTCCATCTTTGAACTTGAGTGGTTACTAGTGATACAGCTAAGAGGAATTCAAAATTGACTGAGGAGAGACAACAACAAAAAATTGGCTTCACTGACTGTGGCAATACAAAATTTAAATGACTATGCCATTTACAACAAACTAACCATCTTCGTTTGTTTGTTTTAAAGATAAAATCTACTGCATCCAATAAAAACAAATAAACATAGAACACCACAACAGAAAAATCCAAAGCCTAATCTCTTTGGAGCCCCGAGAGGTGGCATGCTGCAAAGAGGGGGCTGCGGGGTTTTTTAAAATTGTCCTTGTCTAAACTTTTAAGAGGTTCGGGGAGGGGGGAGGGGGGTGGGATTGGAATTAGGGTTGTGGGTTTGGGGGATAACCCACTAGGGGGAGAGTCGGGCTTGGCCAGGACGTTCGGTGGGGGGGGATCCCGAGGGGGTCGAGCTGGTCCAGACTGTGTTTTTACCATCGGTACTGTGTGTGGGAGAAGTAGATATGGCGGGAGCAGGGGGCCATATCATGTTAAGGGAGCACGCACCCGTTGTCTTCAAGCGGTAGGGTGCTCCGGCCCCCAAGGCTCCACCCGTTCCCCATGTAGTACAGACCTTCAGGGCCCGGGCCTTCGCCTGATGCTGTGCAACGCCAGGTCCGTAGTAAATAAAGCCCCCCTCATCTGTGATCTTGTTTACGAGGGGGGAGCGGACCTGGCAGGTATTACAGAGACCTGGTGGGGCCCAGAGGGAGGGGTCCCTCTGGTAGAAATGTGCCCACCAGGTTTCCACGCATTACATCAGCCAAGGTCACAGGGGAGGGGCGGGGGAGTAGCGGTTATCATTAGAGAAGGCCTTAGGCCGAGGGAGACCACTGTACCTCAGACAGCTGGTTGTGAGTCCCTCCTTGTGAAGTGGGGCCACAGGGTTCAGATGAGTTTGCTGATCACGTACCTGGCTCCCTGCCATGTGGCGCCCGAGCTACTCAACGTTATTGCCGCGGTGGCGGCTGATACCCCCAGACTTATGGTCATGGGGGATTTCAACCTGCCATCCGTGGGTGAGGCATCTGAGGTGGCTTGCGAGTTCATGGCTTCCATGACGGCCATGGACCTGACCCAACTAATTCATGGCCCTATGCACACTGGGGGAAACACACTGGACTTGGTTTTTGTCTCTGGACAGTGGTTGAGTGATCTCGAGATAGGGGATATAGTCATTGAGCCCTTGTCATGGTCAGATCACTCGCTCCTTCGCCTTGACCTTCGAACCGCGGCACCCCACTGCAGGGAGGCGGAACTGATAAGATGGTACCGCCCCAGGCGCCTGATGGAACCTGATAGGTTCCAGATGGAGCTTGGGCCAATCCCGGAGGTTCTGGCTCACGCCTCGTCTGGGGACCTAGTGGCCGCCTGGGATAGGGCGGCTGCTGGAGCCCTGGACCGAGTCGTGCCTTTGCGGCCTCTGACCCGGCGCAGATCTCGCCTGGCTCCTTGGTTTACCGAGGAGCTGAGGGAGATGAAGCGCCGGAAAAGATGCCTAGAGAGCTGTTGGAGGGCTAGTCTTTCTGAATCTGATCGAACACTGGTAAGATCTCATATTAGGAGTTACCTAGTGGCGATAAAAGCAGCAAAATGTACCCATTTTACTGCTCTTATTGCGTCATCAGATAATCGCCCGGCCGCCCTGTTTAGGGTGACCCGCTCCCTGCTCCACCAGGAAGCGCGGGAGGACCCCTTGGAGGGAAGAGCTGAGGATTTTGTTCAGTATCTGCATAACAAAATCACTCAGATTCGGGCAGGTCTGGACTCTGACTGGATAGATCCAGCGAGGGTGACGGAGGCAGGTCTTGAGACTGTTATCTGGGATGAGTTTGATCCTGTGACCCCAGATGACGTAGACAGGATTCTGGGTAGATTGAACACGACCACATGGTTGTTGGACCCGTGCCCCTCCTGGTTAGTGCTGGCTTCCCGGGAGGTGACGCGAGGCTGGCTCCAGGGGATTATAAATGCTTCGTTGGGTGAGGGTGTCTTCCCCGCCGCCCTGAAAGAGGTGGTGGTAAGGCCCCTCCTCAAGAAGCCTTCCCTGGACCCGGCAGTATTGGCTAATTATCGTCCAGTCTCCAACCTTTGCTTCGTTGCGAAGGTTGTTGAGAGTTTGGTTGCGCGACAGCTTCCCCAGTACCTGGATGAAGCGTCGTATCTAGATCCGTTCCAGTCGGGCTTCAGGCCTGGGTACAGCACGGAAACGGCATTGGTCGCGTTGGTTGATGATATCTGGAGGGCTTGGGACAGGGGTTGTTCCTCTGTCCTGGTCCTGTTAGACCTCTCAGCGGCTTTTGATACCATCGACCATGGTATCATGCTCCTCCTTTCTCTCTGACCGGTCGCAGTTTGTGTTGACAGGGGGGCAGAGATCGACCCCGAGGCCCCTTATATGTGGGGTGCCGCAGGGATCGGTTCTCTCGCCCCTTTTGTTCAACATTTATGTAAAGCCCCTGGGCGAGATCATACGTGGTTTCGGGGTGAAGTATCATCTGTACGCTGACGACACCCAGCTGTACATCTCCACCCCGGACCACCCCAACGATGCCCTTGAAGTGATGTCCCAGTGCCTGGAGGCCGTACGGATCTGGATGGGGAGAAACGGGCTCAGGCTCAACCCATCCAAGACCGAGTGGCTGTGGTTTCCGATTTCCCGATATAGTCAGCTGGCGCCATCGCTGGCTATTGGGGTCGAATCATTGGCCCCCACGGAAAGGGCTCGTAACTTGGGCGTCCTCCTGGATTCACGGCTGTCTTTAGAAGAGCACTTGACGGCCGTGACGACCGGGAGGATTTTTCATCAGGTTCGCCTGATTCGCCAGTTGCATCCCTTTCTAGATCGGGACTCATTACGCACAGTCACTCATGCCCTCGTCACCTCTCGTCTGGGCTATTGTAACGCTCTCTACGTGGGGCTCCCCTTGAGGTGCACCCAGAGGCTCCAACTGGCGCAGAGTGCGGCCACGCGGGTGGTTATGGGAGCAGCGTGGAGCTCCCATGTAACACCTCTCCTGCGCGAGCTGCACTGGCTCCCAGTGGTCTTCCGGGTGTGCTTCAAGGTTCTGGTTACCACCTTTAAAGCGCTCCATGGCTTAGGACCTGGTTATTTAAGGGACCGCCTACTACCATCAATAGCCTCCCACCAACCAGTACGCTCCCACAGAGAGGGGCTCGTCCAGGTGCCGTCGGCCAAACAATGTCGGCTGTCGGTCCCTAGGGGGAGAGCCTTCTCTGTGGGGGCACCGACGATCTGGAATGAGCTCCCCACAGAGATACGGAGGATTCCGGATCTGCGCACCTTCCGCCGCGAGCTGAAGACTCTTTTATTTCATCAAGCCGGCCTCGCCTAAATCTTCTCCCTTTTAAGTGTAAATTTTAAATTTTTACTGTATTTTAAAATATGGGTATTTAAAATTATGGGTATCAATTCAGCCAAATTTATTTAATTCATTTTATTGATTTTAAATTTTGTATATGTATGTGTTTTATTTCATGGCTGTTCACAGCCCTGAGTCCTTCGGGAGTAGGGCGGTATAGAAATTCAATAAAAATAAATAAATAAATAAATAAATAAATAAATAAATAAATAAATAAAGTACTATAGAACAGGCCTGTGAAACTGGTGGCCCATGGGCCGGATGCATCACGCATAGGCCACGACCACCCCAGCTCTGCAAAGGCAAAAAAGTCAGGATATGTCACATGATGCAATCAAGTTTGACACCCATGATATATAGAGTTTAGTAGAAGTGTTAACAATGAGGGCATACTTTGTATGGTTTTATGTTTGAGCATCATGGAAGGAACATGCATCTTTGATCCTACAAGACTGCTCTTAAAATCCTCCAATGTTTCAATTTTTAGAAAAGTTAAAAAAAACACAATCAACCATAGCATGATGAACAGTGGAAATGACTGGTGAATTAATGTAACTCTGTTATTAGGAAAACTAACGTAATATGATTTGGTAAAATAGCTCCATTGTAATAGTAGGAGCTGGAAACTAAGTGGTCAGAGATTTAGGTTAGATGGTGGTAGATTACTGCCTGACCTAGCATATCATTGGATAACACTATTTTCATAAATTGTAGTGCTGACCTTTGCATGAGGGACACATATTTTGAGATACCGATAATCCTTGTTTTACGACCATTCATTTAATAATAATTCAAAATTGAAACAGCACTGAAAAAAGTGAAATTACAAGTGGTCCTCACACTTATGACCGTTGCAGTGTCCTTGTGGTCATGTGATCAGAATCCAGATGCTTGGCAAATAGCATGGATTTATGATGGTTACAGCATCCTGGGATCATATGAGTGCCATTCCCAAATCTTCCCAAAATAATAAAACTAGACACAACTCACCATGACTGAATCACTTAATGATAGAAGTTCTAGTCCCAATTGTGGTCGTAAATTGAGGACTACCTATATTATCTATCTGAATCATTTTGGTGTTGCAAATAGAAAAATGGGATAACTTACTTGGGTAAGGGTTTTCTTATTCAGTGCCCTTCTGTTTAGTTGAAAATAGACTTTTTAAACAGAATAGTTTAAATAGTTTCCTCTCATAATTGAATAGTTTCCTCTCATAATTGTATTGGTAACTTATATGCTTGCCAGAGTCGTTTTGGAATTGGATGGCTGGAACAAATCCAACAAATAAATCCAACAAATAAATTTTTAAAATGGTACCTTTGATTTAAGCTAAAATGTTTGGAAGAAGAAAGCATCTTAATGGCACTTGACCATCAAGTACTGTAAATCATTCCTGCAAAAAGCAAGTCTCGCAGTAAGTTTACTCCATCTGTCACGGGCTTTGAGACACAAACTGGAAACCCAATAACACTGTGAGATATTTAAGGGGACCTTCTCTAACCTGACACCTTGCAGATGTGTTGAGGCTTCCTACCTGGAGAATACTAGGCCACATAATATTGATTTAGCAAGACAAAGGAAAGCTGGCAATTTAGAGAATAAGTGAGAATATGCTAAGAGTTCTAAACAACTTAAAAAGGGTAATTACTTAAGAAAGGAGAAAATGTGGCATTTTTTATATAAATTAACTGGGTTTTCTTGAGTTGGAACCCAATAACATGTGTAGGGAAGACAAGGAGGTCATCATGGGAGCAGTATTGATGCATGAGCCCCTCCTTTTTTTGTGCTCTTTGTAACACTGCACAAACGCCAACAGAAGGGTGAAACTGGCAATCGCAGCACCACTGTCGTCATTCTGAACAAAACAGGAAGATCATTATATTAATAGCAGACAAACAGGTTGGCAAATATTCCTTTTAGCACGTAAGTTAAGAACTGGCATTCAAGTAAACAGAAATGGTGTATTATCTGCTGCGCCCACAAATCTCTTTGAAAGAATGGCTATTTAAAACAAAACAAAACAAAACCCCAAAAGCTGGCCTAATAAAGACACAAAAATCAACATCAAACAATAATTAGAGATAGCTTCAGAACTCTTAGCAACAAATACACAAGTAAACAATAACAAGGAGTTATTTTTATCTTCCATCTTGAGGTCTTGTGATCTTGTGATCTAGTTTTAAAGTTGCTTCATGCAGTACAGGAAATATTATTTTAAAAAGAAGAATTGAGAGTGAATTTGGAGGGGTGTGAGGCTTGTATGAATAGTGATTTGAGGAGGATTGTGGAATTGTTTCCAGATGCAGAGGAGAATGTAAAGTTGAGGATAGTCTTCAGTTTACAACCACAATTGAGCCCAAAATTTATGTTGCTAAGTGAAACAGTTGTTAAGTGAATGTTGTCCCATTTTACAATCTTTCTTGCCATAGTTGTTAGGTGAAACACTGCAGTTGCTAAGTTAGTGATGTGAATCTGGGGTCCCCATTGACTTTGCTTGTCAGAAAGTCACAAAAGGTCATCACATGAACCCAGGGACACTGCAACCATCATAAATATGAGTCAGTTGCCAAGCATCCAAATTTCGTTCATGTAACCATGGAGATGCTGCAATGGTCATAAGTGTAAAAAATGGTCATAAGTAACTTTGTTCAATGCTATTATAACTTTGAATGGTGACTAAATGAACTGTTGTAAGTCAAGGACTACCTGTATAGGAATTGAAGGGAATGTAGTTGCCTTCTGTAACCCCTAGTGGACAACATTGAGGCAAGGAATTGAGAGTTGGAACAGGAGTGTTAAAGAGCGATCAGGAATCAGGGTAGGCAGAGGAAGATATGGTGGCATATGGTGCCACAAATAGGGAAGGAGGTTAGTTACTTGAGACAAATTCCCACTTTCAGCCCCTCTGTCTTCCTCCTATTTTGTCAGATTCTCAGAAGATCTAGTGGTGTATTTTGAGCTGTTGTGATATCTGTCATAGCTTTACCACTAAACTGAAACATTTTTCTCTACATTGTCTTTAAGGCATTAAAGCTAGATGTTGCTGCAATTTCTTCTTAGTGCATCAGAAGTTGGTATGCCAGAAAGGTACAAAATACAACAGGTACAACTTACACCTGTCCAGAAAGTCCCTTTATAAATTTCCCATGTACTGGAAGTGTCTCCAATGAAATGCTGAAATATCAAGTAGGTCAGGTGTCGATGCTGTCTTTAGAAATTCTCCTCCAGGTGTTTCCAAACTGTAAGGCATTTAAATGACGGCATCAAGTTTATGGCAATCACTTCAAAGTGAAGTATGCCTTACTTTAGTTTGGTGCCAGATAAAGCTGCTTTCCAAGTTGAATTGTTTAAATGAATTATTTTATTTGTGCAGTATGTTAACAGATTCTAATAAGGTTTTCTTTTCATTTCTTTTCCTTTTTTTAATACAATTAGCTGGAAATGCTGTCAAAGAGGAATATATATTAGAAGAGGAAGGGAACTGGTTTTAGTTTGACAGTGGAGCCACAATATAGCTATAGCAGTGGTAATTTATAAACTCTTATTCAACTCTCACATCAGTACAAAATTGTTCAGATATCAAGATGGATTAAGCTAAGCTCTTAAACTATGTTTCCTCACACTTGGCTGGAGTTTTCCCCCATCTGCATTCTGAGTATTATCTTACTAAAGGTATTCCTCGATTTATGACCACAACTAGGGACAGAATTTCTGTTATTCAGTAGGTCAAGCCCGATGTTATTACCTTTTTGCCATGGTGATTAAGCAAATCACTATAATTGTTAAGTGAAACATGTGGCCATTAAGCGAATTCAGTTTCCCCCACTAACTTTGCTTATCAAAAACCAGATAGAAGGCCGCAAATCGTGATCACATGACCCCAGGATACTGCAACAGTTGTAAATACATGGCAGTTGCCAAGCACCCAAATTTTGATCATGTGACTGAGAGGAATGTTGCAATGGTCGTAAGGCAAGGACTGGTCATAAGTCACTTTTTTTCAGTACCATTGTAAATGCAAATGTTGCTAAACAAATGGTATGGTGATGTAATATAAGGTATAAGGAGTACCTTATATTACATCACCATACAGCCCAACCTCTTGCTATATAGAAAAGCCAAATAAATTCTATTTAGTAACAATAATTGCATCAAACTGATCACATATATTACTCTGAGTCATTTCTGAATTCCATAATAAAATCAGCACTCTTTTGGAAGAGTCAAATATGTGGACAGGGAATTTTCAAAGTGTTCTCATACCCAGGATCCATAAGGGATCCATCTTTTTAGGCCATTATGCACTTAAGAAGGAGCACTGCCATTAATATTTTATAACTAGAACATGAGACTGGATACAAAATCCTTTGCACCATTGACATCCTATGTTACTATATTGTACTAGTACATACTGTACTGGTTAATTAAGTGACAAAGAAAACCAAGGTGCAACATTCAAAGCAGCCATATGCTTTGTTTTAATACTTCAGAGAGAAATGTTTCATTCATATAATGCACCTTGCAAGACATATTTTTTGTACATTTTTCATGGTCCTATTCAATAGTATAATAATAGCATACAATCACAAGCATATTCTGTTTTGCACATTAAGGTAAAATGCTTGGTATATGAGGGCTGTGAATATTTAAAAATCAATAGGAAAGCATACCTGAATAGCTTGATTTCTACACTTTTCCCCCTTTTCCTTTAATATATGTTTCTTAGTTTTGTTTGCTTAATGGATTCCCCCACCCCTACCCCAAATATTTTGTTTGCTTATTCTCCCTTACGTAGCCAAGTGCAAAGTTTCTTTTTTTTTAAAGCCATACAGTTATAAATTAGAAGATTTTCTTGTAAACTATAGTGTAAAGTATATAAACTTATTTATGTTAATAGAGTTAGTAAAATAGATATATGCATTACATAATAAATATTTATTACAATGTTTTAAAGCACTTTGTTCCTATGTCTATTTTTAAAGGAACTTTCTGATCTTAAAGAAGAGTAGGACTTTCCGGCTGATCATTAAAAAAAAAATCTGATCTTTTCCAGACTTCTATGAAAGCCTGAAAAAAAGATGCCACTAATTTAAGAAATCCACTCATTACAGTTCAGGCAAGTCTTAAAACAGTACCTTTTTTTTTCCAGGCCTGCCCAGCAGCCTAACAGAGATTGGACTCTTTAATGAATAGCCAAGAGGTGTGATGCCTGCAGTCAGCAGAGCTTCCAACTGTTTTCAAAGAATGCACAGTGCTACTAGATAGCAACAATTCCATGCTAAATATACACCAAAAGAATCTAATGAAAGTAGGGACAGAAGCCTATTAATACCTTGAGTTTAATTACTGCTTCTTGAGGTTAATTATTGATTCTCTCTATTCACATAATATGCAACATGCATTTAGAGGCCTTATCGTTTTTCTATTGTGTTAGATATCCTTTCTCGTCAAATTGTCACCTAAAAGGTAGCTGGAAATGCATTTACTGCACTTCCCTCCCTCCTATATTTCTAACATAAATTCAAAGTACAAGAACTAGGAAAATGTTACTATACCATGACACCTTATGCATATTTAAACATAGCCAGATAAGCTGTCATTAACTTCAAATGGTAATCTGAATTCACTACATAAAACATGATGTGTATGTTAAGAAGCAACTGAAAATATCACGGAACAAGAATGAGGGGGGGGGGGAATGGAATCAAATCTGACCATGAACAAAACCTGGATTACAACAACAGAGGTAAAAATTAATAGAGTTGAGTACAGTAACATTAACTGGTAAATTTACTAACCATAGATTCAAACTGTGATTTACACAAGGACATGATTACATTCAGAACAGAGGTGGATTTCAGCAGGTTCTGACCAGTTCTGGAGAACCGGTAGCGGAAATGTTGAGTAGTTCGGAGAACTGGTAGTAAAAATTCTGACTGGCCCTGCCCTCATCTATTCTCTGCCTCCCAAGTCCCAGCTGATCGGGAGGAAATGGGGATTTTGCAGTAACCTTCCTCTGCAGTGGGGTGACAATGAAGATTTTACAGTATCCTTCCCCTGCAGAGGGGTGGGAATGGAGATTTTACAGTATCCTTCCCCTGCCACGCCCACCATGCCACGCCCACCAAGTCACACCCACAGAACCGGTAGAAAAAAATTTGAAACCCACCACTGATTCAGAACTGTCTTCACTGAAGAACTACCTAAGAAGTAACTGTACTAAAGGTAAATCAGCATTCCCATTCTGATACCCTCCAAAACTTGGAATGGAAGTCCAACATCTCTATTGTGGAATATTATGGAAAATTCCTGCAATATGTAATTCTGTAAATCTAGAAAACTATATAAAATTATTTTTAGTTTATAATTTTACAAAAGAAACTGCTAACCATATCACTGGAATCCAAATAAAAGAATCTATATTAAAAGCAAGGCAACTATTTAATACCTTGTTTCTGCCAAGGCCAAAATTAAAAACAGGTAGATAGATTATATTAATATGTATTATACATTCAAAAGAGAAAAACACACAGTATAACTTAAGCAAATGCATTCAGTTTGGTTAATTTACCAAAACATTATCCATCTACGTATCCTATTAATTAGCTTAACTTAAAACTATCATTTTGGTAAGAAACATTATTCAAAGTAAAAATAAATAAATTTATTGTATTCTCTTCCAGGAACATACAAAATAAATTTCTATTTTCAAAGTATAGTAGCAAAATAAAATTGTACTTCAACAAACATGTATTTAATTGTTAACTAATGTACTCTGAAGAACAATGTTATTGTGGCAGAAGAAGAATTAGAATAAAATGAAATGAAGAAACTGTATAGCCATGAAATACATATTACATACACTCATTTTATAGTTATTTACTTAAATATACAAATCGGAAAAATGAATATTTGATTTTTGGGCTTTAATTTTTAAAAAGCAAGAGGCAACTGAACTTTCTAGTTTTTCTTTGAAACATTTTGCTTCTGATCCAAGAAGCTTCTTGGATGAGAAGTGAAATATCTTCAAAGAAAAACCAGAAAGTCCAGTCGCCTCTTTGGGACAACCATGGCCTGGATGACTAAGAATCTCCATAGACATTGTGGGGATTAGAAAGTAGATTAATATAGGTGAAGAAGAAATCATGATGGGCTGCTTGCCTAAGTACTGATTCCAGTTCTGCTTTAGAAAATCCAAAAAAGCTTTAAAACCCTATCAATTGCCATACTGATTCCTAATTCATCTTTTCCCCACTTCCAAACAATAAAAAGAGTATCTTATAGAACAGTGATGGCGAACCGGTTTCTGCTCCTCTTCTGGTTTCTGGTGCACATGCGCTGGCGACGATCAACTGGCCGGCGCACATGCGCACACGGAAACCAGAAGACCAGCTCTTCCAGTTTCCAGCACTGCCACGCATGCAAAGACCAGCTGATCGTCACACACATATGCACACCAGAAACCCGGAAGAGCAACAGGTGAGGGCACGCGTGCCATAGGTTCACTATCACTGTTATTATTCAAAATATTCTTAAAAAGAAGATAAAATTTACGCCACAGTTCTTTTTGCTAGGCATAATTACAGATTGTACTGTTATAGAGACTAAGTTGATTTTAAATTTAATAACAGCAGCCAGACTCTTGGTGGCGCAGTACTGGAAGAAGGAAGACCTGCCTACTATTGAAGAATAGACATTAAAAGTAGTGAATTTAGCAGAGATGGCCAAAATTTCAGCGTATTTGAAGGACCATTCAAATGAAAGATATATATTAGAATGGAGAAGATGGATTGACTATATTCAAAACAAATATCGGACTAAAAAGTTTCAAATAGCTTATGAATGAAATCTATATTTCCTTTTTGAATATGTTTAATTAGTTGAAAGGGGAGTTAAAGAGCAAGGGGGAGTTTGGAGACCACAGAAAGTTAGCTTATTTTAGCTTATGTTTGCTATGCTATATGCTGTTTTTGCTCTGGGAAGTCCGGGGGGGTGGGTGTTGGGGGGAGGGGGGTTGGAAGGAGTGGGGGGAGGGGGGTGGGAGGAGGGGAAATTGTTGTAATGATGGTTAAAACTTTTTAAATAAAAAAAAGATATAATGTTTGGCGGCTAGTTATATTCTAAAAGTCTATTATAGGGAATACAACATTAGCTATTATTTTTATTTTTTAGATTGAATAAAATTTACTCCTTATCATTATCTGTAACTCCTTCTAACAAGAAAAACTCATACCTTGATCATCCTAGAAAGGTCTCCAGCATCTGCTAATTCCAGCACAATGTTTAGTTCATTGTCTTCAATAAATGATGCGTAATATTTGATTACATTGGGGTGGTTCAGTTGCTAAGAAAACAAATATATTTCAGTCAACAGACTACTATTCACAAATACAATAAACCAGTAGTAAAAATTATAACATATATGCTCTGCCATTTAAATCTCCCCAAGTGGGAAAAGAACTTTTCCTATTTTATAATTAAAACATTATTTTCATATTCATTCTTTCTATACTCGCCAGGTTTAAAAAGAAGAAAACACTTAAAGAACCCCAACTTACAAGTCAGTGCAATCCTTGTTAAGGGAACCAAAGTAAACCAAACTCAAGTTTTCAGGATCTTCTCCTCTTTTATTATAAAATTAAATATATTTTCTTTTCAAATTTTAATTATATTTATAATATTTATTATAATATATAAAATGCATTTTGTTTTAAAAATATAATACAATTATAATAAAATTAAATATTATGTTTTATTTATAGAGCTAGTTTAGCATAATGGTTAAGGGTACTGGGCTAGAAACCAAGAGAGTGAGTTTTAGTCTTGCTTTAGGCACAAAGCCACTTCATGAGTTTGGGCCAGTCATTTTCTCTCAGACCTAGGAAGAAGGCAATGGCAAAGCACTTTTGAAAGCCTTTAAGAAACCCGCAAGGAACTTGTTCAAGTTGTCACTAGGATTCAAGATTTGCCTATACAATAGAATACAAATAACTGCTTAGTGACAATTAGGAAATAGGGTTTCTCTGTGCTGAAACCTAATCTGTGCAAGGATCTACCCTTGCCAATGCTGAATGATGGCATTTTTTTTAAAAAAAAAATCCACTTTTTTTTCCCCGATAGTGGCCAATTCCAATATGAACTCTAGCAAATGCTGTTGTTTTCAATGGTGGCATCGTATGTAAAACAATACATAAAATAATTTGAAACCTAAAGACGTTAGCTTTTCCAGGGCAAAGTGTTTGATGTATCATTTCAAGCACGCCACAGAAGAAACTTTTGAAAAGATAAAATTATGAATAGGTTAATGTACACTTGTACAGGTAGTCTTTGACTTATGACTGTAATTGATCCCAGAATTATGGACATAAGTCATGTTGTTAAGTGAGTTACCACAGGACTATATGCAAGTTTACGATCTTTTTTGTGCTGGGTTGTTATACAGATGTGGTATAAAGCAAAGACCATTGTCATTAAACACATCCATTGTCTGAAAATTGGTATTTTTTTGCTGAAAACTGAAGTAAATGCCAGATTTTGGCAAAAAAAGATTGTGAATTATGGTCACATGACCATGGATCACTGCAAATAGTCATAAATGTGGTCAATTGCTGAGCATCCAAAATGCGATCTTGTGACCATGGGGAAGTGACCTAGTCACCAAAATTTCAATGAGTAGCCCAGGGGAAGTGTGCCGCAACTTGCATGGTCGCTAAATGACCAGACATAAGTTAAGGGCTATCTGTATGAATAAAAAGTGTAAATATAACTAAAACATAGTTTACATACCTAATTTTTAAAATCATATGTTATAATAAACATTTTTAAAACAAGCAACAGATATTTCCCTCTGGCAAACACTATCTACTATTAGGCGGATTTTAGAAACATTTTAAAAATAAAGCAAAATGGAAATCTATTACTTTACAAGGTTTGACAACAAAAAATACAGTAATTGGTTCAAGTGGAATATAATATATATAAATATTATCTGCTATGCATTTTGCTTTTTGTGAATATGTTTAAGTTCCTTGGCCAAAGACTTTATCCCTTTATCACCACCCATATAACAAATACATTTCAAAGTAAGGGAAGGTGGTAGAGAAAGGTAGTATGTTAAAAAATTTAAGTTATATTTTAACTTAAAATATAGCATATAATCTATCCCATGTGGAGTTGAGATCCCCTTAATTTATAAAATGTGTATGTTTAAATTAATTTCTAGATGGAGAGCCAAATTAGTCTATAGAGAAAAATCACAAAAATTCATATAGGATCTTTGGATTAAAAGTTGGATCAATTTATTATTGGATAAAGTCCTTAAACTATGGCTCACTTCATCAAGTATATCTGGTGTATGATCAGTAAGCAAGGCGTGTTTGTTCAGTCACAGTTTTAAGTAGCTGGAAGGCCTTTGGTGCTTTTTCATGATTCATTCTTCTTCCCCCAGAAAAAAGTCACTAGGGCCAGATATAGTCTGCTTCAAATTCCATAGATGAATGTGAATCTGACATAAAGTTTTAATTCAAACTGACCTATTGACTATTCAGTGAAGCGCTAAGCTATGATAGCTTGCTACTCATATGTAATAACATGCACAAAATTACCTATATCTGATAACTCATTGCTTCTTTTATTATCAAAATTGTAATGCCAGAATATATTCATTCCAGAAAAGAAAGAAAAAATTACCTTAAGAAGATCAATTTCCTTAATACAGTCAGCACGTGCCTTTGCATCCATTAAATCAAATATCTTTTAAAGAAAATAAAGGGAAAAATTACTAAGTGATAATACATTAACAAGAAATAATGTGTTCAATGCTCTCTCTTTAACTGAAAATGTGCAAGATAAGAGCAACCCATTGCATTAAGAACAAATTCTCAAGTAGTGAGCCATGAGAAATACATTACACAAATTAAATTAAAGCTTCATGGAAGCCCAAGATACGAATTCGTGAGACAGCAGCACCTCAGCATGAATTGCTGTTCCAACTCTGCCTCCTTCACAGCAGGAGGGGTGAATAATTCTGCCCAGCATTTCTGAATGAAGGGATCATTCAACCAAAGTGATGTAGCAAAAACACGTGTTCTTAAAAAGAAAATCCTGGAGTCAGTGCTCTATGATCTCTTCCCATTCATGAGAGATGTTCAGAAACTCACATTACATTCTATCACAAGAAGTTCTATAGACCGTCAGCGTAAACTTTCCAAAATCATTAAGGGAAGTGCCTTGAATTTTAATTCGGAAAATGAGCATATCCCAGTTGCCTGACATTTCAGAAACACTGTCGGGTACAAATTATGAAATGTGACATTCGTGCTCTAAAAGCATTTGGGAATATAAAATAGTGACATAATTCTGCAGCTGGTTTTCAATGATCCTATTTCATGTAAGGAAATTGTTTAAGATTGACTCCAAGGCCTCACTTGGTAGCCCCTGTAAATAAGGGTCAAAGGCAGCAGTGGCATCTACAGTCTTTGGGCAAAACAAAAGACACTATACCCATGATAATGCACCAAGTGGAAAAAGTCAATTCTCATACATCTGAATGTTTTTCTACTTTGTTTGTTTGTTTGTTTTTTAAACTACATTAGGACTACTTAATGCTTATATTGCTTTTTAATGTGTTTTTATCCAAAATCATAGAAACTATGCTGCCAATTGCCTCAACTACTGACAGGATATGATGGCAATTTATCCATTCCTGGTCTAAAACTAACTTTCATGGTAATGATTAGAAATGTAATTTTTTTAAATAAATGTGAAACAACCAGGAATAAAAACTAGAAAAGTGGGACGAAATGCAAAATATGCAACTTGTTTTCAGCATTATTGTAACTTCATTTAGTTATTAACTACATTGGTTTGTTCATAAAAGTATGTTCACTTTAAACATTAAAAAAAACACTCTTTGCTCAGATAATAATTGTAAACCTACTGTTTGAATTTACTTTGAGTATTTTTAATTTTTGTTATAAATGAACTACAACTTATTTAAAAAAATGATATTGTTTCATTTTTCCTATTTTAGGAAAACACAAACAAGACAAAAATGTAATGTTAAAAACATCAGTAAACAACATCACATTAAAACAAAGAGACATATTGTTAAGAAATATAGGGAGTGCTAATTGACAGAGGTGGGTTAAACCAAAGCTTAAAATACTAATTTTACCACATGAAGCACTGCATAATCAATTTTAATTTCTGACTCTACTATTTTCTACTTCTTTCGTAAAATATATCTATACAATATTAAGAACCTTTCTAACCTTTCACTTGTTAATTTGATTTAGTGTGAAAATTCCAAATATAGACCAACTTCCTTCTCATCTTAATTACCTCTTATAGTATTTTTAAAAATTAGGAAATATTCATAATATTTTTTAATCTGACAGAACAAACAAAGAAGACACTGTAGCTTTTTTAAAAAAAATCCAAATATTTCCTTCCCCCCCCCACATTGCTTTAATCTTTATTTATACAAATCAAATAAACTAAACTAATCAAGAATGTAGAAAGCCAAACATCTTCATAATTAGTTTTTGCACAAGACCATCTAATTCATTTTACTATTTTGGTGTATGCATAAATTATAATAATGCGCAGACCATTTACTGATATAAGGATCCTTAAGTTCTTTTAAAAAATAGCAATGACAAATTTAGTGTTCACCTTACATTGTAATTTATCTTGATAAAAATTCTTGTCAGGTTCCAACAATCAAGAAAGATACCTAGTAACACTTCCAAGTAGGTTTATTGTTCCACACCTATAAATAGAATCTTGCCAAACTAAAGCAGACTTATTATCTACAGGAAGCATATTCTTGGAACTATTAGGGAGGATAATATTCACCCTCTTTCTGTCACATGAAACTACCTACAGAATTCCTTCTTCTTCCTCTGGAATGCACCCCCTCCCTCCTGGGAATCCAGACTACATTCCATCACAGATTCCTCCCTAACCATAAGAAATCAAGGACAGTATATTCCAACTGTTCTCTCCTTCTGACTCCATTCCAATTACTTCTATCCTTAACAAGTGTAAATTTTATTTCATTTTTTAACAGTTACAAGATCAAGAATACCATGTGTACGCATTCAATCCTTAAAGCTAAAGGAGTAAAACAGAAAGAATACAAATTCAAAAGACAAGAGTAACTGCATTCAGTACTAAGCAATCATTAACTTTCAGGGGTAACAAACTTATCCACATATTTTAAGCTTTTTAATGTATTGCTTCTTATATTTTTACTTAAATATCTTGATTAGATTTCAAAAACAAATATTAAAATACAAATTAACATAAAAGGAAAAAAGGAATGTTGTGGGTTTGTTTTACAGGATAAGTTAAACAGTGATGGAAAAAATACACCATATTCTTTATATTGTAAACTATTTTGAGATGCTTCAGCATAGGATACACACACACACACACACACGCACGCATACCGTCTTTTACTAGTGTTTTTTAAAAACATCTTTCACCTCATGTTAACAATACATCCAAATGTGTCAGTAAGAATGTTCCTTTTAATTTCCAGAAATCTTAAACAAATTGTATTTCAGAAATATGAAATTTCTGATTACTGAAAAGGCAGTAGGGTGATGAAGGACTCACAATCAACTTTCAATATTCAACTGTCATATTTATTTTTTCCCTCAAATAGCCTGATGCATCTAACAGAAAGTATTATGAATATATTTAAGCCATTCCAATTGTTAAAAAAAAACAAGTTTTGAATTTTATTTATCACCTTTATACAATACAAATTCTATGATGGTAGAAAGCACCACCTCTAATTTGGAAGTTATGACTCAGGAAAGAGACTGAGTAATATTGCAGTACAATAGTAGGATATGTCAGCCAAATGGAATGTGAAGATTAAAGCTTGACAAATGGAAAGGGGGTGTATATTCAGGGTGTTTTTTTAATGCATACATTAAAGGAGGTTAATGTAGATGAAAAACATAGAAGTAAAGATGTAAACTTCAGTGAATACATACAGTACCTGTAGTTACTGTAGTCTTTTAGACAAGAATGCAAAATATTTTGTCTTAATATTTTGTCTTTGGCACCAAAATTCCAAGATTTGGCACATATAGCCAGCTTCCAAAGATCTGACTGCCTCTGAGAAGACCTAATGGGCACACATCGCTATTATTTGCCAAGAAGAGTTCTCTGTTGAGCATTTCACATCTGATCCTTGCTTTTACAAATTTATTTGTACACAATTTTCTCTCTAGCTTCTTGATCCATCACTTTAAAAAAACATGGGAAGTCAGATTTGTTCAAATAAAGTCAATGAAGACTGAATGGGAGGAAGCATCTAAGAGAAGCTTCTAACAGCTTTTTGAAGTTGAAATTTTATTTTCTCTCTTAGGCAACTTCTGAACAGCCCTCAATGATAAGCTAAGTAATAAATGGTCTGAAGTTCATGAGAACTCTCAGTAGTTTCTGGCAGGAAAATGAAATAGGTAAGATATAAAACTACTCTTCTACCCCATGGCCTTGAACAGTTACTCTCATTCTTCTTTGGTTAAAAAACAGCAGTAGCAAACCCTAATTCATTTTGAACTTATTTTAGCATGCGCTAAAATAAGCCCTCCCCGAAAAATAAGCCCTTCCCGAAAATAAGCCCTCTCTGAAACTATTTAACCACATGTGCAGCACCGCCATTTCCTCTGGTTAGGATTAGGATTAGGGACACAGAGTTGGAAATCAGGTAAGATGGCAAGAGGAGGCCCGTCTTGCTCCACACACCCCAAAATAATAAGACCTCCATGAAAATAAGGCCAAGCGCTTATTTTGGGGTTCAAAAAAATATAGGACAAGGTCTTATTTTCAGGGAAACATGGTAGTATCCATAATGTAATGTATCACTTTTACCTAAAATGCAAAAATCAATTATGCACATGACATAAAGGAATGACACACAAATAATCAATTGATAATCATAATAGTCCAAAGAGTCAAAGAAAGTTAGAAAGAAACAGTAATCTGCTTTGCAATATTAAATAATGTTTAATAGATTAGTGCTTAATTATATCAAACATTAAACAGGAGATAAACGAATATTTGATTATCATAGATTAATAAATACATGATTTCTAAGAGGTCTTGCATTTACTCCAGTAGAAGCCTTTTCCCTTTCAAAACTGTGGTGCAATATAAACTGAACAAATTATTTTATTTGGTTTAACACCTAAATTTTATGTTGTATAAATTATACAACATGGATTTTACAAATAGATTATCGAAAAAAACCCGGAAAAAATAACTTTTCTTTGCAAAGTACAACAATCTTAATTTCATCTTCCCAACTTGAAAGCTAGAGCTATGCACAATCAGTTCATAAAAGGTAAATTACTAAAAAGGCAAAATCTTCTTGCAGAATGCCCACAATAAATTCCAATATGATGCTAAAAAAACTGCAGGCACCTGTGCTACCCATCTCTCTTATTTGAACCTTCTCCCCAGCATGGCAGAATTGCTTATAAAAGCTACAGCCTTGAAATAGATGTTGGAGGAGATGTTGCATGGTTTGCAAATTCTGTACCGGCACTCAGAGAAAGCAGGTAAAAGGAGTTTATTTTATTTATTTCTTAAATTTATATGGCCACCCAACTCACATGCAGGTGACTGAAAGGTCTAGAGGAAAACAAAGAGGTGCAGCCAATCCAAACCCAACACTGGGAAGGTGCCAGTACTTTACCTACTGCCCATTAGTAAAGAAGAAAAACAGAAGACATGGGGGGGGGGGAATTTAAAGACAAACCAGGGTTTGTAAAAGTTAAAACAGTGTTGTATACTGGTTAATAGTAGCAGTATAATAGAAATTGTAAATATAGCACAGAATTACAAATTATAGTGTGTAATAATAAAATAAAGAATGGAGATCAATGTATAGTTGAAACAGAGTATAAAAGACAATAGACATAGAAAGATTTTGCGAAGTATTTTTGTGTGTTTTGATTTTGTACCTTGGGATATTTTTCCAAAATAAGACATCATCCCATTCCTTATAGGGAGATATAAAAACCAAGTTGTCCAGGGTTTAGTACTTTTGATGGATCTTTTGAGCTTGAATCAATCAAATGTGGGTATAGTTTGAACCGAACCTGTGACAAATAGTGATTTTTTTCCCCTATTTAGATAGCATCTAATGAATACCTATCGTTATCTGAATTATCATTACTAAATGTTTCCATCCAGACTGATATACATTGGGTTCTTATTAGCCCATTACCATTCTTTTGTTCTAATGTTTGTACATAAATCTGTTAGTCAGAAGGAATGGACCCCTCTTAATGTTTATTTTACAACAATTCTTTGATTATCTGAGTTTTCCACAGTGGTGGAAAAGAGACATGCTAAGGACACTCTAGTCTAACTGGAAGAGTTTGTGAATTGCTTCCATGCATGCAATTCTCTTTTCACAGCAAGACATATGCCCTGCTGCATACAAATTTGCTATTTATGTAGTAGATATAGTAAGATCCCTAACAATTGGAATAGTTCCTGCATAAACACTCTTAGCTTTTAGTGCCTATAATCTATTGGGGTAAGCAACAGATGAAGCGACACTAAATGAACAGAGAAGCCAAAGAGAGCAGAGACAGACTTGCTTGCTCTTGGGATGAGAGTCAGCAAATTGGAGGGTGAGAATAGACAGGTGACACCCCACCCACCCATCTATTGGGTGAGTCAGCTCAACAGGGGAGAGATGAATGATGGATTTGGGAAGATTGTATTGGTAGCAGGTGGGATAGTCAGACTTGTTTTTTTTAGCTGCAGTTGAACCTTAGTTAGGTGTTGTATCTGGCACTGTTGGATTATGAAGGAGGCTAGGGAGACAGGGAGTGAGGATAATGGAAACAATGGAAAAGGAGAAGTATAGTAGAAGATGGGGGTGAGCAAATCCAAGGTAGGAGAGGTTAGAAATTTGGCATCGTTCTATACTTCAGGTCACTTACACTATTTTATTTTTTTGAATCAGATATCCAAAATACTGAGTGCTGTAGGCTCATATCGATGCTTTTGATCGCCCAATCTCTTTGTAGTAAGTTGAATCTCATCTGCAATGAAGTTGAACACAAGAGGGCAGCCTTGGTGTGTGCACCAAAATCTGGCAAGCTAATGAGAAAGCCGTATTCACTGAGCTCTGTTTGGCTAGGTTTTAAGTGGTACTTTAAAAAGTCATAACCTTGGGGTTGGTGCTTAAAAATCATGACCCTAAAACAGGAGTAGAAATTGCAAGCTGTGAGTCCAAGAGTTGGGAGGACTACTATTCTGCAAGTTGTTGAATGTTGAGGCCATACATCTGAGGTTGGATCAGGGACTGAACAAGTTGGGGTTGCTGCTATTGTGCATCCCCCATTTGTACAACACTTTCTCTTTCCAACTGCTTGATCTCACTAGAGGGGTGGTTATGGAATCACATAAGCTATCTATCCATCCTGGGTGACTTTAATCTCTTCTTTGTGAAATTATTCATTAATCCATTCTTGTTAAACCCTTAAGGAAATGTTGGGTGGAAAGATCTGATTTGTGTAACTTGCAACTGTTTGCCTGACTACTTCATGGGAAAAAAATAGTAAAAAGCCAGGTAGATAGAATTTGATAAGGTGACAGAGGCATCTTCAATGTTGGAGAGGGGAGAGAGACTTTGAATTTGAGGAGATGGACAGGCCTCTGTGAGTTGGCTCTGTCAGGAGTAGATTAAACTCCTGCCCACCTACTTACTTAAGATGATGTGTATAGGCACAGGTAGCTGAAACCAGGTGATAGGCAATGGCTTTGAGGGAGGAGACAGCTTCAGCAGCTTTGAAGAAGGCATTTGCTAGTCCACCTGCTGATCAAGAGACCTGCCTAAATCCATTTTGACTTGTGAACTACCATCCTATCTCCAACCTTCCCTTTGGTGGGAAGGTTTTTGAAGATAAAAGTTATACAATTGCAAGGAGACATCAGGATTCAGGCAAAACTTTAGGGTGGTAGAATGATTAGAATGCAGTATTTCAGGCTAATTCTGCCAACTGCCACCACTTCAATCCTGACCAGCTCAAGGTAGATTCGGCCTTCCAACCTTCCAAAGTTGGTAAAATGAGGACCCAGATTGTTGAGGGCAAAATGCTGACTCTGTAAACTGTTTAGAGAGGGTTGTAAAACACTACGAATATAAGTCTAAGTATATAAGTATATAAATCTATATAAGTCTAAGTTCTAGTGCTATTAAAGACGACTAGAAGTCCTATAGTGACAAACCCATTACTGTATCTTTCACTCTTCATTCTACAAATACAACTGCATTATGAATAGTATTATTGCATGAATGAAGGCAAATATAAGTGTCCCAGGATAATGTTGCAAGATCCAATCTGAGTATTACAGGTATTACAGACTTACAACTGTTTAGTGACAATTTGCAGTTACACTGGCACTGAAAAAAGTGACTTATGGCCATTTTTCACACTTATGACCATTGCAGCATCCCCATGGTTATGTAATTTACATTTGGCTGCTTGACAACTGGTTCATATTTATGACAGTTGCAGTATCCCAGGGTCATGGTATCTCGTTTTGTGACCTTCTGATAAGCAAAATCAAGGGAAAAGCCAGATTTACTTAACAACAGTGTTACTAATTTAACAACTGCAGTGATTCACTTAACAAATATGGCAAGAAAAGTCGTACAATGGGGAAAAACTCATTTAACCAATTTCTCACTTAGTATCATAAATTTTGGGCTCAATTGTGGTTGTAAGTCGAGGACTACCTGTGTTGCATTTCTCTTCCAAAACCTTACCATAACTAATAAATGAAAAAACAACATTCCTGTATACATTTGTATTTCCTTCTCATTAAAATGTTTTATTTGTATCTTAATGGGACCCTGGAAGGGCCCATATGATTTGTAATGATTTAATACTAAAAAGCTGAGAATCACTGTCCTAGAGAAACCTTAGCAGCAGAGCAAGAATCACTTTGTGGGGGTTTAAATCTTGTCTACTCAGCGCTTTCATCTGCCTCATAACAGCAGAATTGTCAGAAAATAATGGGGTTACCTTGTCTATGCTGCACGCATGGGAGTTTTATGCCTCAGCTGAGCAGCCTGGGGTGCAGGAAAGGTTTGAAACTTCTCCTGAGGATCTATTTCCCAGTGCCTTCTCTAGAGGTTGCAGAATGACTATATTCAGCCTGTCACTTCAATTATGACTTTAGGCTATCGCTCTGGCCTCTGGACTTGCCCTCTTCATTGCTTTCAGGTCACTTCTGACTTTTCCAGCAGCTTCAACATCTTACCGGATTCCAGCTTTATGAACCTGAGAGATCTTACTTCTGCGGCTAAGTTTCTTCACACAAAGTTGGAGAAACTTCCTCATCCTTTAGGATCCCTAATACAAATCAGCCCCAAAGCAAACATGGGTAAAAGCTATTTAAAAGCAATTAAAAGCACAAATGAATGCTTATATTGTTATATTACAAGCAGCTGGGGAGGGAGAGGTATTATTTTTGGCAAAACCACAAATCATTTTTGATTATAATTAATCTCCAAGCCACCGTGGCTTTATTTGTGATGATGAAAAATAGATAAATTACTTCCATGTGCTTAAATGCAATTTGTTTAGCCTCCAAAGCACACACATAGAGAACACTCCAATTTCTGGTGAAGAACTTACGATGTGTTAAGTTGTTGGGATATTAGGATTTTGATGAAAGTGAACAGACTGTTTGAAGAATGCAAGCCAGTGATGACTAATAGCAATACACTGTGTCTTATGCATTAAGAGATGCTCATAAAAACTGAGAAGCAGAATATTATCTTACAAAAAACCAGCACAAATTATTTTTAAATGTTGTTTTTCAAAAACTGAAGTTATATTCAATTGTTGCCTCCCTTATGTTATTTTCAGTATTTTTGACTGATCAGATTTAAAGGATGGAGTTATGTGATAGATGTAAGAAATGGGTACATGTTAGCAGAAGTAGACTGAATAATAAAACTAAAATGATCATATTGGACATGTCAAAATTAAAAGAATTTTGAGCAAAAAAATTTTTTTCAGGTTTTTCCATGCAACACACAGCAGCTTGGACCAATTAAATTGATTGCCTTGGATAATTCTAAAGGTTAAATTACTATTTTAAGAGAAGTTGATTGATTTACAGTAAAAAAATCCATTAAACATTATTAATAAGACTATATTCCTGGTTTCACCAGAGATTCTAATTATCCCAACCTACTGACCAGCCAAATGCATCTACTTTTCTTGCCTCTACATCAGCTAAAAAGGCGTTTCAAATACATAAGAAGTTAATCTTGACACCTTTAAAATAAGTATCATCCTTTGTTATAATTTTCTGCATCAGTTTAAAAGCCGAACTTAAAACTTTCTGAAAACCATGAAGGAGGCAAAGGATGGAGAGCTGGTAAGAATGTAAGAATGTAATCTGATGATTGAATATTTGTTTCATTATCTCTCCAGTGTGGAATAAGAGTTCCTAGGTCCATAAAACATTAATGACAAGATCCTTGAGCATTAGATAATGTGACTATAGGAATTTTGTGAAAAATAGAAAGTTAATTCTTATTAGATTCCTGAAGGGATTCAGATAGGAAAACTATTTTAGTATAGGTTTGTAGGGAAAAAATAGTTAATGAGCTAGAGGAAACAAAGACTCAGAAAAGGGGGAAATTTATCATGAGGAATGGCTTAGTCAGAGTGAAATACTTTTGCAGTGAAAAGTAAAGAGTTGAGAGGGGATTTATTTTGGGTTCTGTGGCAATCTTGTCTTGTTGGATGAACAGCAATATCCACCTCTATACAATGCATAAGGAAACAAATATAGTTTAAAAGTGGGAGTTTTGAGTTACTAGATTATATGTTTAGTTTGGAGTCTAATCTTTTGTAGGATATAAACTTTAATTGGATCTAAACCTAGCCCAGTTACATATATAGTTTCAGTATATTACTCCGAGTATTACAAATACAATAGAAAAAGTAACAATTACAAAGAAATATTACTAGACATGTGCAGTTACTGGGATGAGAAGGATAATTCTCAACACCTAGAGTCTTTCAGTAATGGTCCTATATAAAGATGGACAAATTTTGAATCAGACAAGCATCTAATCCGAGTAGCTGTGACTTCAATCTTTTTTTATTACAAGCTTTATTGGCTCACTTTCCAGCTTAATACTGATTAGTTGAATTTAATTTTTTTTAAAAAAAAACTAACTAAAAATTGCATTTAATCATTTAATCAATTCACAATTTTAAAAGGCCTTAGGGTTACACTATTTGAGATGCAAAAATCCAGACAACTGCTCCAGGCTGCTGCAAAAAGAGTTTTCTGTATACGTTTATTGTCATTTAGTAGTCAATTTGGATTTTTATAACCTACATATGGTAGTTCTACTTTAAGATGAATTGCAAATGAGATCTCTCAGGATTTGAAACAATATGTTTTTCCCTATCCTGAAAAAGTTTCAAACTTTTAATTAGCGGTTACTATTAATTTATTTAACATGAGCTTCCACAATTAAAAAGCTTTAAGGCTGCTACAGAAATCCTAGTTATGTTGGGAATGTTAGGAACTACAGTCACAGCAGTAGTAGAGGCAACCCAGCATTTAAATGTGCTTACTCTGGCATCTTAAAAGGTCTTAATAAGAAATAACCAGAATATATAATAATTCAAGCAATTCAAAACAAATAAAGTAGCAATAGCACTTAGACTTATATACCACTTCTTAGTGCTTTACAGCCCTCTCTAAGTCAGAATATTTCCCCCAACAACCTGGGTCCTCATTTTACAGACCTCAGAAGGATGGAAGGCTGAGTCGGTGAGTTGGTGAGACTCAAACTGCTGGCAGTCAACAGAATTATACTGCAATACTGCATTCTATTTAATAAAAAATAAAACTATATACAGATATTTTCCTGTTCGAGGTAATTTTTGTGTATATTTTAGCATCCAAGGCTCTTAAAAGCCAAACTCTAGAGAAAATGCTGCTAGAGCTACTGAATGACCTTCATATTTTTTAAAATGAAAACAAATATATCGATCAAGTTAGAAGCAAATCAGATATCCGCTTCACCAACACATATTCATAATAACATTAGGTAGATATTTCCAGATTTTAGTATCTGCATAAAATACAGACAGCATTAGCCTCCAAACAGCCTAATGCACTGAGGGAAGAGTATAACAGAAGTTAATTGGCAATCTCTCTATGAAAAAAAAAAGTGAGAGTGAGCATATGAGGACAATAGCCAAACAAGATATTTAGAAGCTTCATGTTGCAAAGTAACATGGTAGTATTTCAGGGAATGAAAAGATGACTCCTTGCTATTTACATATTAGGTATATAGTAAATTAATTAGACAAAGAAGCAACACATTGTGCTGTAGTTAGAAGTAGTTCTAAAGAGGCTAAAATGCATAGTCAACTTGGTTTTCAAATCCAGAATTTATTTCTCTTAATCCAATGAGCTAATTTAAGCCTCAACTTTTGAAGACATAGAATGCACATCAATTAATCTATAAATACATCGTTTGGAAACATCTTGCATGGAAGCAATTATAACACTCCTGTAAAGTCACAGGTATTTAATTTCAAAGAGCAATGGCCTTTTTATTAGAATGTACAGGTTACAATCCAATCTTTAACAATGTAAGTATTAGAATCTTAAAATTAAACAATATTAATTAGTTTTTTTTAAGGAAGGTGGCACAATCTAATAGGAATGTAAAATGGTGTAGCAAACCCCTTGGAATTGCTAGAAATACATAAACCGTAACAGTTGCCATACATTAAAATAAAATGGCGAGGCATTAACTTTATGAAATTATGATTATCTCTCTTAAGATCAATGCAATCCTCAAGAGGCAGTTCTCTGACAATATAAAATAAATAATTAATCTTGCTCGAGGATAAGAGCAACCCTTAGTTTGCACCTTCTGAGAAAAACGTGGAAGTAAATGGAAGAAAACACTAAATTCCCTAGGATATAAAATACAAGGCCGTTTCTGGCGAAGTTCCTGGGTAGACCAAGCATACTAAAAACTGCCACAGTGTACAGAGAACAACACAATTTAAACTTTTCTTTTTTGTTGCCGTTACTGGGCAATTCACAATCTTGCTAAGCTTCTAAGCTTAAAAATAGTTTAGTAAACATACAACACTGAGTTTACTTTGGCAGTTCTCTTTTTGACTCATTTATGGGATGACTTAACACTACTGAACCCTGCTTCACCATTTTCTGTTACACCTCAGTAAAAGGGTTTATTTAACTTGGTCAGACAACTTTAAAAAAGGAAGGGAGAGGAGAAAGAGACTTTGAAACATGAACTACCCAAAACTGATTAAGAATTAAGCCTTAAGAACGCACTACTGATCTACAGACTTCCTGATAAGCATTGGGCTAACAATTCCATTTAAAAAGTGAATAGCCTTTGTTAAATAAACTGGCCTAGAAAAACAGTGAGATTAAGCTATATAACTATCCTGTCCAAATTCTATCATGATCTGTCATAATATACCATATGACAGCTCATGGGGCTTAGAAAAAAAAATAATACAAAGAAAACAAAGAAGGACTGACAATACTTTGTAAATATTAAGTAGAAAGGGTAGAAAAAGCAACCTAAAAGTTGGAAAAGGGAGGTGGGAATCATTGTGCTTTTGTTCTCCCTCTTAACCTACATATCCACACAATCCTTCTTATCTAGGAAAAAAGGCTTAATTCCTGACACCTTTATCTACATATTTGGTAGTGCAAGAACCTGTACTAACAATCTTAGGCTTCTCTACAAATCTTGCCTCATTCGCTTTACTCTGCAATTGCAAATATGTTGGAAAAATTTTTATTGACACCAATACCTTAGCAACACAAAACACCATGGTTATCAGCAGAAAGTCAGACAATAGTATGGAAGGGTCAATTTCTTATTTGAATCCATAGCCTGGCTTTACGGTAAGAAGATTGTAGAACCCTTATCTTTCTTTTCTATCCATTTCATAGCAATAGCTAATAATACTATTCATTGCCAGCCATTATCTGCTACCAGCATTCATTAGAACTCATTTTGTAAACAATGTTAGTGAGAATTAAAGCAAGTTTACTAGACAACTCCAATCCCACAATGAACACAGGAGTAATAAAATGTTCTCATTGCAGGTAGAATTTCTCACAATGGTCGTTCATGATGTTGAGTTGAGATATAATTTCTAGGCATGTCTAATGGTTCAGATTCTTGCTTTGAACAAGCAGGAGCACAGACATGGCTTTTAAAGCAGCTATATCTTTTTTTGTGGGGCAGCTACAAAAAAAAAAGCCATATGAGTCTGGAAAAGTTCCATAGTACAGTGCAATTTTAGTTAATTCCATTATAAAATGTTATGAATGTTAGATGGGAACATATTTAATGCTGAGAACCTAAGTGCTTCTTAAAAATGGAAGGCCCTTGTTGATAATCATTTTATGATTTTATCACAACACTGTTTCAGTAACCTAAAATGTATTTGTTTTTTTACTGTTTATGAAGCATTTGTAGTTCTTCAATCAGAACTGAATCTAAGTGATAAGGTTTGGAAATTTATACATAAAATAATATTTAAGCAACCATATCAGATTTGACACAGATTTTTTTTCACTTCCTAAAGATGCTTACCTGCACTTTTTTTAAAGCTACTGGCACACCATCCAACAAGCATGTAGCTCTGTAGACTTCACTAAACTGTCCACGGCCAATCTTCTTTTCTATCCGAAAATTGGCTAAAGTATTATAGCCCATGTCAGGTCGTAAGGCTTTCTGCAGTCCAAGAAACAAAAACAAATAATTAAATAAACTTTCTTTTATTTCCAGTGGAGCCCGGTGTTCTGAATGTTAACCCCAGAAAAATAAATGTGGGAGGAGATAATATATCTAATTTTAAAAATGAATTCTAAGTGTCAGTAATTTCCCACTTAAAGATCTACAATTCCCGCTATCTTTTTAAAACTGACAAACATGTCTGTGTTAACAATGAAAGGTTTGATATTTGCAACAGACTTCCCATTTTAATTGAAGAAACTAACTTTGGTCTTTAAAGTCCTAAGAGCCCAGGATTATGGTTCTGAACAGGGAAGCAGGGAAAGGGAGTACAAGTTCCAAATCAATCATGGAGTTCACTGGATAACCTCAGGTCAGTCTCTTTCAGCCCATTTATATTACAAGGCTGATCAAGTATTTGGTAAAAATGTTAGCCAATACAATAAGGTGCCATATGAAATAGTAAGTTCTCATTAATTAGAGGTCTTTAAACCAAAGCTATGACATCATGTTTAAAAACTGTTCTAGTGGTTCCTGCACTAAGCAAGGGGTTTGATTAGATGCCTCTAAAGCAGTGGTTCTCAACCTTCCTAATGCCGCGACCCATTAATACAGTTCCTCATGTTGTGGTGACCCCCAACCAGGGGTGGGTTCTAAAATTTTTTACTATTGGTTCTGTGGGTGTGGCTTATTTTGTGGGCGTGGCTTGGAGGTCATGTGACTGGGTGGGCGTGGCTAGCTGGTCATGTGACCGGGTGGCCATGGCTATGTGTATAGGGACTATTCAGAGGACTGAAAAAAGTCATTTCTGACAGATCTTCGCACTTTTGACTGGTCCTCATACTTATGACCATCCTCACATTTATGCCCCTGCAGCATTCTTAACAACCATGTCACTCATTTCACAACTGCTTCTCTTCACCATGGTGATAAGATAGGGCAAAAAACGTAAAATGTGAGGACAGTCATAAATTCGAGGACTGGTCAAAAGTGCAAGGACCAGTCAAAAATAACTTTTTTAGCCCTCTGAGTAGTCCATGTGCACAAAAGGACTACCCAGAGGGCTGAAAAAAGTGATTTCTGACAGGTCCTCGCACTTTTGACCGGTCCTTGCACTTATGACTGGTCATCATGCCCATTGTAGCATTCTTAACAACCATGTCACTCATTTCACAACTGCTTTTCTTCACCATGGTGACAAGATAGGGCAAAAACGTAAAATGTGAGGACAGTCGTAAGTTCGAGGACTGGTCAAAAGTACGAGGACCAGTCAAAAATAACTTTTTCAGCCCTCTGAGTAGTCTATATGCATAAAAGGATACAGCAATAGAGAGGAATGAAGGAAGGGAAGGGAAATTAGAGTAGGAGTGAGGGTAAGAGAGGGAGGAAGAGAGGAGGAGAAGGAGAAAGGAAGAGGAAGGAGGAAGGAGAAGAAGAGGGGGGGTAAGAGAAAGTAAGAAGGAAAGAAAAGAGAGAGGTGGTAGGTTTGAGGAGAAAGATTGCTGTACAATAAAAAAGATGAAAGGGAAGAAAACCAACCCCAAACAAATATAAATATATTAAGATAAAGAATGAATTGTTAAACTTTAAAGAATAAAAGAGAACAAATATGAATAAATAGCAATAATTAGAAACACACATACAAACATACAATGTATTTTCTTTGAACAGAATATTTGGCCGGTTCACAAATTTAAACAGTGTTTAGTCATTTCAATTAAATTTACAATTTCTATATTTCCTTTTTGCCATATTTATTCCTCATCTATTTTTTTAAAAAAACCAATATTGCCCTTCATCCTTATCTCTAATCTTAATCAACTTTAATTTTTCCCTTCTATTCTATATTATATCCCTTCCCATTGTCATCTATTTTTATATCCATCCTCACATTGGTTAATTATGTACTACAGTTGTTTAATACAAATTCAACATTTTAATATAAATCAATTAGTTATATAACTCCTTTTTTTGTATATTAATCAATATGAACATGAATATTCCAATTATTTCCATGCAATCCAATTTCTTACAAATCAATTAATTATATTTACCAATAATAATAAACCAAATAATTTCCCCCATATATTCCTCCAAACCACAACTTAACCATTTCTGCTTTCAACACAATATACAATTAATAGTATCTCAATTATTACAATTCCCTAGTTAAATAGAGCTTTTTTTCTTTTGTGTTTTAAAATCTTGAACCTCCTCTTTTGCCCTAAATTTCCCATTGTTTGCAATTTTGCACCTACCTTTTTTGGTGAGGAAAAAGAAAAAGAAATCTCTCTCTGTCTCATTTTGTCACGTTGCAGCAAAGACCCTGCTTTACTTTCAGTTTCGTTTTTTCAGCATAGGTAGGGGGGAAAAAAATCTGCTCCTCTCTTTGCAGCTAGCAACAGACCTCCGCAAAACAGCTGAGAGCAAATCAAATCAGCTGAGAGTCCGGAGGCTGATCAAATCAATTTATGGTAATTAACCTATGCTGAAGCTGAAAGGGGCTGTTTTTTTCTATTTTTGCAGGCATCGGTCTTCTCATTTGTTTTCTTTTAACACTGATCAGCTGTAGGGCAGCCCTTTGAAGCCCCGCGGCAAGAATTTAAATGGTTTGTTTCCCTCTAGCCATCAGCTGGGACTCAGGAGGCAGCAATAGATTGGGAGTGGGCGGGGTAGGCGAACAGCAATTCAACAGAGGCAGAGGGTGAGGGTGAGTGAAGGCATGGGGGGGCGAGAGAGGCCATGTTGGGTGGGCTTAGTGGAAACTGAACTCCTAAATATCTGAGGATGCCAGACATGTGCCTGGTATACTTGGTCTGTTGTGTGGATGTTTGGATGGTTTAGGGGTGGGGAATTTGTGGGTGGGTGGGTGTTTGGGGATTGTTATGTGTATTGGACCTGGTCTTTGGGTGTTAAGTGAATTTAATTGTATGGGTATACTGTGTATACACGTACAATGACAAAAAAGTTGTTGTTATTATTATTATTGTGTGTGAAAAGTATATACACATGTGCAAATTGAGAGGAACACATATATGTATGTTCATCTATCGGTCAGTTTAATATTGTTTTTTTATTGAAAAAGTTTTACAATTACATTTTCTCCCCAATTTCCCCCCCCCCAACCCTCCCTGACCCCCCTAATATTGTTTAATATTGTTCATATAGGTCTTACATTCAGAAGACAAGTTTCCTTTGGCTACAGCAGATGAAGAAGAAAATATGAAGGAGACATAAAACTCAGCATAATGTTTCATTACTCGAGAGAAAAACTAAAACTTTAACTGATTACTGATACAAATATATGGAAGAATATGTACTGAACCAAAATCATAGCCTGTGTGAAAACATTACAAAAGAGATCAATTTAGTAATCCTTACTGTACTGCTTTAAACAAAATCAAGAAGATAAGCACAATATTAGAATCTACAGTTTTCCTCCACTTCCATTCTTGATGTTCTTTTACAATTTACTATTTAAACACACACTTGATTAATACACAGCTGATATTTTATATATACAAGGCAGGATATAGGTCCAGACTGTACTCTGTTCTGTTATACTGTATAATGTTAGTACATTGAAGTTTTACAGATTTCTCCACTAAATACAATAGCCCAAGCTGAAATAACAACAACAACAACAAAGATCTGGAGGAGAACAACAACTTTCTCATTTTTAGAGTTTATATTGATTTTCCAAAAAAAGTGTACCAATTCAAAATGATTTGGGAACAAAAATACTCCCTTTAAAATTTCAACGGCTTTTGACTCACTGGTTACTCAGCCCCATAATCAAAAATATTCACCAGATGAAGCAGAGTCCAAACATGGAGCTGCTTTGATAGGAATAGCAGTGTACCAATTCAGGGAAAAATATATTCCAAGTGCCTATGCAGGTTTAATGAGTTCAGCCTTAGCAGTTAGAGAAAAACATTCAAAGTTGGGAGCTCTCTCTTATTATTCAAATGCTTGGGCTACAGAGAAACGGGATGTAGCTTCATTAAGTTTGGAGTATTTCTGTGGTTGTTTAACCAGCATATATTTCAAAATTGGAATAGCGAATTGCATCCTCTGTCTGCACAGCAACTTGACAAACATTAGCATGAACTACTAAGGCAGTGTGACAGCCGCATGCTGAGAGCAAAGTCTCCCTAATGTGTTTTGGCATGCAGGTTTGTAATCACACATTTACATATGCAATGACCTACATTTGCATGTCAGATCACACACTGTCTGGCTCTATTAAGACCGGGCACCTCTCTGTGTTTGGCGGCCAGAGTGGCGAGAGAGGGCCAGAGGGTGGTGGGTTTTTTTGGCAGTTGAGAGATGAACTGCCACTGAGAATTAGACTGAGATAGCCTGAGCATTAGACACTTCATTAGAGGTAATCTGTTTAACAGTGGGCACTGTATGTAAACTTCACAGCCCATTTGCAGCATCTTCTCTGCCCACCCAACCCCAGTGGTCTTCCTTCAAAGGGCAATGTGGCTGACTGACAGCTTGTCTCATCTGCTCCCTTGTTCTGTCATACAATTCAGACACAGAGACCTGACACGAGAAGCAACATAGCTGCACATCTCCAACTATATAGCAGGACTCCCTCCCAGACATAAAGGAATTTGGAAAAGGAATAAACTCATGGATAATAATAGGGCCATCAGTTGGTCAGAGAACATATTATATAGCAATGATTAGACTGCATTACAACCAGGCATATTTTTTTTAAAACGGCAGTATGTTCTATAGTATATAACAAGGGGATTTTGATTTTTTTCCAAATAAAACATAAATTTATACACTAAACTAAAATGACCTATTTTAACTCATTCTGGTGTTTAAAATAAATCCATAGTTTGTGAGATGAGAGTTACAAGAACAGACTCTCATTCTCCTTGCCTCTTTTGACATCAATTCTTCCCTTCTTTCCTTTGTCAGACTACAGTATGATTTGCCTGGCATGGCATACAAAGTCCATAAAAGAGACGAAAATGTGCAAAATCCGAAGTGTAATCAAACAAGCACCCACCGCATAACAAGAAGCACATATTTTCACACTATACTTATAGGGAGGAAAACATAACCACTATGTAAAATGCATTTTCAGCCCAAATTCGATTACTTTGTTGAATTTGGTGCCTGTCAACAGCCTTTCCACTCCTTACTAAAGAACTGCAGCTATAGATCAGGTTTAAACATTTTAATTAAATGGCTGCATTCCACCACAATGGAGGTCCATTCTTCCAACAATAGCAGGGCCAAACACTTTTATGAATCCTTGAAAATGATGCTTGCAAAAGTGAAAGAGAAGCACATTCTTGCTAATGATTTCCAAAATCCAAAAGGCAACTTTGCTTTGTTAACTATTACTTTCAATTATTTATAACTGCACTATTTTGTACTGACTTAACGTTCTGTGGACCTAACATAGTACATTTTTCTTCTAGGACAATAGAAAAGAGTTTCCCTTGGGACTATGAAAAAACGCTGAAGGGATACCAGTTATATTAGCACATTATCTAAAAATCACCTTGCACACTGCCTTTCTCCTCATTACACTATTTTTGCTGCTCTGATTCTTTATATTCCGGAGTCTTTATTTTTATCTCTGGTATTATTCAAGCATGATAGAGGTCTTTTTTTCAGTCAGTTTAGGTGCCAACATCTGTCTGACGCAAACCCTGTTACAAATCAGAGAGCAAGGACAGTCTTCAAATTTATGATTTAACGTTCTACTCTGCAGCAAAAGCCACAAGGCCACATCATCCCTTGCAGATGTTTAATCACACTCTCCTCCTCCAGAGATTATGATTGCAACTATATATTAAGCTAGTTTTTCTTTCACTGCATTTATCTTCACCAGTCCTGAAGCACTTTAAAGAACTGTCCCGCTCAAAACAGAAGGTATACTCTTGAAGCTTAGATTGTTGAAAAATAAAATTTCTATGTCACTTTCAATATGGTGGAGGGTGGGGTGCTGGCAGAAATACTCACTTGCAAGCACAACCTGAAGGTAAAAATGTTTTTGTTACATTATGTTCAGCAACTTCAACCCATTTGCACATTTCTATTCTTCTCAAAATACAATAATCCCTAAAAGTTTGAAGCAATTCTGGACCCTGGCTGAATACTAACATGAGAACATATCACTAGAAACCAAAATACCTTCTAAAAAATATACATTTTATTGCAAGTAAGAAAATATATTCCTATCCACTTTAGCAGATAGGCAATAAGTTCAGCTATAGGAATATGTTGAAGGATTTGTTCTTAAAAAAAAAATCTGAAAAAGAGAGGATAGACATAGAATAAGATTGGGTTATACAAATTGTGATTTAAGGTTTTTCCTTGGAAACACCATTGTGGCAAAAATCCCTTTTCTCCATAACCAGGGATAAACAATTACCCTGTTTCCCCAAAAATAAGACATTCCCTGATAATAAGCCCAATCAGGTTTCTGAGCACATGTGCTAAAATAACACCCCCACCCAAAAAAAATAAGCCCTCCCTGAAAATATTTAACCGCAAGCGCAGTCGATCCCTGCCATTTCCTCTTGTTAGGGTTAGTGAGACCGAGCTGGAAATCAGGTAAGACGGCAAGAGGAGCCCAGTCTTGCTCCACGCGCCCCAAAATAATAAGACCTCCCTGAAAATAAGGCCATGTGCTTATTTTGGGGTTCAAAAAAATATAAGACATGGTCTTATTTTCAAGGAAACATGGTAGCTTTTCAGATGGAGCTGAAAAATCATCAATTTCCAGCTGGGTAATCTTACTACAATTTCTCAACTTAATTCAGTAGTATACTCACAGACAATCCTCAGCTAGATGAGAATCTTCACTGCAGACAAGACTGAATTCTTGCCAAAAGATAGAAAGCTCACTGTAATATAAAGGTATCAGGGATTTGGTATTTTCTCAAAGGGCTTTTTCCTACTGCCCTTCCAAATAAACTTAAAGTTAATTTAAAAGATCTGTATGGCCGCCCAATCTTAGAACACAAATCTGGGCAGCTCACAACAACAATGTATTTGTCACCTCCCTTAATGGCCTTGAACAACTCTGATGTATTTGCAGAAAGCTCCTCTCTTGCCTGAGAACCATCAATTCCCACCTCATGAGTTCAGATCTTACATTATGGACATTTTTGCTGGAGCGGCAGTATAGATAAAGTCACTACATCCAAAGAAATTAATTGCAATTGCACACTTAAGTTTTCATCCAAAATAAAAAAATAAAAGAATATAGCATCAGAGATTTAATTTTAAGGCAAGGAAATACTTCTTGAAAATGTAAAATTTATGTAATTTCTGTTAAGGTGATGGTTAGTTTCAGGAGAATTATTTAACTTTCGCTTCAAAAAATAGAATATATCGAAAGTTATACTTTTACTATGATCAATTTTAGTTATATAATCCTTGCAGTGATCTCTGTATTGGATGAATTACAATTTTGATATAAGGCTTCAATTTTGCAGTGCTCTTTCCTTTCCTTTCTTCTTTCCTTTTATTTATTTTTTTTTGACAGTGTTCTTCATTACCCCATTTCAGCCCTGTCCATTTTCCCCCATTCATGTTTCCACTGGTTTCAGAAAAGGAAATCAGAATCAGATTCTGGAATAGATAATAACATTGCATTCAAAACACCTTTCAGTCTATACGATAACAGTTCTTTTAATATTAATGTACTCCTGACTGACTGCTTGTACTAGATTATCTAGATTATCTTACCTGTGGTTGAAACTGAGACACAGGAGGACCTGGCAGACCCTGTGATTGTTCATCCATTATTTCAAATTACAATCTTTTTGAATGACCTGCATTAAAACAGGATACAATGAAAATAGATGTTTACTTGCATTTTTATGAAACACTTTACAGGGTTAACATGAGCAAAGGATTATAATCATAGTACTGATAAAAAGAGGAAACCACAGAAAAAATAGTGAAGTCAATGTGTCAATGTGTTTACATACAGAGAGAGCAAGTTCAATCAGCCAAAGAAACATCAAGTGAACTTTTGTATGTAACCTTTAGTCCAAGCTTGTATTTAAATATCTGTGCCCTTTTCTTTCTTTTCTTTTCATTTCATTTTCTACAGATGAAAGCTGGTGGCTCACAAGCTGGTGTCATCTATGTAATCTTTTTGGAACTACAGAGACATCTGCAAGATCCAAGGCATTCATCACAATGATTAAACCAACATTGTGCTATACATGCAATATTATAACGTACATACAGTGCATTCAGAAAGTATTCAGACCCTCCTCGCTTTGTCAATTTTGTTATGCAATACTTGGCATAAGTAGTCAGACCCTTCATTCAATACCTTGTTGAAGCACCTCTGGCAGCAATTACAGCCTTGAGTCTTTTTGGGTATGACGTGGCAAGCTTTGCACACTTGGATTGGAGGATTTTCTGCCATTCTTCCTTACAAATCCTCACAAGCGCAGTCAGGTTGGATGGCGACCGTCAGTGGACAGCCATTTTCAGGTCCCTCCAGAGATGTTCAATAGGGTTCAAGTTAGGGGTCTGGCTGGGCCACTTTAGGACATTCACAAAGTTGTTCCTAAACCACTCCAGTGTTGTCTTGGTTATGTGCATAGGATCCTTGTCATGTTGGAAAGTGAACCTTCAGCCCAGGCTGGGGTCCTGAGCGCTATAAACAGGTTTTCACTGAAAATATCCCTGTACTTTGCTCCATTCAGCTTTCCCTCAACCCTGACCAGTCTCCCAGTTCCTGCTGCTGAAAAACACCTCCACAGCATGATCCTGCCACTACCATGCTTCACTGCTGGGATGATATTGGGCAGGTGATAAGCGGTGCCTGGTTTCCTCCAGACATAATTTTTAAAAGTGAGGCCAAACAATTCAATCTTAATTTCATCAGACCAGAGAATCTTATTCTTCACAGTCTGAGAGTCCTTCAGGTGCTTTTTTGCAAACTCCAAGCGGGCTTTTGTGTGTTTTGCACTGAGGAGAGGCTTCCATCTAGCCACTCTGCCATGAAGCCCAGATCAATGGAGGGCTGCAGTGATGGTTGTCCTTCTGGAACTCTGTCCCATCTCCACATAGGATCTCTGGAACTCAGTCAGAGTGACTATCAGGTTCTTGGTCACCTCTTTTACTAAAGCCCTTCTCTCCTGATTACTCCATTTGACTGGGTGACCAGCTTTTGGAAGAGTCCTGGTTGAGGCAAATTTCTTCCATTTGAGAATTATGGAGGCCACTACGCTCTTAGGAACCTTCAGTGCAGTAGAAATTTTATTGTAGTGTTCCCCATATCTATGCCTTGGAATAATCCTGTCTCTGAGCTCTGCAGGCAGTTCCTTTAACCTCATGGTTTTTGCTCTGCTACACTATGCAATGCATTGTTAGCTGTGAGGCCTTCTATAGAAAGGTGTGTGTCTTTCCAAATCATGTCCAATCAATGTAATTTGCCACAGGTTGACTCCAAACAAGATGTAGAAACATGTCAGCAATTATCAAGAGAAAAATGGGAAGCACCTGAGCTAAATTTCAAATGTTGTTGCAAAGATTCTGAATACTTATGCCAATGTGATATTTCCGTTTTTTTTTCTTTTTAATAAATTTACAGACGTTTCTAAAATTCTGTTTTTACTTTGTCATTATGGGGTATTAAGTGTAGATTAATGAGACAAAAAGTTCCAGAGACCATTTTTATTGCTAGAGAAGCCCTGTAAACATAGTAGATATAAGAGTTCAAGTCTATTCATTCTCATTCATAAATAAATGAGATCTTCTCAAAAGTAACCAGATGTGTAATTCTGCTTAACAAACTTTGAGGTAAATCCAGTGTAATCTGTAAACCTCCTCATGTAAATCCCAGAAGGGTGAGTTAGTACTGCCAATGATGCACTTCTAAATAAATGTACGTAGGATTGTAGATTTGGATGGAATTTTTCCTGAGACATGTGATTATAAAATAATAAAAGGTTAAGTATATATACAGATTTGCCCAGATTTAAATCATGTGGATGGGTTCCCAGAGGAGCAGGATTTCTTCAGTTTCTCCTACTTCCAGAACCCCCAAAGGCATTAAACATTTAGATCAGCTTGACAGTTGGTCCAAATATATTTCTTCCCATTGGAAGCAGTAAGAGGAAATATTTTTCCCAAATAAGAAAAAAGACAGTGACAATGTTTTTATCCTGCCAGTATTGTTACCAAATGGGCATCTGAAGCTTTTGGAGAAGGATTTGAGAGTTCTGTTCAAACAATAAGAACATTCTGCCACTAGCAGCATGAAATGACAATTTTTAAAAAGCACATTTTAAAAACCATAAAGATAATTCCTTATTATCCATTTGTTCAAGAAGAAGCTAAGATTGAATGTCAGCATTGAGTAAAATGAAAAAAATGAGTGCATTTTACTAGCTATGATTTTTTTTCCTCAATACTATTACCTCAGGTCATAAAGATCTGAAGTAACTTTAAATGTGAAAACATTACGGAGGATATAAGATATAAAAACATGTTGCAAAGAATGGTAACAACAGAAACACATTTCTACAGTTCCTTGTTAAAGCCAAGCCAGAAATCCAAATATATTGGACGCAGAAACACTGAACAAGTCTATCCAACAGAACAATATCACATAGCAGAATTACTGACATAATAGTTGCACTTTTAAGACTGAAAGCTTCTTTTTAAGGTGTTCTAAATAATGTAAGTTAAACTACAGTAAAAATAATCTTTCCTAGACATTTTTTCAGCAACATCTCTATTTGTACCTTTTAATTCTTAAACTAGCTAGTTCTCCCCAAGCCTTTGCATTGTGCTTGAAACGTTACCAGAAAACTGTTCCACAGTAATTTCCTTCTGCTTTTAATCTCAAAATAATTGTAACTGATGCAAACAGCACACATCTTAATAATAACCTCTACACTTAAAACCAGTGTCCGTGTCAGAGAGAGAGGGGAGGGAGATGGAGAGAGGATGGAAATATGAATCCTGGGGTTTCTTAGAAAAGTTAAATATTATGATCCATAGCATTTTCCTTGAAGACACTATCCATCTTCCCTCCACTATGTTCAATACAGGCGCTTTAAAAAGAACAGTTCATTTTCATTGATTTAGACCAATGTGTGTTCTGGAGAGAGAGAAAGGGGTCTTGCTTGAACTTGATGTGCTGAAAAAGCAACTCTTAGAACACATTTCAGAATGTTCTACAATCTAAAATAATTCCATTATTAATATGGACTTTTAGAGGCAGAGAAATTTTATAAAAATATATACACCAAACAGAAATTAAAAATACATTATATTCCATCCAACTTTAAAAAGAAAAAACTATTAATGCCTCCACAAAACTTACCAATCAAGTCCAGAAACTTCCAATGGACATAATGATGGTAAAAACATCAGCATTAATTCTAGAGATTTCCCAATTCTGGTAAGTAGCATATAACTGTCATATGAGAGCAGCCTGGATAGTTGTAATTAGAGGGGAGATCAATTCTGCCCTCCAAAAATGATAGATATGGTATTTCAGAAGCAGGTATGCTACTGTCTCAATTTCAAAGTCTGAGCAGACACCAATGCTCTTCATATGGAATACTATTGTATCTTTCTATCAGGACCACCAGAGTTAAGAGCATCCAAATGTGATAATATAAAGGTCCTTCTGTGAGACAAAACCAATAAATGATACAAATAATGGGGGATTGTAAAATGGGACTCTGTTAACATTGTAGCAGAAGTGAAAAATGATTTTTTTTTTTTTGGTAAAACAAAATCTAAAATTCTCTGCTTGACTTCTTTCCAGGTTTCAACCAGGCATAGCATGGAAGGGGGAGGGAGGGCGAGGAGGCAAGTCTACTACAGTGAACCATACCATCCATTATTTGTTTCTTCTAACAAGACTGGTATCTGTCAGGACTTGTTGGGGTACTAATTCATCTCCCAAAAATTTGTTTAAGCTAATACTTCAATTAGCTCAGACAAGAGAAAGGCACAAATTGGGTAAACTCTACAGTGTTTAATGAGCCAGAAGTCAACCAAATACTGGCCTCTTTTCTTACTTCCTCTAAACAGAAGCAGTTTCAAGCAATGCTAGTGCACTTCTCCAACCATTTACTAGGACATAATATCTCAATCCAAACTGAATAAAATATATAGGTATTTGTAAGGGGAGGGAGAGATGAGTAGCAGCTTCTGCTAAATGGCCTGAAAACTTAACCCTCCCTTGAAAATGCCTTTAGAAGTAAAGATTTCTCCAAACGTAGTTCAGCTGGTTTACACACACTGATCAAGTTAATACTCCAGGAAATTTGATCACGAATGTCATCTCCTTTTAATTCCTTTAGTAAAAGGGCCTGAGAATTTTGTAAGAGGTCTAACTAACAACTGGAAGTTTTCTCCTTCTCCTCCTCCTGTCTCCCCCACACCCTATTTTTGACCAAACACAAACTATTTTGGATTGGTTGGCAAGTCTCCACAAGATACAATGTGTATTTTGTTTTTCAGTGCAACGCTTTTCAAAACTGCATAGAGCTCAGAAGTCAAATTCCCACGGACCTCAGCAGGATTCGTTCCTGGATAAAACGAATCTAGGCTTGCAAAATCTGGCACCATATTCATCGTGGGGGTGGGGGGGGCACGATCTCTCTGCTAGCCTCAGCCTGATAAGGCTGGGTTCAATACCTAAACCGTTCTGCGGCCCTAAGGCTTTGCCTTAAAACCAGGATGGGGAGCAAGAACCTTGGTGGCGCAGCAGACTAAAGTGTTGTTAAGTAACACCAGCTGCCTGTAATTACTGCAAGTTCAAATCTCACCGGGCTCAAGTTGACTCAGCCTTCCATCCTTTCGAGGTAGGTAAAATGAGGACCCGGATTGTGGGGGCAATAAACTGACTTTGTATAAAAAAGAACACCGCTTGGGGTGGGGGGAAGCCCTACTAAGCAGGTATATACAAAAGTATGAAGGCTATTGCTTAAGCCCTGAGTCTCCGGAGAAGGGCGGCATATAAATCGAACCAATAAAATAAATAAATAAATTCGGGCTGGGATGCATCCCCACTAAGAAACTCCGCTTCCAGCAAGTGAGTCGCAGATGCCGCCTCCAGCAAATTTGTGGAGGATACCCCGTCCCGTGCTTTCCTAACCACTTTACTTACTAGCTACTTACTACTTAATAATAATTCTTATTAATCGGCTGCCCGTTCTCGTTTTCTTGCAAAAGCCAAAACCAAGCCCAGCCCGGCACTTTTTTTTTCGCTTTTCAATCTACCGTCCCAGCCGGCTGCAGTCTCGCAGGAAGTCCTTTCTGAAAAGTGCTGCCGATTGGCAACACTAGGGGCTTGAAAGAAGGAAGAGAGAAGAGAGAAAGGCAAGGAGAGCCGCTTTCCCCCAACCACCCTCCCTTCTTTCCAGCCAGAAAGAAAACGAGCCCACAGACCCACCCACCCCTCCCGCCGGCCACCACGTGAGCCAGGAAAACCGGGCCACCGTCTCAGAAAACAGCAAGCCAGGACAACTACTACCTACCGCCCGAAGAGCGGCGAAGGGCGGCCAGCTGGAACGAGTCGCGGAGGGAGGAGTCGGGGAGGCTCAGCAAGAGCGCACGCGCCACGGAATGCCCGGGACTCGCGCGCTGGGTCGGCCCGGAGTGGCGTTTGGGGAGGGGCAACGTGGGGTGGGGGGGGAGCTAAAAATTCCCCGGTCCCGGGTTGGCAGCTACGGAAGCAGAAGCGTTTCGAGGCCCGGAAAGTTCTTCGTGTGAAGAACTGAACTTTGGTTTTTTGCTCTGAAAGAGAGGCGGTCGTAGATTGTAGCCGCCCGGCCCTGAGCTTTTTTTTTTAATTTTATTTTCCCCCGGATATCCCCTCTTAAGGGACGGCCGTGGTGTTGATTTTCTTTTCGGAGCCTAAAATGTGTAGGAGTCGTTACGTAATTCGGAATTTCTCGCGAATGGCTTGCGGAGCTTGGCTAAAATGATTGAATTTGGAAGCTTTCACCGAGCGGGAATTTGGGCTGGGTGACCTAATATGACCTCTTCCAGTTTTTGTTTGTATACAAATGAAAATTGGAAAAGTTTTCAGTGAAACCTGGACCTTCAACAATTACGATTCACATTTAGAAACGATTGATAGCAAGGGACGGCCTAAGCACACAGCCCTTTGCAAACATATCATTTGTATATTGTTTACACATAATTTTGCTCATTGACACTCCTGTTAGGTATCAAGTATCGCCTGCATAAGTTACATAATAACTAAAATCCTTATCTACAGCATATCTCAGCCTGGTAAACAGATTTAAAGGATTTCTAAGCACGGTGACAACTACTTCCTTATGATTTGTAAATTTTACATCTTAATTTGTTTTGCTTCAGAAATGTTATTGGCTTTCTTAATACAATGTGTAAGGGACAGAAAGATGCCACAGCTGTCCCTAACTCTTTTATTTCTCTGTTGGTATACTTACCTATCTTTGCTTAAAAGGTAAATGAAGCCGTTCTTAACTGAAGATCAATCTCAGGATAAAGGAGAGGTCCTTTCTGTCTTACTTTCTTTAATACTTTCTTGAAGCATCATCTTTCAACAATCCTGTAGTGGGATTTATCAAAGGAGGTCATTTCTGCAGCCTTTGACTCTATATCCTTCCTACTAACATATAGATCAACTTAATATGCTTTCTATGATTTGTGTAGCATGGGTACACAAAGTACGTGTAATTTCTTGCATAAGCAGTGCTGACTATTGTTTATGCAAATGTGTATTATTGGAAGCTTTACCCAAATACTGTCTGGCAATGGAAATGTGAGGGGTGCTGTACATCAAACAGAATACTTGGGACCCCTGAAGTAGATAAATGGCTTGCAAACTTCCTTTTGCAACATTCTGGAGACTGCTTACCCACATTCACTGGAAGCCTTGTCCCAGCACTTTGTAATATGGGTATTGGGAACTCTTTACATACATCTGCATTATTATAACTTTATTTCTCCAGGTTCTAAATAGTAAAGGGGTATACTGAACTCTGAAGTACAGTATTGGATAGTTAGATCCTACCCTGTTCCTTCCAGCTCTCTACCCATATGGGCACTAACTCCAGCAACCTTTGGGGCATGGCAAAGGGGCAGAATAAATTGCTACATCCCTATGGATCTAACATCTAGTTAAGCAACATTATTTGGCCTCAACTGTTAGAGCCTTTGATTTATATTCATACAAATACATAACATCTCTTTCCTCTTCAAACTTTTGTGAAACACCTTGTGTGATGAGTTCAAGGATACAAAATGACCTAGAAAAGCACTTCTGTTTCTATGTCTATTGGAGGACTTCAAATACTTTTGAAAACTCTGAGAAGTTTTTCAATGAAATCTCAAAAGTTTCCCAAACCCCTTAATAAAATTTTATAGATAGTCCTTGGCTTACAACTACAATTGAGTCCAAAATTTTTGTTGCTAAGTGAGACATTCGTTAAGTGAGTTTTGCCCCCATTTTATGACCTTTCCTGCCCCAGTTATTAAGTGAATCACTGCAGTTAAATTAGTAACAGAGTCATTAAGTGAATCTGGCTTTCCCACTGACTTTGCTTGTGAGAAGGTTGCCAAAGGTGATCACATGACTCTGGGACACTGCAACCGTCATAAATATGAGTCAGTTGCCAAGGGTCTGAATTTTGATCGCACTTGGGGATTGTTGCAACTATCACTGTGGGAATGCTGAAACGGTCATAAGTGTGAAAAATGGTCATAAATCACTTTTTTCAGTGTCATAACTTTGAATGATCACTAAATGAACTGTTGTAAGTCGAGAACCACCCAGAAAGATGGCTGCTTCCTTGCTGAAAATCACATTGTTTGATCAAAGAGAGTGGTAAGGACAGCTGAGAAGATTATAAGAAGCTCATTTCCTGTTATTCAGGATACTGCTTATAAGCGCTATGTGCTTAGACCTCAAAGCATTATTAGAGACCCCACACACCCATTTCACGGTCTGTTTCAGTTGTTCCCCCTGGGAGGAGGTTTTGAAGCATTTATAGCAGGTTACTAGATTCTGTAACAGCTTTGTTCCTTATGCCATTCATCTTGTAAACTTGCAGAATTCTTTTTTTTTCCACCATGTACATTATACATTGTGTACAGTCATATATGTGTGTGTATGTGAATATATGCATAATGGTTACCTTTTGAGAGCTGAATGCAACAAAATTTCATTTAAATGTATGCTGTTTAATGCCCATTTAAAGTGACATTAAACAATGTTCCCTTGCACTGTAAGCTGCTCCCATTTCATATGTATGCAAGCATCACTCTGTCTACACTGCTTTGGTATTTTGCCCCTCCCTAGCCTGCCTCTCCCACAGATACTGCTGGCCTTAAGATGGTTAGTCATTACAAGAAACAAAATGTTGAACTAACATGACCCTTGACTTGATCCAGCAAGGCTATTATGTACTTATTTCTGGACTCATCACTGTCATCTCAGTGATTGTGAGTGTTTATATACCAGTTTAGACTGATACACCAGCCACAACTCCACTGGAGAGAGACATCCTTGCAAAACACTCCAATGACTTCTAACTGGATTATGCTGAACTGATATTGTGACTGCAAATGGTTTCAAAAACCTCAATTACTTCAAAACAAAGCAGATGAACTACTAGCTGGGTCGGCCAGTGCAATCAAATGCCACTGCATTGCAGCCCACCAGTTTTCACTACATTTCCAGGGCCTGTCCAAAGTACTTGTACTTAAAGATTTAAGTGGCTTAGGATCAGATTACTTAAAAGGGCATTTCCTCTCACCTGTTTCTACTTGGACAGCAAGATTTTTGTCACTTCTCCAGGTTCCCTACACAGGAGTTTTAAATCTTTTTGTGCCAAGACTGTCTTTGTGAGTCTGGCGGAATCTACAAGCCCCTTCTTATAAATACATATTTAAAAGCATAAAATACATGGATACATATATATTACAAAGGATACTAATAATGTTCAAGTGCAGTTATCAAACATTAAAAATCACCCATGTGTAATATTGTAATATATGTGCTTTATTCATCCATTAAATCAATAAGGCAAGCTAAATTTCTGCTAGAGCTTAGTGAAAATAAAGTTATAATTTTTTTCCCCATCCAAATGCATGAACCCCTTGAAATATATCTAGACTAAGGATCTCTGCCCTAGAGAATGTGATAGTGATGAAAGAACATCTTTAATAGTGATGCCCTATTTCAAAAGTTCACCTGCCTGCGTTATGAACTTTTTGACAGTAGGCAAATACCTTTCTACTTCTGTAATTCGTTTTACTGTAGTGATTGCTAGTTTGAGTGAGCTCTATCTCCTGTTATGTGACTATTGTTATTACTGAGGATCTTATTGCTTTGCCTAAGGCTGCTGGTTTATTGTTTATAACATTTTAATTTTGCAATTCTGATTATATGAACCAAATGTCTTTTAAACTATAACAAAATAAACAGTCAATAAATGTACACATTCTATAGGTTATTTTATTATATTGTTGGAAGAGATATCCATCTGGGTTCAGTTCCAAGTGGGGAAAAAGACACTGGAAACATGGAGACTGCTTGGAAATATGGTTTAATGGTAGACAAGATCACATGGTTTGAGTTCCTGAACAGAAAAGGGCCGAGATGCTGAGCGTGCCTTGGTTTTATGCCCTCTCTAAGCTTTGAACTTCCTGGGGCACAGGAAGAGTATCCTGATTGGTTGTCAGACTCCCAGGGGGTGGGGGGTTTTAGCTAGCCTTGCTGGCTGATGTGATCTTCCCAGGTGCCATGTGGTGAGTTTCTGTTGCTAGATGGGTCCTATTGTGTTGCAGATGATGGTCCATTGACAAAAGTGGGAGGAGGCAGAAAGCTGCTTTGTCTTTAAAACATGTTTCTCCATTTCTCATCCAGAGAAACATAATATTCTGCCCCTTTCAATATTTCCTAAAATATTTCATTCTTCTAGGAGAGGGGTGGGTGCTAACTTTCTACAATATCTTAATATGTATGTGCTTTGCTCAAAGGGTTATTGGTAATAGCTAGTTTACATATATAATTAATATTATATAATTAATATTATATTATACAATAGAATAGAATGCAATACAATGCAATACAATACAATACAATACAATACAATACAATACAATACAATACAATACAATACAATACAACATAATATAATATAATATAATATAATATAATATAATATAATCAATACAATAGACATTCCAAGTGGATACAGAACATGAAACTGGTGGACAGCCCCTTTTGAACTTTACAGTTACAGTCATTTATGTTAAATCACAGCAAGTGTCAATGAAAGAGTTTTATCTAACTTTTACTATAAAATACTTGTGAGTAATTTATAGTAGTTACATAAATTTTTCTCTACAGTAGTTTTACATAGTAAGAAATCACAGTGTTCTGCCTTTTGGGGTCTAGAACTGAATCAGGAATTTAGCTCTAAGACATAATTTGTTTAACCATGGCTAACAAAATCATAATTGGCTGAACTCATACAACATGCAATTTCTGAACATACAGTTTGCAAATCACAATGGGTGAATTGATTAAGATGTTAAACCAAAACAAAATGAGACCCATTATGCCTTAATGCAAGATATGAATCCAGCCACAAGTCCCTTTGTGGAAATTAAGCTATGAATGCAGCTTTCCTATGTAGAAATATCTTGGCCACAAATATCCCAACCATCTGTCTTAATTGTTATCCAGAGATTTATGAAAGTTGCACATTATTTACAGACAAAAAACAATAGGTAAAGTTAGGTGGCTTTTTCAATATTCTCCAACATTTTTTTTTCAATGAACAAGATATTGCTCTGTTTCTACTGAGATGTTTATAGCATTATAAACTGTTTAGTTGCCAGACAATTTCATTTCTCTGTCTATTCAATAATTATACATTTATTTGACCTTGACTTGGTTCAGAACCAAGATAATTAATCAGCAGAAGTTAGTATGATATTTTTATGAAGATCATTTGACTATTGTTTTTGTATTTTGTTGGATCTGCTGATTCTAGTTCAATCTAGAAATTCAATATTCACCATTTGTGCAGTTTTATTAGTACCAATAAATGGAGTATAGCACTGGATTTTAAAGGATGCTGCCAGTTGATGCATCATTCAATGTATCATCTGTTCTTTAACAGCATTATTTAACATTCTATTACTTTCATGGCTCCTGTATTTTCAGTAAGTAATAATCACTATTAAATCTATGAAAACAAAGAAGACTTCTGGCTCAGATGGTTTTCCTATTGTTGCATAAGACTTTTACCAAAAAAAAAATTGTTCCAATGGTGTATGTGATAGAATGTTGGTTTGATTCAGCAAAGGAGGGAAGCTAAGATTGACTTATTAGAGAAAAGAGTATTTGAGTAGTGGGCAAATAGAAAATGGGGTGAGAAACCCCACATAATGCTGCCTTGGAGCAATGTATTAGGTATAAGCTGAAGTAGAGAAGGGCTTCAACAGGATTTTCTTACAATATCCAACCGCATTGGATATTGAAGTGCATTCAAAGAGTTCTAGCAATATCTGTTTCCTGATTTTGCTACTTCAAAAGACTGACATGGTTTATAACGATGCCTTTTTGAACAAAGCTTCCTCAGGTTTCCTTGCTGAGACTTATATAACCCTAACTTTAAAGACAGGTAAAAATTCAGCTCATTATACAAACAATTTCCCAAACCCCTTGTTCAATGTTGATGCCAACATTTTGATAGCAGCACTAGCACACAGACAGCAGACAATATTACCTTTGATTGTCCATCTTGCACAAATTGTTTTTATAAAGGGATAATAAGCATAATATCATAATAGATTATTAATTGATATTTTGGACATGAATTTTAAAAAAAATGGCAACTGTGGTCACCGTTTGAAATAAATAAATGGTGAAAAAATCCCCAGGGAATTATGCAGGAAGGTAAATATTGTAAAAATGGATATAGTTTCAAAATCGAATATACTTAGAAGTATTCTGCTGTTAATAATTTGAAAGCATTTTAAGCAAATCGATGAATTATTAGAGTAACATCTCCATTCAAGCTTTGGTGTTGATTATTCTTCTACAAATTCCTGGGTGCAGTTGAATTGAATTGAATTGAAAAAATGTTTATTCCTGCACACACTGTGGGTAAAGCTTTGATAATCTTGCTGCTGAATCTAGAACATGGCCAGAAACAGATAGTTGATATTAACAATGGCCGGAAACTGAATACAAAACATGTTTGCTTTTCTTCAGATGGGAAAACACTGTTTCCATTCATTTCATAATCCTATTATTCTTGATGAATCTTACTATCCTGGCAGCTCATTCAGGGGGCACATTGTCTCTTGATTTGTCACATTCTTTCTTCCAATCCTTTATATCAGCCTTATATTAGGCAAGATGGCAATCCTAAATATCAATCTCTTACTTCAGGCAAGATGGTACAGTTGGCTTACAATGCAAGATCCGCCCTTTTCTATGCTTGCCTTGCGATACATACCATCTTCCCTGTTTTAACACACAGAAAAAACATAGATGATGTTGACCTTCTCCAACCTGATCCCATTAAATGTTTTGGAATTCTAGGGGCTAGGTCTTTGGAAAAAGTTACTCTATAATATGCTTTTTGTTTTTTTGGAACAAATTAGCATCAGGCAAAGAATGTTTCTTCAGATATGGATATAGATATAAATCAGGTATAAAGATAATTTGCCTTAATTTCAAAATTCAACCATTTCTTCTAGATGCATGTCTTGTTCTACCCTTTTCTGACAAATACATCTCAAAGGAAGGGGGAAAAACATTGTGCACAAGGCAAAACACAAGCGAACAATGATTTTATGTCATTCAGATATGTCAAAGCTACAGGCTACATGCTTTCTGAAGCTTGGGCTCTTTTAGAAGAGACAAGAGCCAGACAGATTACTTTTAGAAGGGATGTGTGAAAATGATTTTTTAAATTGTCTGCTTACATAAGACTCCTAGTTAACAACATCAACTTAATTATTTAAAAGATTTATATATGGGTGCTCATTTTAGAAAGCCCAACTTTGGGCAGATCACAACAGCCATAAAAACCAAGGAACAATCAAAACCAAATATCCAAAGGTGGCATCCTCCTCTGATGCATCCAACTCAGCCATTCTCAAGCTGCATGTTTATGACCTTCCAGAAACTAAAGAGGGTCATGGCCTACCAGGTCTCAGGTAGAACAGTGTCCCACAAGGCAAAGGCCACTATTGAAAAGGCATACTTCCTGGGTGTCACTAAATGGAAAAATTTAAGAGAAGTAACATAGCATCTGACAAGGTTCCTGCTCTATCCGACATAGTGGAATATGCAGATACTCTTTGGTCCTGCAAATAATCTAGCCCTGTGCCATGTAAGTTTAAAAGATAAAAAGCAGTGCATTGAACAGCATCTGGAAAGATGCTGGGAGCCTTTGCAGCTTGCACAACAGATTTGCAATATGGGCAAAGCAAGTGGCACATACAAACTACACATATCAACCTGTTGTAACTTCAAGGACAGTCCCATGGAGAGCAGATTGCAATAGGCCAACCAGATTGAGTGACCATGAGCAAAGCTTCTCAGTCTAGGAATGGCACATACCATCCCATATCATCTTTTAAACACAGTCCGTCTATAAAGGCAGACACTTTTAAAATTAATTTCTGTGTCCATTGTTCAAAAATATCCTTCAGTATGTCCAGTGTTAATATTTTACTCTATTTTGTACTAGTAAATCAAATTTAACTGTTCTTCTCCTTTAATTTAGGTTCCTTCTAGTTCCTACTTTGTCCAACTTTCAAAATCCCATTCTACTGGTATTATATGTTTGTTTGTTTTTTTAAAAATTCAAAACAAAAGCATTTTCCAATGGGAAAGAGTCTTATATTTCCAAAAATGTATTTCAAATCGATCTGGATCTTAAATCAATTTGCAACTTTCCAAAATCAAAATTGTAATCACCTTTTTTGCTGTTTATTAAAAAAAAATTAAGTCGTTAACTTTGTATTTAAAATTTCATTCACTAAGGATTGAAGGAAGTTTACCCAGTGTTTTCAGACTTGTCAATCCAAATAGGATTGACAAGTCAAAAGGCATTTAATGAGCAATTTCCAAAGATTAGAAAAGGAAGGATGTGAACCCAGTGTCCTTTTGAAGCTGCTGACTATGGTTTGAACAATATTTCCTGATCTCCCAGAGTTCCAAACCAACCTTGTAGTCTTCTCATGAGAAATAACTATCTGAAGTACTTGTGCGTTATCTCAAGTCCTCTCCTTGTTTGGAGAGAAATTACTTAGTACATGTCTGCTTATCAACTCTTCATTCTGCCACCATCGTTGGCTTTGCTTTTAGCAGAACCGTCTTCAGTTCACCATTTCTTCCATGGAAGTCACCACTTTCAAGATCCTTATTTCTCCCTTTTTTTCCTCATCTCTCCTTCTGCCTTCTCATTATTTCATGAAAACACACATACACATTCACACATGCTTGAAATGTACTACAGTCAGTGCCTTGGTTTGCATGAATGTTGAGTTTTTTAACATCCTATTCTTCACTGCCTAAAATATTAATTTGTAGTTCCTTATTGGGATGATAGAGAACTTCATCTTGTGACAGCGCTTTAGGGGGGTAGAATAAATGACAGGGAGGTATGATATTGGTCAGAATTTAAATTGTCAGATTCAGTCTACTTCTAGAACAACTTTTTTTATGCCTTGCAATTTTTTTTATGCCTTCACTATGTTTTTAAAAAAGATTTAGAACTAAATGTTCTTCATTTGCAAGCTTCCTTTCTTGTGTTATCTTTTTCCTTCCACAAAAAGTTATTTTAAGGAGGCAAAAATTATAATTGCACAAGACTTGTTTTGACAGTAGCACTTTGGGCAAGAGCATCACTTCAGTTCAATATCAGATCACCTTACACAGAAGTACAGATGTAATGAAAGGTGGTAAAAATCTTAAAAGATTTATGGTGCAAAGGATTTTAATTGGAATCCATTCTCACTACTAGGAGAAAACTTTAGAACAAAAGAGAGAAGATTATTTTGGATATGCATTTTTAAATACATTCAGAACAGTGGTGAAATGTAAAATTTGTTCCTACCGGTTCTGTGGGCGTGGCTTGGTGGGGGGGGTAATATGACTGAGTGGGCGTGGCCAACTTTTTTTTTAACTTTTAAAACCATTTTTTCTACAACCTCTTCAACTGAAGAGGTTGTAAAAAAATGCTTTTAAAGCCTCTGACGATCCCAGCTGACTTGCCTGATTGACAGAAGCTTTCTTTTTTTTTTTTTTATAAAGCCTCTGAGAATCCCAGCTGACTTTCCTGATCGGCAGAGGCTTTTTTTCCTTTTAAAAACATTTTTTCTATAATCTCTTCGACTGAAGAGGTTGTAGAAAAAATGCTTTTAAAAGCCTCTGATGATCCCAGCTGAGCCGCGCAATCATCAGAGGCTTTTTTTTTTAATTTTTAAAAGCATTTTTTCTACAACCTCTTTGGCCAAAAAAGTGCTTTTAAAAGTTAAAAAAAAAGCAGCTTAGCTGGGCCATGGGGGGGGGAGGGATTTTTGCTACCAGTTCTCCGAACCACCCGCCTCCATCGCTACCAGATCAGGTGATCCGGTCCGAACTGGGAGCATTTCACCCCTGATTCAGAACATTTATTCAGGAAGAAGTCTTTGGTAACAACATGAGTAGGGAAAAGATATCTTGGCTTCCACAAATAATAGTAAAAAAGGCTTCATGGTTATTTACTTTTAATTGAAGTAATTATGATTTCTACATCCACAATTTTTTACAAAACCTTTAGCAGATTTAATAACATTGATCATTTCAAAAACATGCTTTCTATCAAAAGTAAATAATGACTGATCAAAATATTTTTAGCAACAGGAAAATATAAAAAGTAATTTGTAAAACAGTTCCTCTAATTTCAATTTAGTCCTTTGGAAGTGAAATTGCTGTCTGTTGATGTCAATTTAATTTGTACATTGTAACATACATTTATTCATGCATACATACTTTAATAGATATAATGCACAGCACTATGTTCCCATCTCTCTCGCTCTCTCTCTCTTTTGTTTACTATTACATCATTATATGTCAAGATTTCTACATATTGGAATCTCTGTATACTATACTAATAACAAGACATGCTTGCTTCAAATAACTACAGATAACTAATCTAAATACCAACTCTGGTGCTTCATTTTTTAAATCAAATATATACAGGCATTTCTTCTATTACAAAGTAAATTCACAGGATTAGAGGTATTCTAGGTAACATCATTCTAACTTAATTTTTATCCCCAAACTTGTTGGGTTCAGAGTGGTCATCATATACTGCAAATGAAATACTGTTATTCTCCTTTTCTCCAGATAAACTTTTTAAAATTTATCCTCCCTCTAGCATCACTCCATTCTGAACTTTTAAAGTGTTTCTAAGATGCCCTTAAAATGCTTTATTTCCATATTCCTTCCATACAGTATTATACAGTACAGGAATATAATCAGAGAAAGGTGTTTGCTTTTTGAAATATCAGATTATAATCTCCACTGTCCCTACCAATATAATCATAGCTCATGTGGTTTGGGGGTGATAAATATTATAATCCAACATCTCTGGAGGACAACTGAATGAGAAAAGCTGCTGTAAAGCGTACTTATTACTTACAAATCACAAAAGTTAAGGAAAGCAACTTACACAAGGACTGTGCTTTGGGATACATCCCTGAAGTGGAAAGCTCCTTATATAATATATTCAAGTAATGTCTTCCAGACTGTCAGCTTCAATTTTGGTGAGGTTTGATTCTGTCAAGTAACACACTTATGTTAAAATATTCTTGATGCTGGCATTAATCAATAACTATCACTGAAGCGCATCAACCATGACAGTGAAAGAATAAAAATATTGTACACCACTTGGAACTGTGGCTTCGTACTGGAAAACAAAAAGGAGTTCTAACAGCTAATGGAAGTTGCAGACAGCCTGATGCAACCTCAGAGGCATATGCTCCCTTCCATCATTGAACCAGGGAGAAAAGAAAAAATGCAGTTAAACAGCTAAAAAAATGCTATAATATTTTATAGTTACACACTATTTTTTATTGTTTATGAAATATATAAGACATTGCAGTTTAGAGGCTTTGGGTACTGTACAAAATCAAAGCGCAATATAATAAAACACCAATAAAATTCTAAATAATGGCACAGATCTTTTTCTAGCTGTATAATCTGAAAAAATGGGGTGAAACCAGGGGTGAAATCCAGGAGGTTCTGACAGGTTCTGGAGAACAAGTAGTGGAAATTTTGAGCAGTTCAGAGAACCGGTAGCGGAAATTTTGAGCAGTTCAGAGAACTGGTAGCAGAAATTTTGAGCAGTTCGGAGAACTGGGAGAAGAAATTTTGAGTAGTTTGGAGAATGGCAAATGCCACCTCTGGCTGGCCCCAGAATGGGGTGGGAATGGAGATTTTGCAATATCCTTCCCCTGCCATGCCCACCAAGCCATGCCCACTGTTATGTATTGATACTTTTTAAGCGGGAGTTTCAAACTTGCCAACGTTTCTGATTGGCTGACAGTCCCTCCTGGATTGTATATAAGGAGGACTGCAGCCCCTGAGCTTTTGCTGAAGTCTCACTGTATATTAAAGAGCTGTTGTCACTTGCTTGCTTGTACCTCTCGTTATTCCCGAACCACTTCATTGGCGACAAAGGTGGGATAGAGGCTACAAGAAGCCAACCCGTGAGACCACGAGCTTCAGCTAGGCGACGAGGCGAACCACAGGAGGCATACCAAACATGTCTGCCTACGTTCCGCCCAAGCCTTTCGATCCGACCCGCGAAAAATGGGTCTCGTACCTAACGAGGTTTGAATGCTCGCTAGAAGCCAGCGACATGCAGGGCCTCTCGGCTAATCGAAAGAGAGCCCTATTCCTAAGCCACTGCGGACCGGACGTGTTCGAGATGGCCGAGTCACTGTGTGAGCCAACGCCGGTTCAAACAGTCTCCTGGGACACCCTGATGGCAACTCTCCGGGCTCACTACGCTCCCATCCCCTCCAAGTTCGTGCAGCGATACCAACTGAGGCAGCGCGTTCAATGAGAGGGAGAGCCGGTCAGCGCGTACATGGCCAGCCTGAGAAAAGCCGCAACCCATTGCGACTACAGAGATTTGGACGATGCATTGCTTGAGCAACTGATCTGTGGTGTTCGGGACATTAGGCTGCAACGGCGTCTGCTCGCCAAGCCTGATTTGACGCTTGCCGGAGCCCTAGACGAGGCTAGGGCTCATGAAGCCTCCACAAAGGCCGCTGAAACGCTGCAGCGTCCGCTGACCAGCAAAGACAGCCCCAAGTCTGCCCCGGTGCACAGAGAAGACGCCGGATCCAGCTCGGAGTCCGAGTCGGATGAGGACGTCTTCCGAACGGAGCACCAGAGAAAAGACACTGGCAGCCCCCGGCAAAGCTGTTCCAGCTGCGGCGGACACCACGATAGACTGTCCTGCAAATACAGGGAGGCTATTTGCAGGCGCTGCGAGAAAAAAGGGCACTTGGCGCGAGTCTGTAGAGCCATTCTGCCCAGAAGACACGAACCACGTGAGCGCCGCAGCCAACCGAAATCAGCGCGTCAAAGCAGCCAACGAGAGAAGGCGGCGCGAAAAAACGGCGCGAATTTGAACCGCGAGATGGCCGCAGCATACACATCGACCAGGCCAGCACGACGGTCGAGGACAAAGTCAGCACGGTGGTCGAGATCAACGGAAGGCCGTGCTCGATGGAGATCGACACCGGATCAGCTCTCTCCATAATGTCGTGGACGACCCTAAAGACCCTCCTGCCGTCGTTCCGGAAGGATCAACTCTCCAGACAGAGACTACGCATCCTAGACTACCAGGGGAACCGAGTCCCCCTCGAAGGCGTGGGCACGTTCCGGGTCACCTACGGAGACTACGAAAAAGACCTGCCACTGACCATCGTCACGAAGCAGCTTCCTAGCCTCCTGGGCATGGGGTGGTTCCGAGCCCTTGGCATGGGCTTCACCGGCGTCCACCTGATGTCCAAGTCAATCCTGAAAGACAGCCTCCTGTCCGAGTTCCAGGACGTTTTCGGGGACACGTTGGGCAAGTATGTGGGGACCCCTATTTCACTAAACTTAGACCCCAACGTAGCCCAAGTAAGACTGAAGGCCAGACGAGTGCCGTTCGCATTGAAACCAAAGATCGATGCAGAACTGGACAAACTGATTAAGCAAGGGGTGTTGGTTCCCGTTGACCATGCCAAGTGGGAGACCCCCATAGTCACCCCAGTTAAGTCCGACGGCTCAATCAGAATTTGCGCCGACTACAAGTGCACGATCAACAAGGCTTTGCAGCCGAGCGCCTATCCGGTGCCGATCGTGCACCATCTACTACACTCCCTGGGCCCCGGAAAATTTTTTGCCAAATTAGACCTGGCCCAAGCCTACCAACAGTTACCGGTCGACGACGCCACGGCAGAGGCGCAAACGATCGTGACTCATAGGGGTGCATTTAAATGCACCAGGCTCCAATTTGGGGTGAGCGTCGCACCCGGCTTATTTCAAAGCACCATGGAGCGCCTGTTGCAAGGACTCCCAGGAGTGGTGCCCTATTTCGATGACGTCTTAGTCAGCGCCCAAGACGAACACCAGCTGGGGGACAGGGTAAGGAACGTCCTGTCCAGATTCAGAGAGGTGGGACTAAGACTTAAAAGAAACAAGTGTAGGATAGCGGTCCCCTCTGTAGAATTTCTGGGGTACAGGGTGGACGGCACAGGCATCCACCCTACCGAAAGCAAGGTGAGAGCTATTAAGAGCGCACCAGCCCCCAAATCCAAAGCAGAGCTCCAAGCCTTCCTTGGACTGCTCAATTTCTACTCAATGTTCCTAAAAGATAAAGCCACGGTTGCAGATCCCCTTCACAAGCTTTTAGGAAAAAATGTACCATGGGTCTGGGGGAAACCGCAAGCAGCCGCTTTTGAGGCAGTGAAAAGACTCCTATCGGAGGACAGTTTCCTGATACAGTACAATGCAGAGCTGCCGCTCGTCTTAGTTTGTGACGCCTCCCCCGTAGGAGTTGGTGCCGTCCTAGGCCATAGACTGCCGAACGGCCTAGAGGCACCCATTGCTTTCTATTCCCGAACTCTGTCCAGCACAGAACGAAACTATAGCCAATTGGACAGAGAGGCTCTGGCCGCGATTGCGGGGGTTAAGAAGTTCCATGAATACCTCTATGGCCGAAAATTCGAACTTGTGACTGACCATAGACCGTTGCTAGGACTGCTAGCAGGCGACAGGCCAACCCCCGCTGCCCTCTCCCCCCGTTTGACTAGATGGGCGATTTTCTTGTCGGCCTACTCGTACCAGCTCGTCCATCGACCTGGGCGGACCCTGGGTCATGCGGATGCCCTTAGCCGTTGCCCCCTTCCCGACCTGCTGGACAACCCAACGCCGGAAGCCTCTGTCCTTTTGTTGGACACGTTAACTTGGGGCCCCATCTCCTCCGGCGAGGTGGCGAAAGCATCAAATAGAGACCCAGTTATCCGGACTGTTATGGGTTGGGTTTTGAAAGGGTGGCCAGACAAGGTGGTAGGGGAGGAGTACCAAGGGTTTGCCAACAAACGAAATGAACTGTTTATGCAAGGGGGGTGCTTACTGTGGGGTGACAGAGTGGTAATTCCAACGAAACTACGGGATAGGGTTTTGGAGTTACTGCACGAAGGGCACCCGGGCATCGTTAGGATGAAGTGTTTAGCCCGCAGCTATGTCTGGTGGCCCAACATGGACCAGGTCATTTCCGAGTGGGTGGGGAAGTGCAGACCCTGCCAGGAGTCTCGCCCCGATCCCCCAGTAGCGCCCATCCGAGAGTGGGAGAAACCAAAAGGCCCATGGGGGAGGATCCACATTAATTTTGCCGGCCCGTTCCATGGCCAAACGTTTTTAATAGTTGTGGATGCCTACTCAAAATGGCTCGAAATTGTATTAATGCCATCTACAATGGCCGAAGCCGTTATCAAGGCCCTAAGGAAGTTGTTTGCCACCCACGGCCTGCCGGATACCTTGGTATCGGACAACGGGCCTCAATTTACAGCAACCCCTTTCGAAGGTTACTTGGCCGGCCTGGGAATCCGCCATGCCCTATCAGCTCCATTTCACCCGGCTTCCAACGGATTGGCTGAACGATTTGTCAGGACAGCCAAGGAAGCACTGTCCAGATTAGACAATGGGGACTGGCAGGCCAGGATAGATCAATTCCTAGCAGTTCAGCATGCATCACCATGCACAGCAACAGGGAGAAGCCCAGCAGAGCTCCTCATGGGGAGGAAGCTCCGGTGCGTGTTGGACAGGCTTCACCCTAACTACTCGCACGAAAACTTTAAGGGAGAGACCTGTGGCTTAAGGCAGTTTCAGGTCGGGTCCCCGGTGTTCGCTCGCAATTATGCCAGCGGTCCTCTATGGGTTGCAGGAACCATAGTGGGGATAACAGGCCCAAAATCATACACGGTGGACATGGGGGTAGATAGACTCTGGAAGCGCCACATAGACCAACTTAGGAAACGGGTGGTTGGCGAGGCAAACATCAACTTAGACATTTCCGAGCCTGACTATGACCACTTCTCCAAAACAGCTAACTCAAGCCTGGGGTCGCGAGAATACTTAGCTGACAAGCCCTGGTTCCAGCGCCGCCCCAGCGAGTCGCCACTCCCAGCCGGGGATAACCACGCCCCGGACAAAATCCAGGAGGTTCCATTGGCGGAGCCGGGAGAGACAAAGAGTCCCTCCGACCAGCTTGACGCCCCACCAGACTCTGAGCTGCGCAGGTCAACTAGGGCGAGAATTCGTCCTAAGCACCTGCGAGACTTTGTTTGTACATATGTTAATTTTTGAGTATTAGTGCCTTCTGGGAAGGGAGGGGTGTTATGTATTGATACTTTTTAAGCGGGAGTTTCAAACTTGCCAACGTTTCTGATTGGCTGACAGTCCCTCCTGGATTGTATATAAGGAGGACTGCAGCCCCTGAGCTTTTGCTGAAGTCTCACTGTATATTAAAGAGCTGTTGTCACTTGCTTGCTTGTACCTCTCGTTATTCCTGAACCACTTCACCCACCAAGCCACACCATGCCCACCAAGCCACGCCCACAGAACCAGTAGTAAAAATATTTGGATTTCACCATTGGTTTTAACTATATTTTGGAAGACTACAAGAGTAGAAGCTATTCTTACCTTGAGGAGAGACTATTTCAAAAGAGGGGAGCAGCCACTGAGAACACTTGCTTTCCAAAATGTGGGTTTTTCCTTAACATAACATTTTAATATATTGGCTTCTATTTGATTTATTCAACTAGGGTGGACATTTTGCATTAGACAGAAACTTTTTACTTATGTTCATAGTGGCTGAGAAATTCTGGGAGATGATCTTAAAGTTGGCAGACTTGAGAGAGACTTCCTTAGGAAGTTGACCATGTTACTAAGTAGCATATACTGGACAGATCCCCCATAGTTGCAAACTCCTGAAAGTTGCTTTTCACAGTTATCTCTGCATGTACAATATACTGTGCAGAATTTACTTTTATGTAAACTGCCATCAAACACATTAGGATGTGAGTTGATACATGAGAGAAGTAGAGAGTCCAACACATGGTATGAAACATTTTTGTCAGCCTTCCCCCCCCCCCCCCGCTCCCCAGCTATGATCTAATGTAGGTGAGATTATCAATGAAGGAGAATATTGTTAGCTCAGATGTGCTCAAGCTAGCACTGATCATGTTACCTAGTTTGGGTAATGAAATGTCTGCAAGAAAACAACCAAGCTCAAAAAGCACCAGGGGTCCTTAGGTCGGATTATACCTATATATTATTGGTGGGGGATTAGTTTGAAATTTAAGGCTTTGAATTTAGAGATTGGTATATTGTATCAAAGCTTGCCATGTTGTTTGTATGCCATAATCTTTCAATTTCGATTTTCATAACTTGGTACATTATGACGTTCTCCAATTCTTGTCTTCTATTCTATTATCCCTTGGTATTACCACATCAATTATCCACACTTCCTTCTTTTCAGCCACAGTTAAATCTACTGTGTTATGGGCCAAGACTATCAGTTTGTACTGAGAAATCCCACAAGATTTTAGCCTGTTCATTTTCTACTATCCTTTCAGCTATATTGTGCCATAGCTTAATCAACAACTTTTGCCATTGCTCCTGCCCTTTGAAACACTGTGCCCCCCCAAGGTAAGAACTGCACCCACTCTTTGGCATTCTGAAAGGCCGTGAAGAAATGGCTTTGCCAACTGGTGTGAGGCCCCAAGTGGTTAACGGGCTAGATAAGACTCCATCTCCCCACCACCCATGTGCATCTTGCTCCCATCTTTTTAAATTTTAAACTAATTTAATGTTATTATTTATTGTTTTTATTGTTTTTTAAATATTGTAAACCACCTAGATCGGGCAAGGTGGACAGCATATAAATCGAATAAATAAATAACAATATATTTTCCAACCAATTTTTCATTACCAGCACATGATAATTTATTACACATGTTCCAGTGAATCATTTTGGTGACTGTGTTATTATTATCATTATTTTTTCCTAAATAAGTAGTAACATTTTTATTTCTCTTATGACTTTTGGCTCATGGCTTTTCTCTCTTTGGGCATTAACTATCCCATATATTGAAGCACATAAAAATCAAAGCCCATCAGCTTGCAGAGTTAGCTTCTACCCTGAAGCACATTGTCTGCTGTGTAATTTATTCACAGAATATCTTGATCGGGGTGGGTTCTACTTACCTCTGCTATGGTTCACAACAGGAGCACATGTGCAGAAGCTTCTGCGCATGCACAGATCATCCATGACCTCCGGGTGGGTGGGCAGAGCCTCCCGCCGCCGTTACTACCAGTTTGCAAGAAACGGACCGAACCAGGAGCAACCCACCACTGATCCTGATCCTCAGTAATCATTTCAAATGGAGACCAAAGAGAGATATATAGCTAGACCTTTAGCTTGGCTCTGATAATAGGGCTGAAGGATATTACAAATTACATGGACTTTATTTAATCATTTAATATGTCTGACATATTAAAGGCTCTTCATTTGTTCTTCAACTAACTTCTCCAGAAAATGATATTTTCTAACTGCTCCAAATATTGTTGATAATAATTTTACAAGTCCTCATTCATGTTACAGGTACAATGGAAATATTCCTGGAGTGGAAGGGGAAGCATACAAATAATAGTAAGTAGAAAAATCATTAGCTATATTTTTTAAAAACTCTGAATTGTGTATCTGCCATGCATCAAAACTTTCCAAAAAATCCAAACTGAACATGCAACAAATAAATAGAAAAGCCCTGGGATAAAATTGGGAAAATAATTTAAATTTAAACTTTTAAATGACAATCATTCTGAAATACTTTAGCAGAGTAGTAAGAACCCATTAATAACTATCTTGTGAGCAAGCTACCTTTATTAATGAATTATTACCAGTTCTAGAAATAAGTTTCAGAGACATTACAGCATGCTGAGAATTTATTAATTATCTTGTTCATTATAAACAAATAGTGTTTACCTTCTACATCCATAATCCTAAGTAAGCAGACATAAGCTATATTTATTTCTGACATTCCATTGTTAGCTTTTTTTAAAGATGTCTGAAACCTCTATATAATAAAATTACCATAGTAAGAAAAATATTTTCAGTTCTCAAAAGGCAATAAATGATGGGCTGATTAAAGATGATTAATGAGTTTATGCTTCAATGTTTCCCTTTGTTTCTTTGTTTAAAAAAGCATACAGAGAATGAAATATATTTATCATGTCAAAAAAATTAGTTTTATGGCATACAAATTTTATAATTGGATGAAAAATAACACTATTGCCACCCAAAGAAAGTTGTTAGCACATAAATCATTATACGGAATCCAGCATTTTAAACACATTAGAAGATCTCCATGACTGCATATGATTTTAGTCTCTGGCTCTGCTGTGTTTTGTTCTTTCAGTCAGACATTCAGATGAATCAAGAAGTGATTTGAAAGTAACATTAATAAAATTACATTTGGTATTCCTGGCCATTTCAGCTGCAACCACAGTCCTAGATATCAAGGGCAGACGAAGGTTATACTGGTTTGCCAGTTTAATTGGGGGCAGGGGGGCAGCCAAGAGCCAGCATAAATAAGGAAGATGGTATGCAAGTGGATGGCAATGAAATTTCCAGATGAAATTATATATTTTGGGCTTTGGAGAGAAAGGTGTCATTTTTGGTAGTTTAAGCTTAAAATAAGGCATATACAGTACAATTTGTTAATCATTTTCCTGGTTCCCAAGGCAAAAAAAGAAAAAAAATCCTCCATTGATCAGGGTTTTCCACCCAAAGACATTAATGTAATTTCTTAGTACTTAGGGAAAGAGACACACACAAACAAATTCAATAGTCATATTTAGCCTCAGGACCATTGACTATCCTTCTCTACTTCTAAATTCCTTTATTTCAAGTATACATTTATGTTGAAAATTCAGGGATCTAATATTGAAAAGGATATGATTCTAAAAAGAGTAATTAGTAATTACTTTCACATACACAAATATGGTCAACAAATAATGCAGTGCTATGTCTCTTTACCCCCAAAGGCCTGTAGGACTAAGGCTGAAACCCTATGTATAGATGCTTGAGAAAAAAAAAACCTCTATTATGATTCCTGGAATGTTGTTATGGGAAATATTTTAAGATCCAGCCTTCCCATACCTACATCAGAACTCTCTGATGTTTCTAGTTTTCCCCTCTGCTTTCCTCAGTTAAAGAGGAACTTTTGGAAAGCTCATCTTTCAAGCAACAAGTGAGAGCCTTATGTCACTGGAGTATCAGGTCACCAGGAAAAGAATCCAAAAAAAATGGAGTAAACAAGAGCCAAATACTGTTAACAAGAAGTAGAAATAATAATGGAAAGAAGGGAAACTGCAAGGAAGGAAGGTGTAAGAATCTTATCTTTCCCCCTAAGGTTAGTGATGTTGACAGGCAAGATGGTTCCTAAAATGTCATCAAAGCCCAAAGCAACCTACTCAGAGTATAAATGCTTTAAAAAAATTAATGGTATTAATTGTATTAGAATTTTATGTTATATAAAGCTTGTGAAGCAGAGGTGTCCCATAGGCATACTGATGCATGTCCATCATTGCTTACACCGAGGAAGTTTGGACCAGTTGTAGCTTCCAAGCAATCTTCAAGGACAGTTTCCTGTATAGTGCATTGCAATAATCTAACCGTAAGATGACAGGGACACGGTGGCTCAGTGGCTAAGATGCTGAGTTTGTTGATTGAAAGGTCAGCAGTTCAATGGTTTGAATCCCTAGTGCCGTGTAACAGAGTGAGCTCCCGTTACTTGTCCCAGCTTCTGCCAACCTAGCAGTTTGAAAGCATGTAAAAAATGCAAGTAGTAAAATAGGGACCACCTTTGGTGGGAAGGTAACAGTGTTTCGTGTGCCTTTGGTGTTAGTCATGCCGGCCACATGACCACAGAGACATCTTCAAACAGCGCTGGCTCTTCGGCTTTGAAACGGATGAGCACCGCCCACTAGAGATGGGAACGATTAGCACATATGTGTGAGGGGAACTTTTATCTTTTACCTTTTAAGATGACTAGGGCATGAGTGACTCTCTAGAGTTCCAACAGCATTAATCGAAAAGTATGATTTCAAATTTAATCTTAATTTTTTTTTAAATTTCATATATATGTATATTCTCACAATTTAAATACTAATCATTGCTAATTTTATGCAAATTGTGATCATTGTCATTTTTATGTGTGAAGTGTTCTTACTTTTGAAAATTGCCTAAATGATCAAATTATCAATACATACAGTAATTCACCCTAACAAAATAAAAAGCAGGAAATTAATTCATACATTTGGTATCCAGGTATGAAGGTAATGGAGAGGATGTTACTTTACACATTGTTACACATTGCTACCAGGAAATTGTACAAAATTCTTTGAATTATTTGTGGCTCTTGGCATTGCCATTCATACTTAAATGAGCATTTCACTGCAGCCTAGAAAACATACATCTCTAATCTTAAATTGCACATGTTTCTATCATTTCTGGAATGCCATGAAGATAGTTTCTAACTATTTTAGAATGTTTAAAGCCATATACAGGTGGGAAAGTTTTTCCATGATGCAAAGTACTAGAACTGAAAAATATGCATGGAATAGATGTATGTGTTGAGCCCCGGATGGGTCTTGCCATTGTTGGGGAGGAAGATGAGAAGGGGCCGAACGGCTGTAAACTCCAGTGATGTTCTCCCAGCTGTTTGGAGGGACCTTGCCGCTCAAGCACAAAAGAAACGAACGCTTTCATCAGAGCTCGGTGGAGCATAAAGCTTACGAATGGCGCCTCCTTGTGACGTAACAGAAAGCGCGCCCTATCGTTGAGCAAGCTAGTGGGAAGGGGTGTGTGGTGTTAACTGTTTGATTGCCAAATGGTAAATTGCTTGTTACTAAGTGTATAAAGAGCGCTACACAGCGACTGCGTGTAGCGCTAACTTTAAATGCCGATGCCGGCTTGTGCCTTACTCCTGCCTGTGTTGCTGTGCTTAACCTGATTAAAGACGCTGCAAACCGCTTCGTTTCCTTCTGGTTGTTGTTTGCTTCCAGAGCGGTTGGGTGGACAAGCCGAGAAAAAGTTAGCGCTCTCCTCAATCACCATCCCAACCACCTTTTCTAGCGGTGTTTTGTGTGTTGGAGGCATTTCGTTATGGCAGAGGGGATGGCGCCAGGAGCCTCGGAGTTGGAGGTACCTCTAGAGGCAGGTGTGGAGGAGGTGCTCGTGGAAGCAGAGGAGCTGCAAACCGTACCCCCTGAACAGCCGGTGGTCAGACCCAAACTGCACCAGCTACATGAGGAGGATTGTTGTGGGCTGACTGGTATGCAGAGTCAGGGGTTTGAGCATTCTGGACAGGCTTCCAGTGGAGACTGGTGGCCCAGTTCCACCCACACTGGTTCTAAACTGCCAACTCCTCCCCTGTTGGGTCCATCTTTCAGGGGTTGAAGGGAAAGGCGCTGGACAGATGACAAGGAAGCAGATTGGGGTTTTGCAACTATGGGTCCTGACTCCAGTGCTATGGAAGCCCTTCGAGACAGGTTTGGATAGGGGAGTTTTTGGGATGCCCCCTCTTGGCAGCCCTGGGCCACCGGATCGGAGCTGTTACCGGGCATGTCTTGGCAGGACAATGGACTTTCCAGGTCAGAGGTCCGGTTCCACATCGCCAGCGCTAAATTCCGAAGGGAACAAGAACCAGGTCGAGCGGAGGGCCAGACCGGGGCCTGGGAACATCAGTTGCCCAAGGGGGAGTCCAGCAACAGAGGTCCTGAGCAACCACCGCATAGAAGAAAGGTAGGGGCTGGAAAAAGGGCACAACGTCTTGTGGGAGACCGGTTTGGTTCCACTGACAGGAAGACTGTTGAAGACCAAAAGAGTGATAGGGAGAATAGGCCACCTGTCCCGCCTCGAGCGTGGCCTCCAGTTCCTGGGATGTGGGCACCTCAACCCACTTGGGGCCCCCCAACACTGCAAGCTACATTCGACGGGAGCCCAGACCGTGTGGCATTGTTCCTAAGCCAGGTCATCAGTCATCTAGACCAGTATGGCTGCTGGTATCCATCTCAATGGGCCATGGTGGTGGCCATTACGGCCGTGTTGACAGGTGATGCTGCAGATTGGTTTTACACCGAAATCATGCTAGAGAACTAGTAGATGTGGGCAAGTTCTACCTTTGAAGATGAGTCCAGTGAGCAAGTTGCAGAAGGTGATCTTGTGGCCCTCAAACAGAAGGGTTTTCCAGCTAAGGACTATGTACAGGACTTCCGGAAACTTGCTAGTCGCTTAAGGGACTGGCCAGAATGAATGCTAGTCCAGCAGTTCCGTATGGGGTTGGATCGCGAGTTGAGGCAAGCCTGTGCGTACCGAGGCGTAGCTCTGCACTTAGTCGTCTGGTTCAAAGCAGCTATTGAACTGGACATAGCGCTCCGAGAGTTTAGGCCTCGGTCGGAGGTTAATGTAGGACAGAGAAAGACTGCCACGGAGAAGTCAGCAGAGAAGCCTCAAACCACGCGACTCCAAACCCCTCTGCCCGGCGCAATCTCGTCTGACAGATTTCAGAGACCGGCCTTCCATTGTTTTCGGTGCAATCAGGTGGGCCACAGGGCGGCCGAGTGCCCTTTACCACCGTTGCGGGTACCACCCCAGAAACAGGCTGCGGGGGTGTCAACCAAGGGTCGACCACGACAGCCGCAAGAACGAACGCAAGCATTCCAAGGTCCAAAGACTGTCGTAGATGCCCACGCCAGGGATGTCTACCAACATCAACGGCGGGGAAGTTCCCAGTGGTGTCAGGTGACAGCAATGATGACGAGCCAGAGGACCCAATGGTGAGCGAACCTGTGTACCCTTTTGTAATACCTGTGGTGCTGAGAAACCCTCACTGCCCAACAGGTCTTCAGTATGGAGCTTTAGTGGACACTGAGTGTACCCGTTGCCTGATTCATAAAGCTGTGGTAGACAAGGTGGCTAAAAGTTCCTGTCAAATTCAAACAGATGGATGGGTCGTTGTTGGGGGGGCACCCGCTACCCACGTAACAGAAAGTATGTTGTTGGCAATAGGCGACCATCAGGAGTCCATTCGGTTCATCGTAGTCGAGAAAATGATAGAACCGGTGATCCCTGGATCTGATGTGGTTAGACAAGTGGCAACCACACATCTGGTGGGAGGGGGGTACCGTAAACTCAGGATCCTCCTGGGACCAGCCATCCCAACCCCTGTCCCTCCAGTTGTGCAGCCAGGTGGGGGGCAGGACAGTAGCTGTGCATCCACAGAGGTTCCGCATGCACAGGGATTCCCTAACATCTATCAAGATCTTGTAGCCGTATGTAGCAAGGAGGAATGTGAGGTACTATCCCCCCATAGGCCCACGGATTGTGCCATCGAGTTGGTGCCTGGAGCTAAACTGCCGAAGCCACGAATTCATTCCATGACCCAACCAGAATTAGCTGAGTTGCGCCAGAGGCTTCATCATCCCTAGTAGATCCAGGATGGCCTCCCCAGTTTTCTTCAGGGAGAAGAAGGATGGCGGGGTCCGTTTGTGCATTGACTTCCAAGGTTTGAACAGGATGTGCGTAGAACATTTGTATCCTCTTCTGCTTATGAAGGATCTTTTAGCTGAGTTATCAACTGGCCGTGTTTTCACAAAGTTCGATTTGCGGGAAGTATACTACCGGGTTCGGATCAAGCCGGGTGACGAATGGAAGACCACCTTCAATTGTCCCCTCGGTAGTTACCAGTATCGGGTTATGCCGTTTGGACTCCAAGGCGCTCCAGCTGTGTTCATGCAGCTTATTAATGAAGTGCTGCATGAGCATCTTTACAGAGGAGTTTTTGTTTATTTAGACAACATCCTGATCTACAACCACAACTTGGAAGAACACATTAAATTGGTACGTCAGGTTCTGGAGAAACTGTTGGCTGCTAAATTGTTTGTAAAACTCTCAAAATGCGAATTCCATAAGTCGAAAATAGATTACCTCGGTTATCGGATATCGAGCAACGGTATAGAAATGGATCCACATAAGGTCCAGGCTATTGTGGAGTGGCAAGCTCCTAAAACAAGGAAGCAACTCCAAAGTTTCCTTGGTTTTGCTAATTTCTATCGCCAGTTTGTCCCCACCTTTGCCACTATAGCTCTACCATTAACAGACCTATTACGCACTAAACAAGCTATGGTAAACCCAAGACCAAGGCAGGTGTTGCAATGGTCAGCCCAATGCCAAAGTGCGTTCGAGCAATTGAAATATCTCTTCACCAGAGAACCAGTACTCAAGCATCCTGATCTGTCACGTGAGTTCATCGTTCAGGCTGACGCCAGCGACATTGCTGTGGGAGCAGTGTTGTTGCAAAAGGATGAGCAGAATCAAATACATCCTTGTGCTTATATCTCACGCAAATTGAACACCACGGAGAGGGGGTGGGCGATTTGGGAAAAAGAAGCTTTCGCCGTCCAATGGGCATTGATAACTTGGCGTCACATTCTGGAAGGGGCATTTGAAGTGTGGACAGACCATAAAAATCTAGAAGCGTTGCAAACGCCTAGGCGTCTATCTCCAAAACAGCTACGCTGGGCACAATATTTTTGAAGGTTTTCCTTTAAACTCAAATATGTACCAGCAGGGAAGAATTTCCTTGCTGACACGCTATCATGTATGCCGCAATACAATAGCAAGCATGAAGAAGTAGTGGAATCCCTTATACCGCCCATGGGACTGGACAACCTGTTGCAGCAGCGCTGTGAAAAGAATCGTCTTTCCTAACGGACCTACGAACGGCTATCCAACAGGACACATGGTTAACCCAAAACCAGACATCGGTAGTCCTACGAGATGGATTGGGGTGGAGTGGGGATCGGTTGTATATTCCAGAACCACTCTGAGCGACAGTCCTACGACGGTGTCATGATGCCAAACCAGCAGGTCACTATGGTTTCCTTAAAACTCTTCACCTGATCAGACGACAGTTTTGGTGGCCACGGATGTGTGGTGAAATTGAACGATACGTGAAAGAGTGCCCCACATGTGCGGCAGCAAAACCATGGTCAGGGAAGCTGATTGGGCGTTTGCAGCCAGTGGCTGATCCTAGTCGTCCGTGGGAGGAGGTAGCGATGGACTTTATAGTAGACCTCCCTTCTAGCAATGGATATACCGTCATCTGGACGGTAGTGGACCTATTTTCATAGCAAGCGCACTTCATACCCTGTCGAGGTTTACCGTCTGCTCGATGGTTGACAGACATGTTCATTCAACATATTTACCGTCTTCATGGAGTCCCGAAGAGAATTATATCAGATTGGGGGGTCCAGTTCACAGCTCAATTCTGGAGATCTTTCATCCACCGGATAGGATCTACCCAGGGGTTAAGTTCAGCCTTCCATCCCAGTACTAACGAGGCCGTAGAATGGGCTAATGCTGCAGTGGAACGTTATCTCCGTTGTTATGTTTCTTACCAACAAACTGACTGGTCTGCTTTGATCCCATTCGCTGAAGCCGCATACAATAATATCAGCCATTGTAGTACGGGCTTTTCTCCTTTCCAAATCATCTACGAGAGAGAATTCCCTGCCATACCTGAAGTAGAACCTCCGGCTACAGATGTAGCTATGCCTTCCGTCTGGGCAGACAAAATCCGACAAACGTGGCCAGAGGTTAAGGCTGCTCTACAAAAAGCAACGAGTGAATACAAACTGTATATTGATAAAAAAAGAGCAGATCCAAAACCGTTTTCGGTGGGGGATCAAGTTTATTTATCAACCAAATATTTAAAACTACGGTTGCCTAGTAAGAAATTAGGGCCCAAATATATAGGTCCTTTCCCTATAACATGCGTGATCAACCCCGTCACTGTAGTGCTCAAATTACCTTCACTGTTAGGAAAAGTACACCCTGTTTTTCATAGAAGCCTCCTAAAGCCCGTCAGTGGGGATAGAGCTACAAGACACCCTGACCCACCAGGACCGAGCCATACCGACCAGTATGAGATAGATAAAGTGTTAGATTCCTGACTATGCAGGGGCAGACTGCAGTACTTAGTACGTTGGAAAGGTTATCCGTTAGCACAAGCGTCTTGGGTGGCAGCCCCAGATGTCCATGCCGACAGGTTAATCCGTCGGTATCATCACCAACATCCAGATAAACCAGGACCCAATGAGTAGAGTATCTTCTGTAACTAATGTCTCTGTTTTATCTCCTGCAGGTGGACTCCTGGTAGAGGGGAGCCGCCTGTCGAGCCCCGGATGGGTCTTGCCATTGTTGGGGAGGAAGATGAGAAGGGGCCGAACGGCTGTAAACTCCGGTGACGTGCTCCCAGCTGTTTGGAGGGACCTTGCCGCTCAAGCACAAAAGAAACGAACGCTTTCATCGGAGCTCGGTGGAGCATAAAGCTTGCGAATGGCGCCTCCTTGTGATGTAACAGAAAGTGCGCCCTATTGTCGAGCAAGCTAGTGGGAAGGGGTGTGTGGTGTTAACTGTTTGATTGCCAAATGGTAAATTGCTTGTTACTAAGTGTATAAAGAGCGCTACACAGCGACTGCGTGTAGCGCTAACTTTAAACGTCGATGCCGGCTTGTGCCTTACTCCTGCCTGTGTTGCTGTGCTTAACCTGATTAAAGACGCTGCAAACCGCTTCATTTCCTTCTGGTTGTTGTTTGCTTCCAGAGCGGTTGGGTGGACAAGCCGAGACTATGAACTTACTGCATGCTAACAAATTAAATAGTAATCAAGAAGATGCTAGGAAATATACAATATGTGCTTTTCTGTATTTCATAGAGAAGTAAATATGTGCATGCACAACCATGGGCTAAATAAAAATAGTGATATTTTCCTGCACTTAAGTTTATCTAGCATAGGAATAATTTCTGCCACAATATGATTACACATATAGTTAGAGATTTATATTACTATGGTTTTGTATTAGCACAACATTTTATCAATAGGCTTGTGGCATTGAAACCTAACAGCAAGTTATCTTTTCAAATCTTTCTTGGCCCTTGAAGGGAAAATAAAATATTGGGACATGTTATACATGGAATAATGGTGTGCTTCATTGCTACAGACATGACTATGAAGAAAAAGAAATGGAGGTGAGTTGGATCTCAGGAAGAAAAGGCATCTAGACCATGTTTGACAAACCATTATAATCCTCAATAGTATTAAAAGTTTTGGAATTTAGCCTTTGCCACCATTTCTCTCATACATACTTATATACATGTGTGTGTACTATCGTTAGCAAAGTTAAAATGAAATTTATGGGTATGAGAGAGGAGAAATAAGGTCAAGAAGAAAACTGATGATGGACTTAATATAAAAGAAAAGAAAAGTAAGACGTTTAAATAAAAGGCAAGGTATGACATGATATATAGAGGTGGAAGAGCAAAGATGGTTTATAAGGGTAGAGAAAGGTATGAAAAGATACATCAAGTGAGCTACGTGTAAACAAAGTTAAACTATATTTCTTTTCTTGTTTATTACCTCATGCCTTTAATTTCTTTTGCTTATTGTTTTTGGTCCTTTTCTGTGCTATGCCTAATGTTGCTTACCCCAAATATATATGAAAATATAATATTATCCACATATCTGCTAATAATAAAACAAGTGGATAAAAGCAATTAAAGTCTGAAAAGTTGAGTTCAATTTTCATTTTAACCACATATTCACAATAAAGAGGGGAAAAAAGAATATTTCTCTCGATTATGAAAATAGCATAGCATTCTTTCACTGGAAAGAATCACTGTAATGTTATCAAGCAAGCTAGCAGTGAGATGAATGAATTGGTATTCCTGTGTATTTAAATGAGAGTTATCTCCTTCACTTATTCTCATGAAAATATCCCCACAGCAACCTCTTTTAGTTTTTAGATCAGCTATTTATGCAGTATAGGCAATGATATCTCTAACAAAGGCCCAGAGGAAATTAGTAAGTCAGTCAGCTTCCCTTCTCTAGAGTCACAGAATCATCAATAATTCAGCAAACGTTGTATTTAATATCACATTTAGGTAATTGGGCACATTCAGCTGAAAGGAACAGCCTTGATGTTGGAAAAGATTGCAGTTCTAGTAGTGGAAGTGCCAGTTTTGCAGCAGTGTTTTTAAAGTGGTGCTGCCTCAACTAGTTTACTTCTTTCTGGAAGGGCATCATTTTAAAATTGGTCATTGTCGGAGAAAAAAAGCATGGCCTATGTGCAGGATCTGATGATGTTTTTGCTAATAGTGTGGACACAGCTCAATCAAGTACAGCAGGCCCTTTGCTAGTTAGGGTATTTAGCAAGGAGAGCCAATTACTGGCTAACAAGATCACCATTTATTCATTACATGTGGACTCCAATCTCAAATACACGTAACAGATACAGCAAAACTGAATTGAGATTTGTTTTCAGATGAACAAGCAAATTTTTGCCATTTTAGTTTCATGTAGAAGAAAGTATATCCAGGCAGATGGATAATTACAAGTTTAAAGACATTCCATAGAATTCCCCTTCAAATTTGTGCAAAAGACCTCCGGACTTTTCGTCAGGCCCTAAAAACTCATCTCTTTCAGTTAGCTGGTCTCTCTTGATTTTATGATTTTATGGTTGGTTTTAAATTTTGATATGGATTTTAAATTGATAAATTTTAAACTATGGGCCAAATTTAATTATTTTAAATCTATTTTTAATCGTACTTTATGTATAAATGTTTTTATTTTGGCTGTTCACCGCCCTGAGTCCGAAAGGAGAAGGGCGGTATAGAAATTTGAATAATAAATAAATAAACAAACAAATAAATAAATAAATATGTTTCATTATCATAGTGGTGTTTCATTCTGATTTGGTTTTTTTACAGATGCAAACATATCTAAACCGCTTAAGAATTTAAGAAGTTGCTTTATCTATCAATCTTCAGCACTGAAATCCAAAACATAGGTCTTTTATTGTATCATATGGTTCTCAGCAGCCCCCTATTTAATTAAATTAAAAGCTATTCTGGAGGAAGTTGTCTGACAATTTTCTTTTACTATTTCAATTTATTTATTTTTTTCATGAAAACACACCCGTGACAACTAAGAACTATAAACTAAATGCAAAAAAAAGAATATTGTGTAAGTGCAGATAAAACAACATAGTAGCCAATTAAAACCAAAAACCTTTTAAAAGACACAGTGAAAAAGTATTAGCAATAATGATAAAAGAATTTGTTTAAACTGTTGTTTTCTAACAAGAGAAGTAGCATAGGACACCTATGCTAGTATTCGTTGCGTTCATATTTTATATATTATACTATATTTATACTTCAGAGATGGACAAACTTTCCCAAGCTCAGAAATGATCAGTGTTCTAAAACAAATGGGAAGAAGGTTTTTTTCCCCCAAAAAAAGGCCTCTGGTGACTAGCAAAAAATAATGTGCACTCTCTGGAAATCCCATTGGCATTCAGTCATAGAATAGCAGTACTGTATGTAATATTTACTGTATATGCAATGCATATTGTAGTTTTGATATGCATTTCACATTAGAAGACTACACAGAATTTTCCCATCTTAGACTTTTGAGCTGTTTCTGGGGCCAAGAAATATGACCTTCCCTAATTTTGTGTGTGTTTGTGTGCACACACATAAAGGTTGCTTTCAGAGATTGTAATGGAATCAAGGGGAGAGAAAAAAACTACAGGATTGGGGGAAGGAATTTTTCTCAATTCCCCTGCAGAACTATCAAAACAATAACCTTTTATAGCTAGTGTCCTAAGACGAGTTGCTATTATGCTCTGGGCAAAAGGCCACAGTGGGAAAGAACGTGCTTTGCATGCAAACAATTCCATATTCGATTCCTCCCTCCATCATCAAGTAAGGCTGTACGAAACCCAGGAGAACCAGCTCCAATCAATGGAGCAAGCAGGACAAAAACAGATAAATCCATTAGGCTGATTCAGGATAAGGCAGCTGCTGCTTACAGTATGTCCCTAGAATCCTACAGTCACTATTGACTGCTAAAGGCCACATCGTTCCTAGCAATAAAGGTTTTGCTGAGGTAATAAAGTTCTCTCTCCTTGTGAGTCAACATTTTTCTCAGCCAGGGTATTATTTCTAGAGAATTCATAAAACATTTAAAACACCTTTGTGTTTTAAGTAGAAAAATACATCAAATAAATGATAATAAGAATTACAGTATAGCAACCAAATTCAGAATGCATTCAGAATGCTGTATAGAATGCAGTTAAAAAGATAGTATCAGGCAAAACTATTTCCATTCAAAACCAGTTAAACCCTAAACTGGCCTGAAGGAAAGATTTCACCACTTGGGGCTCTTAACTTTGGAAAGGAAAATATGGTAAATGGAAGTGTTTCTTCTTCCCACAGATCCAGACCTTCAGGTCATCCACAAGGCCAAAGGTGGGCAGGTTCAAATCCAACAGAAGAAAATAACTTTTCAACCAATGGGTAGTCTGTAGAATTTACTGCCCCAAAATGAAATAATGGCATGCAATTTGATCCGATTTAAGGGGTGAACTCGGGAGGTTCATGAAAGATCAGGCTATCAAGAGCTAATAATACTGGAGTTTCTTCACTGCTTTTATAGGCAAAGGCTTTAAAATACTGGTTGCTTGCTAGCAGTAACGGAAGCAGTGGTGGAGCCCTGAAACCCTACATATTCTATGAGCTTTTTGAATGGTGTTGGTAACTCTGTGATAAGGATGCTAGAACTATGCCCTGATCCTGCCAGATTTGTCTTTGTTATGTTGAACACTTTTAAATACCAATTAAAAATCTACAGGACCTCACCATTCCTTTAAAACAGATTGTTATAACTCCCCTGCCCTAAAAAAAAATATTTACTCCTAAATCAACTGTATCAGATCTAGGAGCTCCCCCACCCATGTTACACAGCAGTTTCATCTAAGAACTTTTTCAAGAGGCAACTGGACTTTCTGGTTTTTCTTTGAAGACATTTTGCTTCTCATCCAAGAAGCTTCTTCAGCTCTGGCTGGATGGTGGGGAATGGAAGGATTTATACTCCTTGCAGACAGCTGTATATATCCTTCCATTTCCCACCATCCAGCCAGAGCTGAAGAAGCTTCTTAGATGAGAAGTGAAATGTCTTCGAAGAAAAACCAGAAAGTCCAGTTGCCTCTTGAAAAAGCACCTTTGGGACAACCATGACCCAGATGACTGAGAATCTCCATAGACATTTTACCTAAGAAAGTACAACACCATAAAGTACGAGAGGAAGAAAATCCACAAAATGGGGGGAGGAGTCTTTGAATCCACAACTATGCTGTCTTGCAAGAATTGAGACTAAGCATATACTACTCCATCAACCCACAATAACCTCCAGCTATCAATGCAGAACTTTGATAGCATCACTCAATTGCCTCAGAACCAGTGGTGGGTTTCAAAATTTTTTACTACCGGGTCTGTGGGTGTGGCTTGGTGGGTGCGGCATGGCTTGGTGGGCGTGGCTTGGTGGGCATGGCAGGGGAAGGATACTGTAAAATCTCCATTCCATCCCCAATCCAGGGGAAGGTTACTGCAAAATCCCCATTTCCTCCTGGTCAGTTGGGACTTGGGAGGCAGAGAATAGATGGGGGTGGGGCCAGTCAGAATTTTTACTACCGGTTCTCCAAACTACTCAAAATTTCCACTACCGGTTCTCCAGAACTGATCAGAACCTGCTGAAACCCACCTCTGCTCAGGACTGAGATTTACAACTTGGTATCATCTGTGCATAGATTCATACCTGACCCTGTGTCATTGGATAAGAGGTCTCATGTGCTAGTTAATGAAGAGTTAAATAGAAGTGAAGTTCAGCCTCTGATGAGCTCAAGAAGGATTAAGTGCAGGACTTATTTAGATGAATCATAGTTGACTTTAAAGAAACAGTAAATATTTAGCATTTGGAAGGCAAGTTAAAATTATACTAAAAATCATATTTAGGAGTTGGATTTTTCCATTCAGGAACATGAAACCACCATAAAATATCAAAGTGAATCTATTTTATATATTTACGCTATCAGTTATAACAAATTGTATTTTAAAATAATGTAAAACTTAGTATATTGTAAAAGCTAAACAACTATGTGAATAACTACTTTGATAAATATATCCTTCTATGAAAGGTTTTGAAGATGCTGGATCTTTTCCTTATATGTTCCAATGCTTCTATTTTGCTTTCCCAGCCTCTGCATTTGCTAGCAGAACCTATGACGACATTACATTCCAAGCCTTAAATATAAACAGTTTAATCCCCAAGGAACTAAGATTGGTTTTGCTCTATGGATTAGCTGTCAAGTATGCTGAGGTTTGTACAGATACCCTCCTCAGTGCTAAGCATATAACTTCCAGGATACAATAAGAAAAGAGAAAGCTTGAGGTGTTCCTAAAAGTTGCATTTTGTTTGGAGGAAAAATGCATAGAGGAAATAAGACCAAATTGCATTTTATGTTTGAAAAGAACATGCATTTTATGGAATAGCTCCAAAATATCTTTAAAGCAGGGTTAGGCAGAATACATTATTTGTTGTTGTTGTTGTTGTTGTTGTTGTTGTTGTTGTTATTATTATTATTATTATTATTATTATTATTATTATTATTATTATTATTACCTTCCAAACATGATTGGAGAAAAAAAACCACATCTCCCATCATTTGGAAGAAGGGAAGAGATTAAAAAAGAGGGGGTCTTCTAATCTAACCTTCTGCTCAAGCAGGAGACCCCATACCATTTCAGACAAACGGTTGTCCAGTTAAAAAGCCTCCCTTCCAAAATCCAGTACTATCCACATATATGGGTGCAGTGTTGAGATATGATCTGGGATGAGTTTGAGCTGGTGACTCCTAAAGCAATGAACAGAGTTCTCTGTACTGTAAGCTCAATCAGTTGTTTACTGGATCTGGGCCCCTCCCAGGGCACAATAGTGTTCAGGGACCTGACCACAACTGGGTCAAGACTTTAGTGTTGGTCTCTCTGAAAAAGAGCCAATCTGGTATAGTGGGGAAGATGTTGTCTTAGAAACCAGGAGACTGAGTAATAGTAATTAGGTACCGTATGACAGACAGTTGGCTGTCATTACTGACTTTAGGCCAGTAATTCTCTCTCAGCCCATACAGCTGTTGTGGGGAAAATAGGAGAAAAGAATATTAGGCATGTTTGTCTTCTCGAGTTATATATTAAAAAGATTGGATAAAGGAGGGAGGGAGGAGGAGGAGGAATCCCCTGTCTTGAAAGGAATAGTGGTGCATTCTGTCCTTGACAGCCTGTCTTTGACTCAACAGTTTATGATAACTGTCAACCAATCTCCAACCTTCCCTTTGGTCTGCAGGTGATGAACGGAACCTGGAGAAAATGAATTATCAAGGTTTCAAATCAGGATTTTGTATTGCTATGTGAGGTTATCCACCAGTTTGGAATTTGATATCATCAGTATGCTGATGATACCCAATTACAGCTTTCAGTCCTGAGCTAGTCGAAAAAGGCTGTCAGGGCTCTGTCCTTGTAGGTTTAGACAGAGAGGAACCATCTCCAACTCAATCCTACCACGACTAAGTAGCTGTGGATGTCTGAACCTCAAGATCTGGAGATATTCCATCTTTGACTTTGGATGGTGTAGAATGTGGAGGTCTTCCTTGACTCACCACACCTGCTTGAAGAGCAGGTTCAACTCTGGTCAGGAAGACCTTTGCACCACTTCATATGGTGCACATTTAAATGCCGCTTAAATGCTGCAATATGCAATGGAGTACATGGAACTACCCTTAAGGACCACCCAGAATATTTAACTGGTCCAGAATACAGCACAGCAAACAGCGATGGGCATGGCTCTATATGCCCATGTAACACTTCCGCTTTGCATGCTGTACTAGTTGCCACTTTGATTCTGAGTATGATTCAAGGTTGTGCATAGGGCCTGGTGAGACCACCTATCTCCCATAGTGCTTGCCCAACTTTTCAAACTTGCAGGATTGGCATACTCTGTGATCCTTCAATTATGTAATGTCATAGAAAAGTACCCTGGCAGTGCACCTTCTCTCTAGCAGAATGAGGTTCTCCCTGAGATCCTGATGCCCCCTCCCTCCCATCTGCTGTTATTCAGAAGAGTTCTAAAGACTTGGCTGTTCACCCAGGCCTTTGTCAAGGGAGAGCAAGATCCTTCCCTTCGTTTTATCTGGTTTGTTACACTTGCCATCTTTTATTGATTATATTGTATAATTTCTTTGTTTGATTATTGTGAGCAGCCGTAGTAAATCATTGGGAACTGAGCAATATACAAATTTAATTTAATATTATGGTATGGCCCTATCTCTAAAACAGACGCCCTTGTTAAATGAAGACACTTGGTTATGGAAAAGTTTGCCCAACCATGTTTTTAATGCCATGAGATGCAGTCCTATTGCTACAGTTAAAGAGAACTGGCCATGTAAACTGTAATGATGGAAGATGAGAACCTCAAGAGCCCCAGTGGTGCAGTGGTTAGAATGCATTATTACAGGTTAATTCTGTCGATTGCCAGCAGTTCGATCCTGACCAGCTCAAAGCTGACTAAGCCTTCCAAGGTCAGTAAAATGAGGACCCAGATTGTTGGGGGCAATATGCTGACTCTGTAAATTGCTTAGAGAGGGCTATAAAGTACTACAAAGCAGTATGTAAGTCTAAGTGCTATTGCTATTGGTAAGATAAATTAGTCTTTCCCCTCCCCCACCCCAATTTGACTGGTGTGCTCAAATGTTATTAAAATCACTAATATAAAAATGAATTCTAATAATATATTTTGTTTACCCTTTCAAAAATCCCTTGTTTTCCACTGTCTTTAAAAAAAAAGACAAAACAAGTTAACCATGTCATGATTGACAGTCAAATCTGCAAAATGAAAACAATTACTTGTTTGAAAGAAATCTGAACAAAACCATTTGCACTGACATTTAACTCATTTCTATGGTTACTTAGTTTTTTTTTAAATTCCATCAACTCCTTTAATCTGACAATGGCCGTTTTTACATACAAGCTTTTCCTTATAAAATCAGAAACAGTTGTTCTTCGTTTCAAAATGTTTCTAACAAAGATGGAATGGAAGTTTTAAATGTCATGGCTGACTGTGTAAGAGTGGGCATATTTTGCTATGGGATTTGCATTTTATGAGTCAATACCTCAGTGGTACGTATAGCCACTAGCTGCCCATGGGTTTAAATGAAATGATTCCTTTAACTGTAATGTTCCTGAAGCAAATACAAATTTGTGTTGCTTCATTCACAGATGGGTTTCTTATTAATTTATGAAGAACCATATCCTCAGCATATATTTTTTGTAAAGTACAGTATATGAGTCAAATGAATTGTCCATTTGAAACAACATTATAGAATGTGGATTAAAGAAGAAGGTTATTCTAAAACTAAGGTATTGAGTCAAATCTGGTGCCAACCAAATTTAAGCATTCCGACCAACTATAGTTCAGCAAAAGTAACATTTTCATGAGAGGATAGAAATTGATTAAAAATTTGCTATTGGTTAGTGAAGAGTTCATTTATATGATGATGATGTTTGTCCTTCGTGTTCGAAGAAGACCTTGACATCTAACAGGTTGTAGGCTGTCCACAGTGTGTCTGCAGGTAGCTAGTAAGGCCTATACAGGCACAAAATGTTCTGCCACATGTCAGGTAGACTTGTGGGCACCAGTGTTGCAGCATTTGCAGCTCTGGCTTGGCAAAGTGCTCACTTCTCTTGTTCTTCTGTCTTCAAATGTCTGGCAGCCTTGGGGGATCAACATGCACCATGTTGATCGATCTTGTGCCAGGGTTTCCTAGGAGGTGGTGTCAATATCCAGGGACTTGAAAGAGGCTTTCATTTATATAGCATATTAATGAAGTCCTTTTTTTCTATCTATTTAGTTAATTTTCAGTTAGCTGGTATGCTAAATTTGCTAATACTGTAAGCTTACAATAAATCTTCCTATAGCACGGGATATATGTATGTCTTCCTATTCACTATCTGTTCTACTGTGACAATTGAAGTCCAAGGTTAAATAATTATTTAGAGGTATATTTAAAACTGATCCAACATCCTTAACAAAAGAAATGAAATATCTTTGGTGGGATTGAACCCATGATTGGAATATACTACGGAAGTTGCATTGTATGTAAAGAATTATTTCAGCTGTACAGAAATACATGATACCAAAGATGAAAGCCTTTTTGAAAGTATTTGGGTGAATATTACAGGAAAAAGAAATGACGTTGCTATAGGTCTGTACTACAGGCCACCCAACCAAGCAGATGACATAGATCAACTTTTGCAAATCAGTTAGGAAATACATCATTTTAGTAATGGAGGATTTTAACTATCCTGACATCAACCAGGAAATAAAGTCTGAGGTGAATTGGAGATCAAACAAGTTCCTGACGCGCCTAGCTGATAATCAACCAAAAGGTAGAGGAGGGAACTAGAGGGTCAGCTATATGGGACTTAATCCTTACTAATAGGGAGTGGAAGTTGTAGGAATTTTCATGGAGAGTGACCATGTTATAGTAGAATTCACCATAATATAGCCATAGGTAACTGAACAAAGTCAGACAAGTGTCCAGGGTTTTAAGAGAGCTGACTTCAACAAACTAAGAGATAAAATATGAAGGAATTTATGGATGGAAATTCTAGAGGGAAAAACAGTTCAGGATGCTTGGAAAACTCCGTAAAACAAGATAATAAAGACCCAAACAAAAACAATACCACAGAGGGGGAAAAAAATAAGAGACACCAGATGAAACCAGTACCGTTGCACAAAGAGGTCTCTGACAAACACAGGGACAAAAAGGCCTTCCAATACTTGAAGAGCTGTCATGGGGAAGAGGGGGGTTAATATATTTTCAATTGTACCTGAGGACAAGACAGGAAGCAATGGGTGGAAGTTTATCAGGAGAGCCAACCTTGAAATATTCCTGATAATGAGACTGATTAATCAATGGAACAGCTTTTTCTTTTCAAACATAATTGTCATCCAAATGCTATTACAGTCAAGCAAAGAAAGAAAGTATCTTAATTGAAGATAGCTGGCTGTAGCCTGATTTATGAGTCAGTCCTGACTGGAGTTTGTCTGTTGAAAACAACTGTCTAAACTCTTGCCTCCAGTGCGTCATTCTTGTGAATCCCGCTCATGAAACTCTGACCTAGGAGTAGCTGACAAGTAGCTGACAGAGAGCCAATTTGACTTGGCTCTCTGAACTTCAGAGTGGAACTTGACTTCTCTTCTGCAGGTTTCTGTTAAAAGAAAACCATCCAGCCAAGCTTTGTTTCCTAGACATTTAGTTTATTTACATTCCTTCCCTCATCTGCTGTTATCTGTTCACCTTAGGTATATTGCTAGCAATGACCACTAACAGTGTGTTATCATGATGGGGCTATTGATTATCTCCTTATTTTCACTCAGCTGGATTGACTTTTCCTCACCACCTGATTACCTGCAAATTAAACCTCTTTTTTCTCCTACTGCCACTAGCTCATGTTATTATTATCACCAGGTTCTATTCCAGGGCTGTCAAACTCACATCGTCACGCCAGCATCACGTGACGTATCACGACTTTTTTCTCCCTTCACTAAACTGGGCTTGGGCATGGCCAGCATGTGACGCATCCAGCCTGCAGACCATGAGTTTGACAGCCCTGTTCTAAGTATGTGAATCCTGAACTGTAATCCAGAGCAGCAGTACTGCTCAAATTTGTCAAATGATCATTTAAGCCAACAATTCATTGAAGCTTTTCTTTTTTCTTAGTGGCCTTTTGAAATCTAAAGCAGTTCTGGACAAGTTGATTTGAGCGAGTTAATCTTGCCATCTGTTTATGCAGCTGTCCCTCAAATGCCTGCCCCTCTCATCGCTCCTTTCACAATCATTCATATGTGCATCCGATTTCACCACCACCACCTCCTCCTCCTCCTCCTCTTCTTCCTTTTCTACTTCCACTGCAGCTTACAGAGTGTTATACGATACAGGTTTTAGAAAAATGTAAGAAATATAAATAGCAGGCAGCAATCCAATCAATGGCATAGTATCATTGGAAGCGTGCCACCAGGAAAGGCACAGGTTTGATAAGACAAAATAGAGCAGAACAAAGGTATCATCAGAGAAAGTTTGCACCATGATTAGGCACAAGTGAGGGGAGGAAAACAAATCAACCCTTAAACTGAGAAATACCTCATTCTTGCTTTCTCTTACTAGTGATTATATGCTTTATTTATGTCATAGACCGCTTGAGATGTAACAGGTGAAATAGCTGAAGCCCCAGATAAACTAAAGTCATACTCTGACCTTTGTTTTACAAAGACCACAGACTTCTTGTCTTCTCTCCTAAGGGCAAAATGTTTTCTGCTTGTTAATAGTTGACCTTTATTTAACCCCTGCCAATATCCTGTAGCAGGTTATTCTACTCTGTCAATTTCTTAAGGAAGGTCCTATAAATACCTGAAAATTAACATAAGATTATGGTTACTTGTCTAAAAGTGTCTTACATTGAGTCAAAATGATAAGAAGTTTGCCTTTCTTGGGGAATTTTGTGCTAAATGTTCTGCAGGGTAAAAAACTTGGTGTAATGTTTATAGCTGCATGTATGTGCATACAAAATATTATCTCATGATAAACTTTAGTGTACAATACATTACTTAATTAACTCAAATTGTTGTGTTCTCATTATGTTCAAGGGCCTTCTCTTCTAGCTGGTTGATGAAAATGAATCCAGGGGTGGGTTTCTACCGGTTTGCCCCAGTTCGGGCAAACTGGTAGCTCTGCCCACCCGCCATCAAAAATGCTCTGTGCATGTGAAGAAGTGCCATGCGCTCGCAAAGTGTACGCGCGCACTATCGATAGTAAACTGGTAGCACCAATATTTGAATCCCATCTCTGAATGAATCCCCACCACATCTATAGAACCCATGGTTAATTATGAGACAAAAATATGTAAGGCCCTCAACTCTTCCACATTCTGTGCCATTGACCAAGCCAGGTTTGTTCATCTGCTTTAAAAGGTATTTTCTCATCCCCAGGATAAGAGTACTGTACCATACAGACTCATCTTTACAAGTTGTTGCTTATTCTACCAAGTTGTTCATTACTTTTCATAGAGATCAATTAGTATTATGACCTAGAGATCATGGCCAGTTCAGGGATTTCATTGGTTTCTTCTGTGTTTTCACAATATTCTAAAAAGGGGGTGTCAAACTTGCAGCATCACATTGTCATCATGTGATGTATCGCAATTTTTCCCCCTTGCTAAATCGGGGGTGGGGGTGGCCAGCGCATGATGCATCCGGCCCGTGGGCTGCGAGTTTGACACCTCTGTTCTAAGCATAAATCAATTACACAGGCAGAGTTTTAACATACTAGGTTAAAGTAGAAGGAAACTTTTGGGTGCTAACACTGATGGTTTTGAGTTGTACAAATGCAGCGACCCACATTCCATAGACATCCTCCCAAATGCTTTCCTAGACCCATTTCTTACTAATTCCAGATTTTAATCTTCTGATGTTTTGTTCCAATCCCAGTACAATGAACAATAAAAGATATAGAAGTTTATATAATACCTACTGTAGATTATAGTTCCCAGTTATAAGCTCTATAAAATTATAAAAAGTTTGGTAGCATCTTTTTGGACTAACACATTTTATTAACAAGCATAAACTTTAGGGAGCTACACCTCATTTCCTCAGATGGTCATGAATGCTTATGCCTTTTAATAAAATAAAAGGCATAAGCATAGTAGTATATGTTATTCTGAACATATATTACTAAACTTCCTCTGATTTTTGGCTACCCTAGACTAATACAGCTTTCTTCCAACAATAACTATAAAAATTATAGTACTTTAGTAACTAAATCACCGCCTGATGTATGTTTTAACACTGTTACACCTAGAATGCAAATATCACTAGGTAAAGGTTTCCCTGTCCAGTCATGTCCAACTCTAGTATGTGGTGGTTATCTCTGTTTCTTGGCCAAGGGGGCCAGTGTTGTCCAAAGACATTTTCTGTGGTCATGTGGCCAGCGTGGCTACATGCCGAAGGCACACAGAGGTGGTACCTATTAATCTATTCTCATTTGCATGATTTCAAACTCCAAGGTTGGCTTGAATCAATCGAAATGTAGCAATCTAATATTTGTTGCCATCTAGTGATTATCTGGATTTGTACAATCTCCAAAGAGTAGTTGTTGCTTATCTGACTCTAAAGTATGGGTGTCCAATCATTTGGTTTGCCTGGACCACACTGAATGAAGAAGAATTGTCTTGGGCCACATATAAATATATAATATAATAAATGTATATAAATATTGCTAAAAATCATATAATTATTAAAAGTTTATGATCTTGTGGAGCCACATTACTAGCTGTCCAGGGCCGCAAGCAGCCCATGGGATGCAGGTTGGACATGCCTGATCTAAAGGAAGGTGGGCAGTGGTCGGTTTCAAAATTTTTTACTACTGTGGGCATGGCTTGGTGGGCGTGGCTTGGTGAAGGATACTGTAAAATCTCCATTCCCACCCTACTCCAGGGGAAGGTTACTACAAAATCCCCATTTCCTCTCAATCAGCTGGGGCTCAGGAGGCAGAGAATAGATGGGGGCAAGGCCAGTCAGAGGTGGTATTTACCGGTTCTCCGAACTACTCAAAATTTCTGCTACCAGTTCTCCAGAACTGGTCAAAACCTGCTGAAACCCACCTCTGAAAGTGGGTCATATTTTGCCATGAGACACAAAATATATATTTTATTGGATACTCTGAATAGCAACTATACCTCCTGTACTGAAATGCTTTCTTTTCCCATACTAGTTAGAAAGGAATAGAAAACATTTAGAATTTGATAAATGATAATTCCTGGTCCCCTTCACTATTGTTAATGTTGGTAGAACTTCTGGAAATTAATGAACTGCAATTTTTATATACCTTTGTCATAGTTTCAATAACCCCATCCTTTGTTTCCTCCTGCAGCCATAGTGGATATTCACAATAAAATGAATATCAGCCACTCTTTTGTCCATTTTAAAAAAAAAAATTCAAAAAAATATTTATTTTTCACATTTCTGTACCACCCTTCTTCCTCAGAGAGAGACTCTGGGCAGTGTACAATGAAAAAATCAACAGTATATATCAAAGTTGAAAATTTTAAGAGGATGCAAGAGATTAAAACTACTCAAAAAGGCAAAGGGAGGGCTTTCAGAGCACTAATGAGCTGCATGTTCCCCTGAGCACCACATGCAAGGCTGCAGAGTCATCTCTTAACTCCTTTTCAGAAAGCGGGTGCCTATTTCACCTCTAGAAGAAGAATATTCCATATAGCAGGGGCACTTTTCCTAGATTCCGACAGCTAAAAAATTTTAATTGATGGGGTCTGCAACATACCTTCTCTGCCTGACTAGGTGGGATGGGGTGATGTAATGGGATGAAAATAGTTCTGTAGGTGTTGGCATTGTATGTGAAGTAGAACAGAGAAACTTAAAATCTTCACATGCAATATCATGATTTCCACCATCACATCTTACAGGCGGATGCCCCCTAAAAAGAATCTCCTATCCCTTGAATTTAGGACCTCAGAAAGAAATTCGTTTTCTAATCAAGAAAAAAAAAAGAATAATGAAATGTAACCAGATAGGTTTACAACTTTGCCAGGGATTCTGAGGCTAATCAAGAAAATAGGGTTTTATAGACACATTAATTTTATTTTATGGCTTTGTGTGCACAAGACCTCTCTGGATTTTTTGTTGTCCGCTTTTAAAATTTTCAAGGGGAATATTTCACTTTCCAGGTTTCCCTCTTGCATGAATGCTGTTTTAAAAAAACCACTGAAGGTTTCTAATGATGGAGCAAGATTATAAGAAATACCATAATTATTCTTGCAGTCCTTTTTTCTTCAATTAGTATTTCTAATCATATTAAACATGTTTTTAGAATCCAGAGAGGATGCCTGATCCCTACAGCTATCGTGAACCATTAACTTTAATTAAAATTTACAAGTCTAATGTTGTTACATCTGCTAAAAGCATTAACTGCCATGTTAATTACCAAAAATGTTAATGTTGCGTTAAAATATGAATGTGTTCCCTTTTGACAAATCATCTCTGCTTCCTCTACCCCCCACCTTACTGGAATGTGTCCTAAAAATGGCAAAGGTTGAAGAACAGCAGGCACCTAAACTATGAACAAAATAAGTAAAATCTTTGTTTGAATATTGAGTTTACTGGGCCTGATTTCCTGATTAGTCGGTCTGAGTAAGGGTGGTATCTAAAGTAAATATACATTTTTTTGCATCTGATACATTTTTTCACAAGTTTAATATACTCCAAACACAAACTGCATATTAGTATTACCTATGTCCAATGATAGTGTTTTATTTTGCAATTTTTGTGCAGTGTGCATGATATATAAGCTTTGAATTTTTTAGATGATTTGGAGTATTCAAGCTTTGAAGAAAGGATTAAATCAGTATATCTTCTTTTATATGACTTTCAAGATGGATGTAGATGAATGATTTCACTTATCTAAATTGGGATATAAGGAAAAATATTTTTGTAGAATTGATATTCAGGAATGACCCTTCCAATGAACGCACAACATATTTGCAAGAGACATAACCCCCTTTTCCTGGACTTGCTTACAACCCCACATTGCACTTGTAAAATATATACAAATGCATTTTTTAAAAAAATTCAGTAGGCTTGGTTCAATTCAAGTACAGTGGGAATCAGCAATCTGATTTGAGCCATAACGTAACTTTTAAATTCTAATTCTTTTGTTAAATATTGGCTTATTGTTTCAAATTGAAGAGCAACATTATAAAGGAAAACACAAGAAACTGGATTCCTTCTTTTTATTTCTTTTTCTCTAAACTATCAGGGCTCTTTTATACATGTCCCCATGTCACCTAATTTTCTAAGCTTTGATTATTCCTCATTTAATGGCTCAATTGATGCTCAGTTTCCTGTATATTCTTTTGAAATGAAGCAGAAGCAAATCTAATTTGTAGTATTTGACCTGCAAAGGGGTATTTAAATACACATGGAAAGGAAACCATCGTGGTACACAGCAAGAAATTAGAATGCCCTGGCCTCAGCAAAAAGTCTAAACAAGTTACTTGGTTATTTGTAAGAAGGACATATATCAGAATCACCCCAAGGTCTCAATGCCCAGATATCTCACACTTTGGCACAGAATAGGAAGGTTAGAAATGGAATTTTATTCATGTTTATTCAGTGATTAATCTTATCCACTTAAATGAAGAAGAATTAACAATGTGATACAGATCCTCAATTTAGTAGCAAACAGTGGTTTAAACATAGCAGTAAAAGACAAAGAGGCCATCTTGGGAGCCACACACATAGCGGGCTCTGGTATGCCCCCCTATACCCTCCTTCCTTGCCCCATTCTCCCAAGCACACCTGATTGTATTTATTATACATTTTGTGACTTCTTAAATCATTAAGAAGGGGTACTAACTATAGCTGAGCTGCAGAAATTCAGCTTTCAGTATATGCAGTGGTGGGATTCAGCTGGTTGAGGCCGGTTCAGGAAAACCGGTAGTTAAATTGTTGGCTGGCCCTCCCCATCCCCAACCCACCTCTTCCAGGAGTCCCCATGCACCCCATTTTGGCTCCCAGGTAAGTGCAGGAAGGCCTACTAGGCCCAAAATGGGCACATGGGGGGTGCAGCGTGGCCCCTTCAGGGCCCATTTTTCTCCCAGGAGGCTGCAGCAAGGCCTACTAGGCCCAAATGGGGTGCAGGGGGGGCGGCATGTCTTCCCCGTGGCCCGTTTTTGCTCCCAGGAGAATGCAGGAGGCCAAATGCTGCCACTCACATCCCCTGGCCATGCGCACAATGGCCACGCCCACCCAGCCACTCATTAGGGCAGAGAACCAGTTGTTAAATTATTTGAATCCCACCACTGAATATATGGTAGCATAAAGAAACAGTCAACTCTTGGCAGCTAAAGTATATTTTAAAGCAGTAGAGGAGGGAGGTCTTCTGAATGGAAAATGGAGGTGCATTTACCTTTATGTCTAGAGGTTGAAACAGATAATTTGAGTGAATGAAAGGAGAAAAGATCCTTACAGAACTCAGGCCCGCTGTTGCTATAGCAGCAGTAAGGAAGAAATAGCAATGTGACCCCCTTCTATCCTTTCTCCCAGCCCCCTTCACTTGCCATAGTTTGGGGAAACAATTGGTGACTGAGCTCTCATATTATTTATAGACTCCATCTACTTACAGCCAAGCAGTATTTGATTGTTCAGAATATTCTACCAGCATTTGGGCCATTTAATGTAATAAGTTCAAAAATTAAGATGTAGGGTTTATGTCTTTTGATGTTTTGGAAGATACCAATATCATTTTCTTTGGCCTCTAGCAAAAAAAAATGCAGGTGACTATTTAGTTTGCATTTTGGGATATTTTAATGATTACGAATGGGAGAATTTGGGTAATTAAGATTACGTGCACCGCCCAGAGTCTAATGTTAGATAGGGACGATATATACATGTTGTAAAATAGTAAATGAATAAAATCCTCCCCCGTCTTTGCTCAACCTCCCGGAAACGGAGGTTTCACTTGATGCTGAATCAATATATGTTATCTGTGCACAAACCCTTAACAAGTTGGTTCTCAGAGTAGATATTGTCTGTCTCTGTATCTGTCAAAAGAATAATTAAAGCAAGCATAATAATGTCTGATCTCTCTTTTTTATAGAGAGTGATCAGTTTAGTTGACTCACTGAATGCAGTGAGCATAGTGTATCTTGACTTTATCAAATTTACAGTTGACAAGTATTCAGCAGTGTTTCAGAAGATTCAGAACTGGTTAAATTGTCATATCTAATGAGCATGCAGGAAGAGTCATATGGTATGGGTTGGCTATACAAACTCTATGGCTACACAAACACATAAATTATTATTGAATGACATCAAATTTACAGATGACACAGAATAGAAGGGGTTAGATGACAAACATCTTAGATGACAGTATTGGGTTTCAGGAAGATCTTGGTAAATTGGAACAGAAACCAGCAAAATTCATTTCAATAGGGACAAAACAAACTCCTATATTTGGGTAGAAAGAATCAACAGCATGAAAATAATATGGGGGGAGGAGGAACCATGCTGGATATCAGAACATGCAAAAAGCATATGGGTGTCTTGATGATTTCCTAAGTTGAACGTTAGCCAAGATGCAAAATACAGTGCAATGCTAGATTGCATCAACACAAGTTTAGAATCTAGATCAAGATAAATGATAATTCCTCTTTATTCTGCATTGACCAGACTGCACTTTTGGGTTATCGTATTTTAGGAAAGACATTGACAAACTACAGTGGGTCCAGAGGCTAGCAGCTAAGATGGTGAAGTGAGGGAAGAAAAAGGAATGGCAAATTTTGAGGAACATTTGGAATTGTTTGATATATTTATCTTAGAGAAAAGAAAACTGCAGAAAGACAAGATAGGTGTTTTCAGGTATCTGATAGATTGTCATGTAGCAGACTTATTTTAGGAGACAGGCAAGAAACAATGGATTTAAATGACAAGAAAGTAGGTTTTGACTGGATTTCAGAAAAATGTCCTAACAGCAATATGAATAAAATGAAAAGTGGTTGCCTTGTGAAGAGATGAATTTTCCTTTGTTGAAGGTATTGAAAATGCAATGACTGGCTTTCTGGCAGGATTGCTGTAGTAGTGAATTCTTCAAGAACAGGGAATTTAGCTAAATGATCTCCAAAGACCCTTCCAAATCCCACATTTTGAAGTTCTAGGATTCTGTCAGCCCTCCAAGGTAGACCAGGCTAGGAAACCATAGTCACATATGCTAATATTACATTTATTATACAGTTATACTAACCCTTTATCTTCATGAGAAACAGAGAGATACTTGTTTGAGATGCTTACTCTGGTTACAGTTGTGGTCTAGATTCAGATTTCTTTTATCTGACTATTTTCTTGGTTGCAGGTCTTCCTCCTATTCTTCAAGGTTATTCCTTCTGCCCATTACAGATTCTCTAATTACAGGTCTCTCTTATGCAGTTCTATTCAAAGAAGATAATGAGGAAGGCAGGGGTGGGTTCTACTTACCTTTACTACCGGTTCGCAACGGGGCTGCACGTGCACGCTTCTGCACATGTGCAGAAGCTTCCTGATGATGTCGGGGTTGGTGGGTGGAGCCTCCCGATGGTTTTACTACCGGTTCTATAGAACCGGTCTAAACCAGGGGCAACCCACCACTGGAGGAAGGGCATCTTTGTAGGTGAGAACATAGAGAGATTTTTTAATTCTGGTCATGTATACATAAAATAAATAAATAAAATGATCAAAATGATCCTATGAAGTAATCAGAAAATATATCTGTAGTATTAGATTCTTGATGGGTCAGATAGATATGTTGTATATGAACCGGCCTTTTATTAATAATTTAAAAAATAATTTCCTTAAAAATCAGGCAAAAATGCCTAACAATTTCAGACAGATTGTGGCCCCTTTCCAAATTTTATTTTCCTTATGGAGTACAACTAGCTAATTCCGATCATGAGTTAAATTATGAGCTCCTCATTTCCCCTAAAGTTCAATGAGGATATCATAATGTAGCTGTTAAAAGTAAGCAATCAAGACAGAAAGAAAGTGATTGTATAATTTGACAAGCCATAAAGAAGATCTACAAGCAAAATTAAGGTTCAGAGCCCATAAATAAAATAATGTGTGGCAGTCAATATAATAATTTTTATTTACAACTAACTGAAAAATAGGGTGGCATACTAAATTCAATCTAGAAAAGATGTTAACAGACTTACGTTTAAAGGTAGTGTTTTCTATGATCTTTAAATATGGAATACTTGTTAAACACTTAAAATTCCACATTGCGCGAAATAGAACATAATTTTCACAAACATTTTTTTCTATATTACCTGATTCAGATTTTTTAAAAAATAATTTTCTGGTTCTATTTATTTATAGATTTATTTATTTATTTAAATTGTTATGCCATCCATCTCCCCTGTAAGGTGATTCTGGGTGGCATATATTTATCAGAATATACCATATGAAATTAATGGTGGGTATACCCAAAAGTGCCCTATGACTGTAGTTTCAAAGGAAGAAAAATGAAGCAATATTCCAGGGAGAGAATGATACTCCCAGAATTACATTGTTCCACCTCTTTGGTTGGATTTTTCATGAATGTTTTTTTTTAGGAAAAGGATGACCTACAACTCACAAATTGGGTTTTAATAAAAATAGACTAATTTTAGTCTTGTGTAATTTTCAAATAGACAAATGATGAGAGAGAGAGAGAGAGAGAGAGAGAGACAGACAGACAGACAGACAGACTAGAGAGAGAGAGATGCAAATTTAAAATTGAGAATATATTTCAATAATATTTAAATTAAATAAAAATATAGTGAGTAAGACTGAGATCAGAATGCTCAGTCATCTACGAACACTGCTATCTTGTATAATAATTACAGAACTGAACATAAAAATCTGAAATATGATAAGTATGTTCCAAGAGACATCATGTACTTAGAAAACCTAGAAATGGGATATTTAAATACTTCCTACTCAAAACTGAAACTACTCCAGCTGTTAACAATATTTTAGAGAAACTGTTGAAGAATAATAAGCAGTTTATCAGAGATTTGCTGCTGAGAATAAATTCAGCCAAAATATACAGAGATGAAACAGAAACCTAAGAGAATTCCATTGCTTCTTCATCTACCTCTAGCTTTGAATTCATGGAAGGAAGATAAATGTAAAGTGGCAAACACGGATATTAAACCTGAAAAAGCCACAGGCTTGGGACTCCCCCTTTTGCTTAATTGAGGAATAGAAGATTTAAAGGACCAAAGAAGAATTTTTCTTGTACACTACTGGAGTTATTTCACAGTAAATGAATAAAAATGTGAGGGATGTTCACAGAGAAGCCCGTTGTTCATATTTGCTGCTATAAGTCACAGTTAGCACTTACAACTTCAGCCTCTGTTGTTTCTAAGATAAAACTGGTTCTTTGAAAGCACCTCTTATCCATAGTGCCTGACTAACATTCACTAGATGATTCACCGCAGTGAATTTACTTTACATTTAACCAGCCCAAAGGCAATTTTCGTAGGGGCTTAATACAGCATATTTCCAACTGAAAATTGTATCAACAATAGTCATTATTATTTTAAAAAATGAAATATGGGTCTGAAAAATAGTTTATAATTGCATGCCAGAAGGCAACTCACCTCCTGGGCTTTGGTAAGCTTGTGTACAGTTCATTGCCTATAGCAATTTGTATAAAATTAAGTTTGCGGGAAAGAAAATGGTCTTTCTCAACACCACTAGAGAATGATGACTCACTGCTTGGTATCAGCATGTAAACTGGGTACATTTTTTTAAAGAACAGCACACTCAAAGCCTTAGCTAAATTATTATAGAATAATAATTCCTTTCATTGAAATTACTGGGTATAAGTATTTATTTACAAGGATCATTCATACAGCCCTACAACTACAATGGATGAGGTCAACCATAACACCAAGCTAAAGTCAATCAAGCCACTTTTTGCTGTAGTAGGATGCGTAGAGCGTAAAGAGGATGACCTTGAGGGAAGAGACAGAAGGTCTGTTACCAAGGCAACAAGTTGATGAACATTGTCTATGCCCAGATGAGTAGGAAAGGTTATGAAAACATCTCAGAAAGGGTTCCCCCCAATTCACATGAATGTAAAAGAGGGAGGGGGAGACCCATTTAGATTCTGCAAGATTCTGTTCCTACAGCCAATCTTAATAAAAGTAGCTTTAGGCCTATGTGGTGTTTGTTTCTTGGTCTGGTCTATTTTCTGTAGGGTTGACAGAATGTGACAAAGGCAGCTGATCAGGATAACATTCTGATGACTGGGTTTCAGGGATCCAAAAACACATGGTGATTGGTGGAGACAAATAATCATTCTCCTAGTAGACTTGAGGAACAGATGAGTGAGACATTATATCCACACATAATGTCTGGCATGGTTTAGGGAGGAAACTTATCTACATGGTGGCATCAAACAAACCAGCAAACCAAACATTTTGCCCTTTCCTCCTAATCAGTTTTGTGAACTCATTTTAATTCAGCATGTTGTGAAGTTTTGTCGAAACAACTATGTATTCATGCAGACATGAGAGTAAATGGAATTTGCAATGCACGCAAAAGTGTATGAAACAAATTTAAAACTATCCACCCTTTTCAACCAATAAAGCTTTTTCTAGAAACAATAAAAGGGTAGCCAATTTACACAGGAATTGCTGTTTGTGTGTTCATTCTCTCTATGCTATGCATTCCAATCCACATTTCTTTAGGAACAAGCAACACAGCCAACAATCACTGCATACAGAACTGCAGAGAATAATCCTCAGCCCCTCCTACTTTCTACTAGGAAAGCTGACATACTTTCCATAAAAGACACAAAAGATTTATTTTATTGTGTAGGAAATGTTAGAGTTAATTGTATTGTTCCCATCGAATCAAATGCAGAATGGTTTTAGTTGACTGGGGTGCCTTGAAAAAACCCATTAATTAATACTTTAGGTAAAACTGTTTATGTCAAGCACAGACAATGGAACAGGATGGATTTGCTTTATTAGGAAAAGGGAGCTTGCTATATACAATGGCCTTAATTGAACTGGAGTGAAAAATGACATATGTAAATCTTATTACATTTAGTGGAACAATAACCAAAAAAGGGACATCAAATGACTTAAAGGAAAAGTATTCTTGAAATTTGTTTTTAAGATTGATTCGGTTTGGGAAATAGTCAATCAATATTTATTATTTCATGGACCACCAGCAACAACAATAACAAAATAAACTTCCAATCAAATCTATGCCACTTGTTCATGTTGTCAGTTTTGTTATATTTCTCAAATTGAAAAGACTATATTAGTCCAATTTGTACAAACACTTCTCATATAACCACAAAGCAAAGTTTGCAGCCCCAGAGGTGACTCCCTAGAAGAGAGTCAGTTTGGTGTAGTGGTTTAAAGCATCAGGCCACCAGTTTCAGTTCTACCTAAAACACAAAGCCAGCTGGATATCCCTGGGCCAGTCACTCTCGCCCAGCCTTAGGAAGGAGGCAACGGCAAACCACTTCTGACAATCTTGCTAGGAAATCTACATGGATTTATCCAAACAGTCATCAGGAGTCAAGACTGACTCAAAGGAATACACAAACAAATACACAAATCACTATAAACCGAATGTAGGTTTCAGTCTAATAATGCAATCCAATATACCTTTTCTCAACAGAAAGTTCCAATTGCAACTATAAATTCATAATTTTTGCCTAACAAGGACAACCTCTCCTTGCCTTTCCTCTATGCTATTTTAAGGAATTGAATGAGCAGTCCTGATGTAGATAAACCTGCTTTAGGACTTTCAAATTAATATATGGAAAACCTTGCATTGTTAACTGAACTGAGACAGATTTGCCCTAAATACTGTGAGGTGCAACAAATTAACCTTTCCTGCTACAAATTTGAGCTTATTTCTACATTTGAGTCACACAACTTGCAAAAAGAGAGAGAGAGAGAACAAAAGTCAGCCTAAATCAAATATGTTATGTACATATGCATAAATAAGCATTAGCATTCCCTCAAAAGCTTTTCTTCTTTTTACAATAGTTAATAACGAATATTAATGACTCTAACATTTTGTAATTAAATTTCTTTCTGTCAAACTTCCCAGACTATAAATATAGCTTTATACTTCTCAAATTTTATTGATTACCAGGACAGGAAGAACATAATCAAATAATCATGCATACTTATGTAAAACCTGTTCTGAGATAAGACTTTCATTTGCAACTAGTGGCTCTCCCAGTTACCCTCTATCTCCAGTTTGAACCATTATCCTATCTTTGATTAATTTAGGGCAACTAATCTAGTCTAGGATACAAATAAGTGCTTAAACTGCAGTAAATATGCCGCCAGGAGAAAAATGACATAATTTACTCCTGGTGAAGTTGACAGTGGGTTGTAGACTTTATTAACTTATGTTCCCGCAAGTGTCAAGGATACAATGGTGTCCAACCGTTGTTTGGAATTTAACCTGTTCTAGAAGCTGACACTTTTTCTTAAAAGTCAGATCCACAGCTTGGATCTGTGGTTGGTTTTGGATTTAGTGATTTAGAAGATGCAGTGATACTCCTAGAAACCCAAGAGTAATATTGGCTAGGAACACCTACCGAGCTTTGGTTGGTGTGATACCTGTGCTCTTTCCTGAAAGGAGAATTGGGCTTCTGTGCTCTAAGGCTTAATCACCTTAATCTGACATAGTTTACTGTAATAGATTCTGAGCATGGGTCCCCTTGAATGTTATTTGGAAACTAATAATAATGGAAAGCAAATTGCAGGGTATCTTTTCACAGACAAGATATTGATTTTCTGAGTCCTGTTCAATGTGCTACTTAAAAGCAGGCTACACTTCTTTCCATATGAATCTGCCCATTTGCAATCATTAAAGAGGCTCTGGAGGATTTTGTTATTAACAATTTAAATCAGGATGTTTTCTGTTCAACACTACATTTATAGAATTCTTTTTTATTTTTCACAGAGTTCAGATTAAGTATTTCTTTATGCTTTAAACAGGGAATGTTTCATCATTTAATTCATCTTTAGATTGTTATATTTTCCATTTTATTATGTTGAACATTCAAGTTTCTGATTTTAATTTATTCTTAAACAATACCTATTTTGCTCTACCTCTGTATTTTAACCATAAGTCTTTCCATGATACAAAATATGGTTATGGCTTATCCTAGTAATTTAGTAATTTATTTGCTAATTTACAAATATATTTTCAGATTTAATTAGGATTGTCAAGTTTTACAGTGATTGTGAATTACATGCAAGCAAGCAAGAAACCAACCTAATGTCAATATTTTGGGGTTGTAACATTTGAGATTCCTTTAATTATTTGTAATGCTATGTTGTGGTTGGTTGATTGATTGAATAATTGATTATGTGCCATCAAGTCATTTTCAGCTCTTAGCGACCACATAGATAGATTTTCTCCATCTGTAACTAACCTGTTCTTTCATGTCTTCCAATGGTGGACACATCGACACTGTAACTGAGGCCATCATGAGGCTGATAGTCACCATCATAAAGCTATAGAAATACAGAGATGTCAGCACATCTATGAACTGACATAGACAGTTCAGCTTTTCTAATTTTATTGTTCCAATAAAACAATGGGCTAGACTCAATTGTATAAAGGAGATTTCTTTCAGTTAAAATTATGGGATGCCTCTGAATGATAAGAGAAGTTCAATGATAGAACCAAATGTCACTGCCAGCTTGGGTTCAGAAGGGTCTGAGCTAGAGGATGATACCAGGGGTGGGTTCTACTTACCTTAACTAGTGGTTTGCATCGTGCCTGCGCACATGCGCTTGCTTTGCTCACATGTGCACTCACTCTTCTGTGCATGCACAGAAGCTTCTGCGCATGTGCAGATCAACTTTGATGACATCCAGATCAGTGGGCGGAGCCTCCCACCGGTTTTACTACCGGTTCTTGTGAACCAGTCCAAACCGGGGGCAACCCACCACTGGATAATACCTTTTGAGGCACCAGAACAACACCAAGAATTGCTGATGGGAGTCTTTCCAGAGGCCTCAGATAAACGTCAACCTCAGGAACAGCCCACCAAACTGAGACTCACAGATCTGGAGAACTTGACACATCATGTAATAAGGAGACTTATCAGTGGTGGGATTCAAATAATTTAACAACCGGTTCTCTGCCCTAATGACTGGCTGGGTAGGCCTTCCTGGGTGGTCATGTGACTGGGTGAATGTAGCCATCTCAATGCCACTCATCAAACCCAGCCTCGCCTCCTGGCCACTTGCCTCAAAAGCAGAGGTAGGATTCAGCTGGTTCGGACCAGTTTGGGCTAATCCCAGTTCAGTTTGTTCTTCAGGCTGTTTTTCAGTGTTTTATAGGCCATATTTTGGGCCGGTTTTGGCTGGTTTTCGGACCATTTGGGGGGCATTTTGGGGGGCATTTTCAGCCATTTTCGGGCCATTTTTCCAAAACGGCCTGAAATGCCCAAAAAATGGCCTGGAAAATGGCCAAAAAACAGGCTGAAAATGGGAGGGGCGGAGCCAGCCAGTGGTGTGATTAGCCAGTTCACCAAACTGGGCAGAATTTTAACAACCGGTTCGCTTGAGTCCCAGCTGATCAGGAGGAAATGGGGATTTTGCAGTAATCTTCACCTGGAGTGAGGTGGGAATGGAGATTTTACAGTATCCTTCCCCTGCCACACCCACCAAGCCATGCTACGCCCACCAAGCCACATCCACACAATCAGTAGTAAAAAAAAAATTGAATCCTACCACTGGCTAGATAGATAGATAGATTGATTATAATTGGATTGATTCAGTCCAGTGGTGGGATTCTGCCGGTTCTAGGGGGTTCGGCCGAACCCTTTGTTAAATTGCTGGCTCACCCCGCCCCTTGCTCCGCCCCTCCACACCACTATTTATTGCCAATAAATAGTGGTGGGTGAGAGACAGGCGAGCCAGCAATTTAACAAACGGTTTGGTGGTTTTTTGTAATTTTATTGGCTCGCGGAGCTTCAGCATAGGCTAATTAGCCCCTTGATTCTATCAGCCTCCCGACTCTCAGCTGATTTGCTCTCAGCTGTTTTGCTCAGGGCTCTGCTTGCTTGCTTGCAAAGAGTGCAGATTTTTTTCCCCCTATCTATGCTGAAAAACGAAACTGAAAGTAAAAGCCTGCTTTGCTGTTGCTGCAACGTTGGAAAATTAGGCAGGCAGATTTATGTTCTTTTTCCTCACCAAAAAAGGTAGGTGCAAACTACCTTTAGTGGAAAGGTAGTTTTCCCTAAAGAGGTAGTTCCTCTTTAGGGAAAAAGAGGAGAGTTCAAAATTTTAAAACACAAAAGAAAAAAAGCTCTATTTAAATAGGGAATTGTAATAATTGAGATACTATTAATTGTATATTGTGTTGAAAGCAGAAATGGTTAAATTGTGGTTTGGAGGAATATATGGGGGAAATTATTTGGTTTATTATTATTGGTAAATATAATTAATTGATTTGTAAGAAATTGGATTGCATGGAAATAATTGGAATATTCATGTTCATATCGATTAATATACAAAAAAGATAGTTATATAACTAACTGATTTATATTAAAATATTGAATTTATATTAAACAACTGTAATATTACATAATTCACCAATGTGAGGATGGATATAAAAATAGATGACAATGAGAAGAGGTATAATATAGAATAGAAGGGAAAAATTGAATTTGATTAAGATTAGAGATGAGGATGAAGGGTAATATTGGTTTTTTTAAAAAAAATAGATAAGGAATAAATATGGCAAAAAGGAAATATAGAAATTGTAAATTTAATTGAAATGACTAAACACTGTTTAAATTTGTAAGCTGGCCAAATACTCTGTTCAAAGAAAATACATTGTATGTTTATATGTGTGTTTCTAATTACTACTATTTATTCATATTTATTCTCTTTTATTCTTTAAAGTTTAACAATTCATTCTTTATCTTAATATCTTTATATTTGTTTGGGGTTGCCTTTCTTCCATTTCATCTTTTTTACTGTACAGCAATCTTTCTCCTCAAACCTACCAACTCTCCCTTTTCTTTCCTTCTTACTTTCTCTTCCCCCACTCTTCTTCTCCTCCTCTCTTCCTCCCTCTCTTACCTTCACTCCTATTCTAATTTCCCTTCCCTTCCTCCCTTCTCTTCCTTCCCTGTCTCTCCTTCTTTCTTCCATCTCTCTTCTCCTTCCTTCATCCCTCTCTATTGCTGTATCCTTTTGGGCATATGGATTACTCAGAGGGCTGAAAAAGTTATTTTTGACCGGTCCTCGCACTTTTGACCAGTCCTCACACTTACGACTGTACTCACATTTTATGTTTTGCGCCCTATCTTGTCATTGTGGTGAAGACAAGTAGTGGTGAAATGACTGACACAGTTGTTAAGAATGCCGCAATGGGCATAAATGTGAGGAAGATCATAAGTGCGAGGACCAGGGTCAAAAATGTGAGGACCAGTCAGAAATGACTTTTTTCAGCCCTCTGAGTAGTCCCTATGCACATAGCCACGCCCACCCGGTCACATGACCAGCTAGCCATGCCCACCTGGTCACATGACCACCAAGCCATACACCCCCCAACTAAGCCATGCCCACAGAACCGGTTGTTAAAAATATTGAATCCCACCACTGATTCAGTCCTCCCATTTCAGATTCAAGCAGCAACGTGGTTCTCGTTCATTGTAGTTTTGTGCTTTTCTGCAGCATCTTTTCCTCTCCTCTATCTACCTTATTGCTTCTATTTCCTCTCCACTCAACCTACTGCCCTTGCTTCCTGAAGTGCATTCCCTAATTGCATAAAATCACTCAATTAGAAGTATCATTGCTATATTAAATTACACATGCTAATTTACCAGCAATATTTCCCATTTAAAAAACCGTAAGAGGTTCAGAAGAATATAGTATTAGTTTGACACTGTTATATAGTGTCCTTATTAATAAGGACACCACTTAAAAGGATACCCTCTTGTAGTTCAAAACCCTTTTCATTTATTTTCATTCTTTTTATAAAATGAAATTCCTATTTAAACTGTATGGCAATGTGGCAGTGAAAGGATTCTAGTTGTTAGAGAAACTTCTGTAGATGACAGCAATGCAAAAGAATGGCATTTTCTCTCTCCTTTATTTTTTAAATGCTCATTTCTTTATACTGTAACTGTACCAGTTAACAGTGTGATTATAACTCCTGCACACTGCTGTGCTGCAATTGCTGGGTAAAACTTAATGCAAACACATGAAGCTCTATTTTGTCTTTGCAAACTACCTAGGACAGTTTCAAATGGAAAAGCAAAACAGAAAACTGCTCTATGCTGGCACAATACCTGCTCACTAACAGAGGGAAAAGAGGCAGATACAGGAGAACAGACCACCAGCATTCTTGCTTCTGCTGGCTCCATTCCCAGTCTTGCTGAATTGACTTGACAGTCCTGAAGACATTTCTACTTACAGTCCCTGAAATGGAAATAAAACTCTGTAGGCAACTGGGGATATCCATAACATTACCACACATCTCTTCCTCATTGCTTGCCTTCACTCAAGCACTGAACATCAGTATAGTACCAATGCCTACCTCTATATGCAATTTATAGCAGACAATTTAAAATGGTTTGGTTTTTAAAACCTTTAAAATTTCTAGGGGGAGGCAATCTGGCACCCACCAGAAGTTATGGAGCATACATTGTATAGTCCCTGGCTATTGATCATGTTGAATGCTGATAGAGATTGGAGTCCCAAATATAAGAAAGCCATCAGGTTACCTGCCTATATCATTATCATCATCATCATCATTGATTTATAACTATCCAGGTAGAACATGTATATAGACAGGAGGATAAAGGTAGGGCTAAGCATCCAAAATTTCACATCTGAAATAACATTAGGTGGTTATTGATTTTATTGATATCAGTATCCAACCAAATCCAAAAAAAAATTTAAATCTCAATCAGATCAGCCATTTGTAACCTCTTGTTTTAATCCTACTATAGTATTAAAGATACTATATGGTGAGATCCGTTCCCCACCATCCAGTCAGGCTGAAGAAGCTTCTTGGATGGGAAGCAAAACATCTTCAAAGAAAAACAAGGAAGTCCAGTTGCCTCTTGAAAAAGCACCTTTGGGACAACCACGACCTGGATGACTGAGAATCTCCATAGACATTCATCTAAAATTTATTAAGTTTATGTGCTGTATTCTAACAGCTTCTGGAAAGTAAACTTTGAATTTCTTGAATAATTTGATTGTAAGAGTAACTGCCACAAGTATGGGGTTAAGTTCAGAGATTTCTTTTGCCTAATCATATGGCCTGAGGGAAAATCAGCCTTTCAAAGCTCTCAAAAGATCTTTCTTTATAGAGTTGCTTAAATTTATATTCTGCCTGGAAAATATAAATCCAAGTTGCTTCATTTACAGCTGGGTTTTTGTTTATACATCACTGTAATCATCATTCATTCATTTACAAGGAGCTCAAGAACTTTTGTGTGACTCTCTTTTTTCCTCACAAAGATTCTTACCATAAATTAGACCTAGGGTCTTGATTCTGCATGTCATGAAAGGGTAGCAAATTATCTACATTCTTTTCAGACTGCCCTAACCTTGCTATCTCTGATAAGTAGTCCTCAGTATCTTCTTTAATCATCATGCCTAATGAAGAATCTGTGGAACCTCAAATGATTAATGACTATTTCATAACAGTTCTGTCAGCCTCCATAGATTTGGAATTTATTTTCTCATGGGCAGCACAACTTGAATTGTTGTTGCACAACTTCAAAAATTACTGAGAACCAAGGAGGAGAACCACTTTAAATCACATTTGTGATACTCTGTTGATTGCGGGGACATTCCCTGAGATCACTAGAATTGGCTTTGATTATGTTAACTTAAATATCCAGTGTTATAGAATTGCCTTTGATTTAACATTTTAACTTAAACATCCAGTTTTACAAGATTGGCTTTATTATGTTACCTTAATTAATCTCAAATTTTGTTGTGGATCTGCCTGATTTCTGTTGAGAAAAAGCCTTCCTGAAAATTCAGAAACTGGCAAGTATTTTGTAAATTGGCTCTATGGATTTTGGAGTCTTTTCTGCTATTGCCTATGCATCTATTTTCCTTTTGGCATATTCCTACATACAGCAGTCTGTCAAGATTTATACTATAAATTTAAGGATTTTGAGGAAATCATATCATACATATATTATATATCCAAGGATTTAGACATTTGCCTAGGAATTTTTAAAGTCATATTTGGGAGGGTGGGTATATTCTGATTCTCAGTCTTCCTAGACAAGTACCTGCAGTTTTCTTGGCAAGATTTTTCAGAAATGGTTTGCCATTTTCTCCTTCTTAGGACTTAGAGGAAGTAATTGGCCCGAAGCAATCCAGCAGGTTCTGACAGGTTCTGGAGAACCAGTAGCGGAAATTTTGAATAGTTTGGAGAACCAGCAAATACCACCTCTGTCTGGCCCCAGAGTGGGTTGAGAATGGAGATTTTACAATATCCTTCCCCTGGAGTGGGGAGGGAATGGGGATTTTGTAGTATCCTTTCCCTGGAGTGGGGTGGGAATGGAGATTTTGCAGTATCCTTCCCCTGCCACACCCACCAAGCCATGCCAACAGAACCAGTAGTAAAAATATTTGGATTTCACCACTGGCCTGAAGTCACCCAGTTGGCTTCTATTACAACTTATTATTGAAAGTCTCTCAAAATTTAAAATTGGTTTCCTCATGTGACACTTAGGCTGCTGTTCAGGTAAGTAAAAGTGCCTGGACAGGCAAAAGTAGCTACATGTTTATAGAATTTAGCCTTGCCTGAAACGTTCCTAACTTTTTTATTGCTCAATATTTATTGTTGTTTTCCCATTTATGTTGATTCCAAGTGACTCTGGCAATGTATTGTTTCTGAGACCGACCCTGAGGCAATGGCTTATATTTTACATTTTGCTCCCACATTCTCTGTGCAACAGAGCTGAAGAATTCAACCTTCTTTCTACAAGCTTTATACCCATATTTACCTCAGGTCTGCCCACTAGTCTATCACAGGGTTTTTCAAACTGTATTCCACAGAACTCTAGTTTTTTTGTGAAAATTTAACAGAGTTCCATGAGAGACTAAGGGGAGAAAATCTCACTTAAATGAAGTGAGGGGATCCAGAGCAATATTTCTAAGATACAAAAGAAATAGTTGAGGCTGTTCTCTCTCAGTGCCCTCCATTTTGCGGATTAGTTTCCAGGATTTTTCTTTGACAGTTTCCCCAGCCCCCAATTTAAAAAACAAAACAAAACCCTGGTCTATCTTAAAGATCCTCTACTGTTTTATTATAACTATGAAGAAAATTGAAACAACCAACACAAATTTAAACTAGGTCCCAGAATGTGGAAAACTGCTGCTGGTGCATATACTTTCTCTGCTTTCTATGAGAGAATGGTGGTAGACTCTGGAAACAAGAGACATAGCAGGAGGGGAGGGAAGAGGAGGGGAGGGGAGAGGAGAGGAGGAGAGTGAAGGGAAGGGAAGGGGAGGGGAGGGGAGGGGAGGGGAGGGAAGGGAAGGGAAGGGAAGGGAAGGAAAGGAAAGGAAAGGAAAGGAAAGGAAAGGAAAGGAAAGGAAAGGAAAGGAAAGGAAAGGAAAGGAAAGATTTTCCTGAGCTATGTAGGCATATATGTTTGCAGTAAGAAATCTGATTCCACTAAGAATTCAAGTGGTAACAAGATATGTGATCTTCCCATTAATCAGAGAGCAGATACCTTAGCAGCACCTGCAGTGTCCATATCTCCCTCTCAAGAGACTATTTCTACAATGTTCCCAGAGGAAAGTGTCTCTCAAGAAAGAAAGAATGGTGTAAAGGCATAAGGAATAGCTTCCATTAACTTTAGTTCCTTGACTCCAATGATCTCACACTATGGGTAGGTTTAAATAATAGCCCAAGGGACTTTTTTGTATTGCCTGTGCCATAGCAAGTGAAAAAGATTTTGTTCCCCCTCAACTATTAAACCAGGGGTGAAATCCAGCAAGTTCTGACAAGTTCTGGAGAACCGGTAGTAGAAATTTTGAGTAGTTTGGAGAACCAGTAGCGGAAATTTTGAGTCGTTCGGAGAACTGGAAAATGCCACCTCTGGCTGACCCCAGAGTGGGGTGGTAATGGAGATTTTGCAATATCCTTCCCCCAGGAGTGGGGAGGGAATGGGGATTTTGCAGTATCCTTCCACTGCCACACCCACCAAGCCACGCCCACAGAACCGGTAGTAAAAAAATTTGGATTTCACCACTGAATTAAACATATTCATCCAGACCACATTATTGATCTGAAATCCGCAACAGTGACAAAGTGGAGAGACTGTTAATTATGTACTCAGCATCTCAGATGAATAACACTTCTATTGCACACTCTTCCAGTCTAAGATTATATAGTCACATGGTATTCTGTAGAAACGAACTGGAAAAAATCTAGCTGTATTATCTGGGCTGCCATGAGGAGGCAGCAAACAGCTGTAAATGGAAGAAAGCCATCATAGATTAAAAATATCAAGACACAATAGCATCAGTGACAGTCCCTTTACTGGCAAAATGTACTGAATGTACCCAGTTCTTCTGTAATGCTTGTTACCCAAAGCTGACACTGCATGACATGTCAGTGGTGTTGGTGGAAAATAATACAAATGTACTTGAATTTGTAGAACCAATGGCTGAGTATGAGCTGTACTCTCAGAGTTTCTCTGAGGACTCACTACTCAAGAATCACACTCCATTACTTTTCAATAATAATTCAAAATATGATCATATTGTTAACTGGCAGCAAAATTTAAAGTCGATATTGTGACAAATCTGAAATCAATAAGATGTTAATTAATTAATTAATTAATTACTTTATGAATCTGGACTATTATTAGCCAAATGGAACAAATAATTTTTCTATTCTGAAATGTGTCGTGCTGGATCACCTCCTTTCTTCAGAATCGATTTTTAACAACAGAAACTACCGTAGTAAAAGAAAGTTCCTACATTATCTAGAATTTATTAGAACTGCTGATACAACAGGAACTGGTATAAAAATTGTACTTCTTAAAAAGTTAAGAGATTTGGGAATTGCAATCACTGACCTGAGAGATGAGGGTTACACTAATGATGCCAACATGAAAAGAAACAAAGAAGTGCAAAACCAGATCAGAGAGTTCAACCCTCAAGCACTTTTATCCCATGGAGTTCTCCTTCGCTGAATTTGGTGATGGGTTATATTGCAATAGCTTCTAGTGAGACTGATGAGGATTTTTTAAAAAAAAATATTATTCAGAGGATCTATGCGTTTTTCTCTGTATAAACTCAGTAATGGCAAATTTTTGGAGCAATATCTGAAAATGTTCCATCTGGCTCTGAAGCTAGTACCCCACAATGAAACAGTTGAGAGAAGTGATAAAATATAGCAAACAACAAATTGGGAAGATAGATGGTATCATACTGCCATTATGGAGACTAATGCTTTGATAGGAGCTATTTGTGAGGAAACCACGGCACAGGAAAAATGGAATCACCAGAAACATCTATTACGTTAAATGTCTGTGTGACTTAGTGTTATGGCATGACATACCACTTGAAATAAATATACCAAGATTTTGATACTGATATATCTTGAGCAATGAAAAAATGGGCATAATAAAGTCTTACCTGTAGTCTTACCAGTTAAATGTGGGATTTCTCATTTTTTGCCTATTTGCTCCAGTAGTGTTGGATAAGTATGTTAAAAGTTTAACAGAGACATATTTTGACTAGAAATTAGATATGAAACATCTAGAATATTTTAAGCATAAATGATGCATTGAAATATATTAGCCATGTAATATTTTAGATTTCTTGACAATCAAACTGTACTGTCTGCATTGAGTTTTATTACCTGTAACCTCTATTTTTTATATTCTTTTAAACTTGTATTTGTGCTTTTTTTTTTTTGCAAATGACAATCACATGACTTTTTACAAGTCATGTGATTGTCATTTGCAACCTTCTGACAAGCAAAGTTCATGGGGGAAGCCGGATTCACTTAACATCTATGTGACTCACTTAGCAACCACTTTGTTCAGCAATGGAAATTCTGGTCCCGATTCTGGTCATAAGTTGAGGACTACCTGTAATCTCTTTTCAAACTCCATTGTGGTCACTTTCAAGATTTTTTTAAGCCATTGTTCCTTTCCTCCTAGTTGCTCATTTACAGCTGCTAGCTGTTAGTAGGCAAAGCTCTTCCAGTAGCTAAAAGACGATTGCACATTTCATATCTTAACAATCTCTTCTAATGAAGCAAATAGAACAGTAAGGAGCTTACCTCCTTTAAACCTAATGCAGAAAGGATACTTCATTTATTTTTCTATCTCCAATGTGGAGTTATAATTTTGAGTCTTTGTTTATTGTAGGAGGCCAGATTATGCACTCGCTTAATGAGTACAGGAAAAATGAGTATATGATTACATGGGGAAAAACCGCATATAATCTAACTATTCTATCATTCGTGAACAAAACATCTAAAATTTTATAGAAAACAAACCAAAATAAGATGTATGACTGCTTTCATATTTCCAGCACCTCTTTCTTTAGTGCTAGAGATGACAACAGATATATTACAAATCTTTAGTGAGATTTGGAAAGCTGGCTTGTCCCCTTGGTCCTGTATAAAGTCAGTTCAAAAATTGTCATAAGGTGAAGCTGAGAGAAAAGATTATTGGTAAGTTACTTTTTATCAAATTGGTGTCAACTGTTAATGATCACACAGATCTCCACTATGAAAAGCCCCAACTGGCCCTTCAGGTCTCCCAAACAATACAATCAAGTATTGTAGGATAGAGTAATAAATAATAGTGATAAGGCAGTAAGTTGCCTGAATATGCAAGACACAGAAAGTATAAAATATGGTCTGCTAGCTATGATTACAACAGCCATAAACAAATTTATACTGTATTTTGTCTTAGCACAATGTGCCATATAAACTTATTAATAATTTCCATATTGATATTCTTTTATGAAACTTACTGTGTCCAGGACTACAGCAGCAATAGCAGAGGAACAGGTCAAGGCTTCTCTTGGGATAGGAAAGTGTTAGATTATTACATACTATTTTCAGAACTTCCAGCCTGGAAGGAAACAAAAATGAGTGATTCATAATTCATTCACTGTGGTTAGTATTTGCATGGGAGAGTAATACTGGGACTGTAGGCAAGGGAAAGAAGCCACAAAGTACTCCAAAAGCCAATAGCAAACAATTTCTGTGTTGTTGTCAAGAAAATTACCCAGACATGTCCGTGTAACTAATTGGGAGTTAAACCCAATTGAAAGAAATTTGACTTTACATGCTAGAGTGACATAGTAAAGGACAAGACATAAATATAAGTATAATATGACTGATTCAATTAGTAAAGAACTTATAAATCAGAGAGAACGTAGGCTCTGCATACTGAAAATATCACGTTCAATCCCTGGCATCATAATCTGACTAGAAAGTTGATAAACTGTTGCCTGGAACATTGGTAAACTGTCCATGTCAACTTTATTAGGTCTCCTCTAGAATACAATAAGGTAGTTTCTATGTTCTACGGTAACTGGTAGCAGCAGTACAGGGAACCCTCATACAACAATCATACATTTAATGATGGTTCAAATTAATGATGGCCTCAAAAAGCAACTTCCTACATCACAAAATGGCACGCACACAAAACACAGCCACGTGATCATTATCTGGATGCTTGGCAACCTTGGCACACATGTGATCACCATTTGCAACTTTTTTTGTACCAGCTTGCCCAGAAAGTCAGTGGGGAAGCTGACAAGAAAGGTTGCAAGCTATGCCTCCTGCCAAGAGGATTCCCTGTCATCTCTGGAGGCTTGCTAAAAGAGCTTCCTGCTGAAGGATTCAGCTTCATTCCTGCTTGGATTTTGGCAGCTGCAGGCACGAAGCTGCAGAGAAAAAAGGAATGTAGCTCCCTGCCTACTATCCAAGCTGAAAAGGATTTTAGCTCCACGTTTGCTTGAATTTATACAAGCAGACACAGACAAAACCCTTTTCTCCTTGCTCCCCTCCCTGGAACTGCTGCACAGACACAAAGCTGCAGAGAAAAAAGGATTTTAGCTCCATGCCTGCTTGGATCTATCCTTTTCTCTCTACTTCCCTCCCTGGAGCTGCTTTGCAGGCACAGAGCTGCAGGGAGAAGAGATTTTAGCAACATGCCTGATGAAATCCAAGCAGAAAACAGAGCTGAAATTCTCCCCTCCCTGCCTCTCCATGGTTGCAACCACACAGTCATTACCTGGGCCTACATTTGCTTAGCAACCGATGAGATCACTCAATGATTACAACCAGGAGCGCATAGAACCATGGTCATTGGGTAAAGTGCTCATGTGCAAGGCATCTCACTTAATGCCCAATATTCCAGTACCAATTGTGGTCATTAAGCAAGAACTATAGTTATCCCCATCTTCAGTACAGATACTGCAGCACAGTAAAAGCATCTCCACATGAAGATTGACTTGCCAATATGAAAGAACTTTGGACCTCTGGGTTTCTATGGCAGGAACCTCCATGCAGCCTATGCTTCAGACTGCTTTGGCTATATGCCACTATGTGCCCATAATCATATTACTCTTTCAGCAGTCAAGCCCATTTTTTGTTCTATCTTTTGTAAACCTGGCGTTCTGCTGGCTTGGGATGGACCATTTTCCCATTTCCAGGAACTTTGCTTTACTTCACCTCCCACTATCCAAACACAAAGCTCTCTTGTAAATATAACAGATACCTTATCAACAAACTTGAAACAAAACCTTTATTTTTCCTTTCACCAAACCTTGCTTCGCTCCATTTTCCAGGCTATGGCTCAAGCGAAGGAGAAAGAGAGAGAGAATGTCATAGATACAGTTGTTATGATTTGCAGTCTTCTGTTGCTTGGATTTAGAATGCTGATTCTTCCCTGCTCCTTGCAGTCTGAGAGGGCATAAGTGAAGATGATTGCACATTCAGCTTCAGAATGCTTTGGGTGGACTGGGGAATACACTACATCAGCAATGTTAAAGAAAAGAGCTGATGTATTCCCAGCTTAGCTAAGGTAGATCCAGAATCATTGCAAAAATAGGTTTTGTTTGTCTGTTTGCTTGCTTTGGTTTTGACATGCTGGTATTGCGGCCATTTTTACCCACAAACCAGGGGTGAAATGCTCCCGGTTCAGACCGGATCGCTTGATCCGGTAGCGATGGCGGCGGGTGGTTCAGAGAACCGGTAGCAAAAATCCCTGTGCGCTCCCCCAACATGCCCAGCTGAGCCGCACAATCATCAGAGGCTTTTCTTTTTTTACTTTTAAAAGCATTTTTTCTACAACTTCTTCTGCCCAAAAAATGCTTTTAAAAGTAAAAAAAAAAGCCTCTGATGATCGCGCGGCTCATCTGGGATCATCAGAGAGACTTTTAAAGCATTTTTTTCTGCAACCTCTTCAGCGGAAGAGGTGGTTAAAAAATGCTTTGAAAAGGCTCTGACGATCCCAGCTGAGTTGCCTAATCGGCAGAGCCTTTTCAAAGCATTTTTTTGCATTTGCAGAAAAAATGCTTTGAAAGGTTTAAAAAAAAAAGTTGGCCATGCCCACCCAGTCACATTACCCCCCACCAAGCCATGCTGACAGAACCAGTAGTAACAAATTTTACATTTCACCCTGCCACAAACTATTGCTTTACATTTCCTCCCAGTTCCTCGGTTTAAAGTCTTGTAGCCACAAGGGTAGGTTGAGCACTTTACAACTATCCATAGTCCAGACCAAAGGTGGTATTCAGCAGGTTCAGATCATTTCTGGAGAACCGGTAGCGGAAATTTTGAGTAGTTTGGAGAACTGGTAAATACTACCTCTGACTGGCCCCGCCCCCATCTATTCTCTGCCTCCCAAGTCCCAGCTGATCGGGAAGAAATGGGGATTGTGCAGTAACCTTCCACTGGAGTGGGGTGGGAATGGAGATTTTACAGTATCCTTCCCCTGCCACGCCCACCAAGCCATGCCCACCAAGCATGCCACGCCCACCAAGCCACACCCACAGAACCAGTAGTAAAACATTTTGAAATCCACCACTGGTTCAGACAAAAGAGTAGGAATGATATCAACTAGAGTTTTCCCTTGTCTTCAGTAGGTGATGAAAGTCCAATGTATTGCTCCTTCCTTTCTTCCTTCCTTCCTTCCTTCCTTCCTTCCTTCCTTCCTTCCTTCCTCCCTCCCTCCCTTCCTAGTTTTCTGTCTGTCTTTCCTTTGTATGTTGTATGTACAATGAAGGTGAGGAGGTTTTTTTGTTGCTATAGGATTTGCAACTGCTTCAGGCAAGGCAGGATTTTATTTTTATTTTTTTTCCTCCTCAATTTCAGCATTTCAGATCACAGATCAGCTTCAAAGTGCCCCTGAGGGTTTGGAAGGGAAAAATAGCAGAAATGTGTGGAAGTACTTGTAATGAAATATAATCCAGCCAGAAGATAGGAGATGAATGAATCCATATCTTATATATTAAAGCCACCTAGAGAATGTGAATTTGACTAGGAAAAGCATGTTAAGGGTTTAAATAGTTTATATAATAGTATTGTTATTGTTATTTAATAAATATATAAAATTCATCATTGTATATCCTAATTCAATAAATTAATAAATATCCTTTATTACAGTAACTTGTCAGAATGTTGTATGGTTTCATGACAATAATTATAAGGCACAAAAATATGTAAAATCAATATTACTAAACTACCAATTAAAATAAACAGAATAAAGTATTGGTGCAAATACTAAAAGGAATCTAAAATACTTAGAGGCGAAATTGCTAAGTTAATTATTAATTGAATAAAATACTAAAATAATAAACTAGTGAAATATTAACATTCTACAATGCTACACTGTTTCTCAATCAATTTCTCAACTTTGTTGCAATCACCGACAAATATTGAAGATTTAAAATTTAATGAGATCAATATAAAATCTTTTATTAATCCAATAAAAGAAAGAAACTCACTTCCATCTTCTTGTACTTGATATTCCTCCTTGAAGCAATGCCTTATCTGGCACGATGACAATGTTGCTATTTGACACTAATTTTGAGTTTCTGTCTGCAAACAGTTTCCATAAAAGTTGTCCACATTTTGACCTGGGATTTTCTTTTATCTGGGTGCTATGATGGTTTTGCAAATATCCTATGAACCAGGCAGCATAAAATAACATAGGCCATTGTTTCTTGTGTACTTTCTTCACATAGTCAGAACCTTTCACCAAACCCAGTATTTATTTTATTTTATTTTATTTATTTTTATTTATTTATTTGTCAAGCATGTATAAGATAACAGATATAAATATAAACATGATTATGAATACAGGAAATGGATATGAATAAGTGGGGACAGGGATGGTAGGCATGTTGGTGCACTTATGCACATCCCTTACAGACCTCTTAGGAATGGGGTGAAGTCAACAGTAGAGAGTCTAAGGTTACAGTTATGCGGGTTTGGGGATGAAACCACAGTTGGGTAGCATTCCAGGCATTTACCATTCTGTTGCTGAAGTCGTATTTTCTGCAATCGAGTTTGGAGTTGTTTACCTTAAGTTTGTATCTATTGTGTGCTCATGTATTGTTGTGGTTGAAGCTGAAGTAGTCATTGACAGGTAGGACATTGTAGCAGATAATTTTATGTACTATGCTTAGGTCAGACCAAAGGCGGCGTAGTTCTAAGTTGTCTAAGCCCAAAATGTCAAGCCTGGTGGCATAAGGTATTCTGTTGCGAGCAGAGTATTCTTATAGTATATTTACCCTCAATCTGACCTGAGAAGAGGCTGTTACCAAAACATGAGCTCAGTCTGAGAACACAAGACAGTATCAGAAAGAAACTGAAGCTGTTCCACCTTGAGTTTTTTGGGAATAAGAGAGGAGAGAAGGGGAAACACTGTCAACTATTATAGCCGGTATCAATTGAGTTCTAGTATTGACTGGTGCCTACCCTGGCCTAACACAAAGGGGTGATAGGTACTGCCCTTATCCATAAGTGGTTTGTCATTGCCTTCTTCCTGGAGGTGATTGAGAATGACTATCCTAAAGTCACCCAATTGGCTTCGTACTTCTGGTAGGACTAGAATTCCTCTAATGTTTGTGAGATGGGTGGCTGAATGAATGAATGAATGAATGAATGAATGAATGAATGAATCTCATGGTCTTCAAATTTCAAGCCTGGTATTTTAACTACATCAAACTGGCTCTCATTTTTTTTTTGTCAATACCTTTAACCATACTCTATATGTGACTGAGTTATATTAAATTTATAGGACAAATATGTCCATTGAAAACACAAAAATGACAAGGAAGTGGATTGGTTTTTTAACAGGTGCAACTATAATGAACACCAGGGTAACAACACAGATGTGGCCTTCTGCTTAGCGCAAGATCTAAATCAAAGTTGTTCAGCCAATCAGTTGCTCAAATACATGCAGTGTTGTAGTTCTCAAACAGCTGGTCTTCTTGTCGGGTTGCTGAAAAAGATGCTGCATGACAATCCTTGAAACCCCAAACCAAGTTTCACAGGGAACTGTTGTGTTATTAAAGGTTTTGGTAATTATTATTCAGTTTTCTCTCTCAAGGTATCTGGAGAGATCAGAGCTGCTGATGCCCAAGGCAGCTAAGGATAACACAATTCAGCATTGCCCATCAGCAAGAATATTTCTGTAGAAATCATCCACCTTTGCTTCAGTGGGATTGTTTTGTCATTAAATATACATGCAAGCATTGGTGCCTTGATTAGACAAGGCAATTTAGCCTTCCATTTTTCATTGCAGAGGTTTGGGTTACAGTATGTCCTTTGGCCTGCAGTGCAATCAAATGACAGACATAAAAACTGAAGAGCCTTGACCGGGTATTTGAGCCTTTCCTTTTCTGTACACTGCTTTAATTAATACTTTGAAAAATTGCCCCTTCATCTCTTGATTTTAAAGCAGCATGAAATATTCTGTCTTTCCATACCACTCTATTTAATCAGTAAGCATTGCTAAAAGATACAACCATACTAGCAATTGAAACCAATTGGCATATTTCAATTAAAAGACAGGGTGCCTGTCATGCTTACAGTCAACTTCCAAAATCAGAAAAGTTCCTGATTAGTATCATAGGAGGGGGCACAATGGCTCAACAGTTAAAGATGCTGAACTTGTCAGCTGGAAGGCTGACAGCCCGGATTTGAGACCCAAGTACCAAACAGTGGGGTAAGCTCCCATTTCTTGCCCCAGCTCCTGCAAACCTAGCAGTTTGAAAGCATGCAAATGTGAGTAGATAAATAGGCATTCTGCACACCTTGGCGTATAGTCATGCTGGCCACATGACCACAGAAGTGTCTTCGGACAACGCTGGCTCTGTATTCATCTCTGAAACAGAGATGAATACAGCCTCCTAGAGTCAGGCGTGACTGGACAGGGGAAACCTTTATCTTTAGTGTCATAGGAGGTTTGATTCAGTCCTTCACTATAGTACCTACCAATTCTAAGCAAGAAAATGCTCCTCTGAAATTTCAGAATGTGGATTTGGAAAACTCCTGACTGATAATCTTGGCTATCACTTTAGGATGAAGGTGGGAAACTGTGGCCCTAAAGACATGACTGTCTTCTAACTCTCATTGCTCTGGTCAGCAGAGTCAAGGGACAAGGATAGTCTCAGGGAAGACTGTCACTCATATTCACATATAATGTACAATTCCATTTTCTAAACTAATAGATTTCAGGGATAGTTAGTTGAACTTCTGAACTGGGATTTGTAGCAATTAATGGTTTGAAGAGTCATCCAGAGAATTTACAAATGCTTCCAGTTGGTAGGACTGCTGGTCTGAGGACAAGAGAGTAACTTATTTCAGATGGAAGTTATGCACCATGCTAATTAGACCCTCACATATAATACTCAAAAAAGCAAGAACTATACTCTGCATAGCCTGATTAGTCCCTGGAAAGGAAGTACATAAACATGCACCTTTCACTAGGTTGCCTATATCCTCCTCCATTGGTCATTACAGAGAAAATACAAGATAGCATCCTCTCAGCGGTTGGGCAAAAACACACAACTAAAGACTTCATCATTATCATCATCTGCCAAATGGAGCAGCAGACTTATGAATTCCTTTTGTGAACCTGAACACAATGCAGTGAGAATACATAATGTCCCTGGTACAATAAGTATCTGGTCTCTTCAAGCGTTTTATTAGTGGTCCTGCTGGGACACAAAATACGATTAATAAAGGCTGCCCAAAGCCTCTTCTGTCACCACAACAGGAATCAGGGATGAGACCTCCGGGACAGAAAGATCTTGCTTTGTGCCACAACAAAGAAAGCAATAAACAACACAGAGGGCTTGACCCTGCATTCAGCCTTTGCCCTTCCTATCAACTGGACTTCATCCAAAATAACAGACCTGCCTGCAGATGTGTCCTGTGTCCTGGTAGTCATGCTAAAGAAAACACAGATGCTGTTTATCAAGGTCACAGAACTTCAATAACACCAATAGGTATCTCCAAGACATATTTTAAAATAATGCACACTAGGGTATTGTCTTTGGAAATGTCAAACTTCTACCTCCTGCAGAAGTACTGCTAATTTTTCCAACCAACTTTGCACTGCGGGCCATTTATTATGTCTGCCCTGAGGAATCTTTTCAAATGTATAAACCAGGGGTATCAAACTGGCGGCCCACGGCCCGGATGCATCAAGCGCAGGCCACACCCACCCTGGCCACACAAAGGCAAAAAACATCACAATATGTCACATGATGTCACGTGACTCAATCGAGTTTTACATCCATGGTATAAACTAACTAACGTAATGAGCTCAAAGGATAATGTGCCAATTTCAATATGTCATGAACAATTCAGAAAATATGTCAAGCAATTCAGAATTGCTTGCTTCACGGCCATGGCTTTTCTGAAGCAGATCTTCCAGTGAGGTGAACTGTGCAGTGAAGCTTATCATACAAATGCCAAAGTAGGCTATTAAAATTATACAACCCTGAACTTCATCAGCACAGAGTCAATAACAGGTAAACCATGCAGTGTTGCTTTAGAAGTCAAACCAGGTTTGTATTCTGCTGAAAATATCAGCGAGCTAGATGACCATGAGTAACAGTGACCCAGGTGATAGTCTTGTCAAAGCGATAGTAGTTCCACTACAGAGCAGCAGGTAAATGTTTGCCATTAACACTCTAGATAGAGTGTGACAGCACCTGAATAGGTACAAATGCATGTGGCAACTTGTCACAAAGCATGGAACTGAATAAGTTCCCCAATACATGGGCTGCCGAAAAAGTAAGTATTTGTGTAATCCACACATTAAAACAAACAGCTGCAGGGGACATGTCATTAATTTTCAATCCAGCAGAGGAAAAGCCAAAGAGCACCTAAAGGAAAGTCATAGTCCAAACCAAAAAGAAAAAGTTAAGAAAAGGCTTCTATGTGTCTTATCACCTTAGCAGAGCTACTGTATACCTAATGCAGGATTTTAATCCACCTCAGTTTTCAGATACTGTAATGCCAATGCAAGGATATGGCAAGACTGCACTGCCAGTCATTTCTCCCAAATCCTGATATCTGCAGGAGACTCCAGATGGCATGCAAATTGTGTACCATACTACCCAAAGCCTGCCCAAACACTGCTTAGCTGTGACTACTTCCTATGTGGCTTCACATGTGCTGTTTGATGAGATCTGGACCTTGGCTGAATATCAAATTCATATTTATTTTAAAAAATGCATATAGCTCTTGAACTCACTCACTTTGGCTCTGGGCAGCTTACAAAAATAAAAACCCAGTACAAAATCCAATAAACCCTACATCCCTGGCAACAACAATCAAATCAGCAACTTGATTGGCTCGAGATCACCATGGGATTTCTAGGCCCGGTGACATAATTAGAGCCTTTCTAAAGAATATCAAAGTGGGGGTCAGTCTTATATCCACAGGAATGATGTTCCACACAGAGAGAGCCATCCCAGGGAAAGCATTTTGGGGGGGGGGTCCCACCAGATGGACCTCCCCTCTTTGGTTTGTTGGATAGATATAACTGGGAAAAGCCAATCCTTCAAATAACCTGTCCCCAGGCCATGTAGGACTATAAAGGTGATAACCAGCACCTTGAATTAGATCCAGTAGCAAACTGGCAGTCAATGCAGCTCTTGCAAGAAAGGTGACACATATGCAAATATAGACTTGCACAAAACCATGTGGCCATAAAATTTTGAGCTTCCAAATATTTTTCAAAGGCAGTCGCGTGTAGAGTTCATTGCAGTAGTCAAGACAAGAGGATAAATAGATTATTTGTGTCAGCTTCCATGAAGATTGCTTCATTATTAAGGCTCAATTATAATTATGCAAATTATTTGTTACATTTAACCATTTCCAATCAAATGACATTGATGCCCTCTGCTGTTTTAGATAAAGATTATCCAAATATTTTTTATTATTGTTGTATATAATATATAATATATTGTATTATTATTGGTTAATCTTTAGTGAGATTCACAGCCTTTGAGGCTGGTTAATAGCTCAGCAGCTCAAGTCCTACCCAAGGACCTAGGAACTGTTAAGGTATCGTCGGAGGATGTAAGCTGTTCCGAGTAAGGTGGTTTTTTGTAGAGTCAAAATGTTCAAGTCCAGCAAATTTAGAATTTCTAAATAGCAGGGTAGCCCTTTGGGTATTGCTCCAAGGGCTCCAATTACAATCGGGACAACACACAATTTCTTTTTCCACAGTCGCTCAACTTCAATTTGCAAGTCCCGGTACTTTGTGATTTTTTCTTGCTGCTTATCTTCAATCCGTGCATCACCAGGTATTGCAATGTCAATGAACCATACTTTTTTCTTTTCAATTATTGTTATGTCAGGTGTGTGGTGGACCAAGTGCCTGTCAGTCTGAATCCTAAAATCCCACAAGATCTTGAGTTTCTCATTCTCTAAAACTTTCTCAACCTGATGTTCCCAGTGATTTTTGCTGTACTCAAATCCAAACTTCTGGCACAATTTCCAGTGAATGATCTTAGCAACACAGTCATGGCGTTGTAGGTAGTCAGTTTGTGAAATTTTGCTGCACCCACTGATCAGGTGGTCGACTGTCTCATGTTTTAGTTGTCTTTAAAAGGCCTCCTTTATTTACTTTCTTAATCATTGGTTCTTCACTTTTCTGGATGTAATCATTCAAGCTGCATTTTTCTTCTTCCACAGTCTGCTTTACTTGTAGGAGTCCTCGACCACCCTCTGCTCTTGATAAATATAATTGGTGAACATCACTTTCAGGGTGCAAGGCATGATTCATTGTCATAAACTTCCTTGTTTTTCTGTCCAAATTGTCTAACTCCATCTGGGTCCAGTCAATTATTCCTGCAGAGTATCAAATCACAGGTATAGCCCAGGTATTTATGGCTTTTATGATGTTTCCTCCACTCAATTTGGACATTAATATCTTACGAATTCGCCGAATGTACTTGGCTGAAGTTAATCCCTTGACTTTATTATGCATTGTCAGAGGCCTCTAAAATCCCCAAGTACTTGTAGCCATCTTCTGATTTTACTGCCTTTATCATTTCTTCATTCTCTATTTCTATTCCATCTTCTTCTATGATCTTGCCTGCTTTGGTTGCTATTGTTGCACATTTGTCAATTCCAAACTGAATACCGATGTCTTGGCTGAATTCTTTTGTGTTTTCAATTAATAAATTCAGTTCAGCTCAGCTTTTGTTTTACCAAACAGCTTCAAATCATCCATGTACATCAAGTGCGAGATTTTCAGTCCTTTCTTTGCAAGTTCGTATCCACAGATCATCTTCTTCAAAATGATTGTCAATGGTAGCATTGAGAGTATAAAAAGTAGGGGTGAAAGGGAATAGCCCTGGAAAATGCATTGTTTAATTTCAACTTCACCCAGTTCTTCCTCATTAGCCATAAGTTTCGTTTTCCAGAGGTTCATTGAAGATTCCATTAATTTTTGTATGTTTATTTATTTATTTATTTATTATATTTCTATACCGCCTTTCTCCCGTAGGACTCAAGGCGGTGTACAGTCAAGAAAAATATAGACACACAAACATCATAAAATTGCTAATTAAAATTATTACTTAGTTTGGTCAATTAAATAAAACCCAGAATTAGATCACATTTAAAAAATCATTCACATGTTCATATGTTTAGCCCCGCCTGTTGGAACATCAGGGTCTTGAGGGCACGGCGGAAAACACGGAGATCTGGGATATTCAGTATCTCCGGGGGCAGTTCATTCCAAAGGGTTGGAGCCCTCACAGAGAAGGCCCTCCCCCTGGGAGTCGCCAGTCAACATAATTTGACTGACGGTACCCTGAGTAGTCCCTCCCTGTGAGAACGAACTGGTCGGTGGGAGGCTATTGGTGGCAAAAGACGGTCTCGTAGGTACCCAGGTCCTAAGCCATGGAGCGCTTTAAAGGTGATAACTAACACCTTGAATCGCACCCGGAAGACCACCGGGAGCCAGTGCAGCTCACGTAGGAGAGGTGTTACATGGGCGTAACGAGCTGCACCCATAATCACCCGCGCGGCTATGTTCTGGACCAGTTGGAGCCTCTGGGTGCTTTTCAAGGGGAGCCCCATGTAGAGAGCATTACAGTAGTCCATACGGGAGGTAACTAGGGCATGAGTGACCGTGCGCAAGGCATCCCGATCCAGAAAGGGACGCAACTGGCGGATCAGGCGAACCTGATAAAAGGCACCCCTGGCCACGGCCGTCAAATGATCTTCTAAAGATAGCCGTGAATCCAGGAGGACACCCAAGTTGCGGGCCCTCTCTGTGGGGAGCAAGATCTCATCCCCTATTGTCAGTGATGGTACCAGCTGACTATACCAGGACGCCGGAAGCCATAGCCACTCGGTCTTGGAGGGGTTGAGTCTGAGCTTGTTTCTCCCCATCCAGATCCGCACGGCCTCCAGGCAACGGGACATCACAGCAAGGGCATCATTGGGGTGGTCTGGGGTGGAGATGTATAGGCTGTGTATCATCAGCATACTGATGAACACTCACCCCGAAACCATGGATGATCTCGCCTAGCGGTTTTACATAAATGTTGAACAGAAGGGGTGAGAGGACTAACCCTTGCGACACTCCACAAATAAGGTGCCTCGAGGTCGACCTCTGTCCCCCTGCCAACACAAACTGTGAACGGTCAGAGAGGAAGGAGGAGAACCACTGAAACATGGTGCCCCCTATTCCTAACCCCTCCAGCCGGTGCAGTAAGATACCATGGTCGATGGTATCAAAAGCCACTGAGAGATCTAATAGGACCAGGATAGAGAAGCAACCTCTGTCCCGAGCCCTCCAGAGATTATCCACCAACGCGACCAATGCCGTTTCCGTGCTGTATCGTGACCTGAAGCCCGACTGGAATGGATCCAGATAGACAACTTCATCCAGGTATCGGGGTAGTTGTCGCGCCACCACACTCTCAACAACCTTCGCAACAAAGCGAAGATTGGAGACTGGACGATAATTTGATAATATAGCCGGGTCCAGGGAAGGCTTCTTGAGGAGGGGCTTCACAACCGCCTCTTTCAAGCAGTGAGAAAGACACCCTCACTCAGAGAAGCATTTATAATCCCCTGGAGCCAGCCTCGTGTAACCTCCCAGGAGGCCAGTACCAACCAGGAGGGACACGGGTCCAATAAACATGTGGCAGCGTTAAGCTTGCCCAGAATCCTGTCCACGTCCTCAGGAGTCACAGAGTCAAACTCTTCCCAGATAACGCTCTCAAGACCTGCCCCTGTCTCCTCCCCTGGATCTACCCAATCGGAGTCCAGGCCTTCCCGAATGTTGCTGCTGATGCCAAAGATTTCCAGGCATTTCTTGATCCAGCTATGGGGAACTAAATAAAATGCTTTCTTATAATCTATCCACGCCATGAACAGGTTGGTTTGTCTTTTCTTTGAGTTCTTTAGGATTAGCTTGTCAATCAGTATTATTATTATTATTATTATTATTATTATTATTATTATTATTATTATTATATACAATAATATATTGTATTATTGTCAATAGCAATGATGTATTCTGAAGTAGGTGCTGGGTTTCCAAAGGTGCTCAATAGATTTCTGCCTTGTTTACATAAGGAGCATAAATGCTGATCCAATCAAGAAACTGAAGGTTGGTGACTTGTATTCAGAGTGGAATAATTATTCCTTCAGAGAGGGGATTGGATGGGCTAATAGGACATCAGTGCAAGAACTAAAGAAAAAAATAAATTGCTCAGATGGTATGATAAAACTTGGGCATAACAGGGGTATGCTTTCCATTTTGGAGAGTTTTTCATTGTAGTTGTGTACATGAATTTAAATGGCACGTTTGATGTCACATTGTCTTCCTTCAGGTACTCAAGTAAATAAGGTACATAAAAAAGAATAAATATTGAATCTGGAATAGAACAAAACATAGAATTCTTAATATAGTTAACAGAAATATTTCCAAAACTCTATTCACATTGTAATACATTAAAGGTTGTATAATTTTTCCCATATTCAAATTTTCTGTCCAATACCAACAATGTGAAAAAGGGCAATTATTAGAATAGAATAGAATAGAATAGAATAGAATAGAATAGAATAGAATAGAATAGAATAGAATAGAATAGAATAGAATTCTTTATTGGCCAAGTGTGATTGGACACACAAGGAATTTGTCTTTGGTGCATATGCTCTCAGTGTACATAAAGATACATTCATCAAGAATCATAAGGTACAACACTTAATGATAGTCATATGGTACAAATAAGCAATCAGAAAACATCAATATCAATATAAATCGTAAGGATACAAGCAACAAAGTTACTGTCATGCAGTCATAGTGGGAGGAGATAGGAACGGTGAGAAAACTAATAGTAATAGTAATACAACCTTAATGAATAGTTTGACTATGTTGAGGGAATTATTTGTTTAGCAGAGTAATGGCATTCGGAGGAAAACTGTTCTGGTGTCTAGTAGTGTTGGTGTGCAGTGCTCTATAGCGTCGTTTTGAGGGTAGGAGTTGAAACAATTTATGTCTAGGATGTGAGGGGTCTGTAAATATTTTCATAGCCTTCTTTTTGACTCATGCAGTATACAGGCCCTCAATGGAAGGCAGGTTGGTAGTAATTGTTTTTTCTGCAGTTATAATTATCCTCTGAAGTCTGTGACTGTCTTTTTGGGTTGCAGAAATTAAATTAAATTAAATTATTAAAATCTCTACTAATACTAAATGTTCCTTCATCAAACTCAATGTTTATTTCATCAATTGTTCAATTCTTGTTGTGTATTTATTAATGCATAATATTGACTAAAGCTTTATTTGTTAATAACCCAATAAGCGTCAATGTGATTTATTTCTGCATTATTTTTTTTAATTTAATTTATTAAATTTATATGCTGCCTATCTCACTGTTGAAGGAATAAACCACGACAATGGCTCCTAAATTAGGATTGTCATACAGCTGTCGCAAAGGGTCCCAAAATGTTGGAAAACAAAACAAAAACTCTACTCATTACAGCTCTTCCACTAGCAATGATAATGAACAAAAGATGAAAGTAAGTACATATAGACGGTTGGTAATTCTAGTTTGCACTTACTCTAGTGCAGTGATGGCTAACCTTTTTTGCCATCGGGTGCCAAAAGCGAGGGGAGCGCGGGGGGGTCGTGCATGCAAGTGCCCACACCCATAATTCTATGCGCCCCGCTCCCTGTGCATGCACACAGGGCTCCCCCTGCTTTTGGCACGTGATGGCACAGTGGGCTGGGTAGGCCTGTTTTTCACCCTTCCCAGGCTCCAGAGCCTTTCTAAGAGCCTGGGGAGGGTGAAAATGGCCTTCCCCACCCCCCTGGAGACCAGAAAAGGCCCGTTTGCCAACTTCCAGCAAACGGACCGTTTCCGGAGGGCCTCTGGGGGGTGTGGGGAAGGCCGTTTTCGCCCTTCCCAGGCTCCTAGAAAAGCTCTGGAGCCTGGGGAGAGAGAAAAATGGACCTTCCCCATACCCCTCAGGCCCTCCGGAGGCAGGAAACAGCCTGTTTCCCTACTTCCGGTGGGCCCAGAAGGCCTGAAAATCAGCTGGCAAGCTGAGCTCACATGCCCACTGATATGGCTCCACGTGCCACCTGTGGCATGCGTGCCATAGGTTCGCCATCACGGCTCTAGTGGCATAAATAATATTTGTATTTGGAGTGTGTTAATACATAAACTTGATATAAGAAACTGTAGTTCTTTTTCCTCTGAACAAGTTTGCAATAGGAAAGAATGGAAAGACGGGTATCAATGGTAAAAGTGGCAGCAATCTTTATATGTAACTGAGAATATTTGAATGAAAAAGTGATCATTCTTTTTAACGATGGCAATTTAAAAAAACACTTTCAAAATTGTTTTGAAAGTTTTTTTAAAAATTGCCATTATTAAATTAAATGCCATTGCCATTTAATCCCAATAGAGATGGGATTTAAAAAATAATACTAATTTGCCACTTCTTCTAGAGAATAGCTGGGAATTAGACAAGAATAAGTTTAACTGTTTTGCTATACTGTTTATCAGAAATATACAGATTAAACTTTTACTGACAGATTCAGGGCACAACTTCCAGCAGTTAAAAATGGTGATTATATTATTCTGTCCATGTTCTTCCATGTAGTTAGAGACTTTCATGGTGTCTTCATATACTTCTTCAAAAAGTGATTCACGACGTCCCTGTCAAACAAGAAGTCTCCCAATTCTCTTTCTATTTAAGAGCACATCTTCTCAAACTTCTGGTTTTTGGTCTGCAAAATTGAATTATTTGTTTCTCTTCCATTTAATTAACCTCCTCTTTAAGCAAAAATATTGCTTTTGCATTGAATCTAAGAATGAAAAACATCTGGAAATTATTATTATGCTGATAATAAGTCCAATCATGAGCTAATTTCAGCTGTATAGCATAGCTATCTGAAACCATTTGAACAATGTCAAAAAAGTGGATTACAACAACAGCCCATTTTATAAAGCAGGAATTCCCAAACAGTGCATTGTCAAAAAACCACATATGAAACTTAAATAGATACATCATTAGATCAGATTATTGTTTGGCCTCATTTCCATCCCATCAAAGTGCAAAGTCATTCAGTCTGTTTCATCACTTGTCTACTGTTCCCAATGTAGAGTTAAAAAGAGAAGAAAAAACTTAAAGAAGAAATGTATTCAGTATTCATGCAGTCACTGATAGTTCTTTATCTGGTTCAATCTAAAAATAAACCTTTGGAAGCGTATAAATTATTTCTCTGATCTCGGTTCAGAAATTCAGTTGCCAGCAATTTGAAAAAAAGCACTGCAATTTTGCACCTGTATGAATGCTCTGTTTTCTCTCCAGTTCCCACTTTGAAAGCCGAAACTAATAAAAGGAATGCTTCAAAGATTAAGGGATCATAACAATATTACCTTTAGGACAGACAAAATTAAATATCACTGGGTATACTGAATTTTGTCCATCACTTCTTATCATAGCACCAACAGAACAAGCTGGCACTCTTAATTTATCCCTTGACCAGGAGTGAAATCTACTTACCTTCCTTAACAGTTCGGAAGCGCACACGCCACTTGTCACGTGCACGCAGTGTCCTTCTGTGCATATGCAGAAGGTAAAAAACACATTACTTCCTGGTTAAAACCAAGAAGTAATGACACCCGAGCGGGTGGGTGGAGCTTTGCTCCGCCATCACTACCGGATCATCGAACCACCAGTCAAGATCGCTACCGGACAGGGCGATCCGGTCCGATCCCGGAGCATTTCACCGCTGCCCTTGACCCATGATGCTGGCTTTGTGTTTTCCCCAAGAAGCAAATTACTCCAAGTATACAACAACAACAAAAAGGTATCCTGTCTATTTACAATTTGGCAGGTTGTGGGGTAAACTGCAAGACTCATCTTTTCAAGTGGTCATTTATTGCATTCTTTAAAAAAACCTTACAAAATTAAAGCAATGTTATATTTCTGTCTTTTTCTGTCTAGTTGTTGTAAAGGGAAAATGGGTACTTCCTCATTTATATACTTTTAATTTGTTTTCCATACCACAAAATACAAAATAAGGGCAACTTATCATTATGATTCTGTATGTGAGCAAAAAATGAGCTTCATTCACATTCATTACTGGTAAGACTTTTGATAGTTTTGCATCCATTTTGGAATCCCATCAGAAAGCTGAAGGACGGAGCATGCTCCGTTCCAACCTTCCTAGTGGAACATTTTGCCTTTTGACCACCAGATGGCAGAAACACTGCAGTTTTCACAACATGTATTGGTTGCCAGGTTGGACAGCTTTCAAAAAGGACTAAGTAAATTCAGTAACACTACAGTAGCTACTACTGTAATCAGAATACCTAAAGATTACTTCCAATGTTGGACTTACTATCATCTCAAAACCAATTGTTATACAGTGATGAGAAAATTATATCCATGCCTTATTTGTGAGCTTTGTGACAGCAGGTTGTCTGTTGTGGGAACACAATACTGGGCAGATTGGCTTTGGTTTTCATCCAAGACAATTCTTTTTCATGTTCTTAACAAAAGAAATGCCAACTCATTATAATTTTGCACTTGGCCTATAAGTGGTATCCAAGATTTGTATTTCTTGACAGTCAAAAACACAAGAAAGTCCTAATTCTCTACAAGATGGTGAACATGCAGGTCATAAGCCTTTCTAAATATTTTAGCTTGCCACATACTGTAGGTGCCACTTTGGGTAGTCTATGATGTGTGCAAAGTTGCCCTATGGAACTGAAGGCCATCTAGCTCCAGGCTCCCCACAGGACATTAGAAAATATTACTACAGTGATGGGAACATCAGATTATGGTCCAATATAAAATATTTTATTTTATTTATTTATTTAATTTATTTATTTGTCAAGCATATATAAGATAACAGGTAGAAGTATAAACATAATTTGAATACATGAAAAGAGTAAGAGTAAAAAGGAATATTAGGACAGGGACAGTAGGCACGCTGGTGCATTTATGCATGCCCCTTACAGACCTCTTAAGAATGGGGTGAGGTCAACAGTAGACAGTTTAAGGTTAAAGTTTTGGGGGTTTGGGGAAGAAACCACAGAGTCAAGTAGTGCATTCCAGGCACTGACCACTCTGTTACTGAAGTCATATTTTCTGCAATCGAGTTTGGAGCGGTTTACCTTGAGTTTGTATCTATTATTTGCTCGTGTATTGTTGTGGTTGGAGTTGAAGGTAGGCCATTGTGTTAGATAATTTTATGTACTACACTTAGGTCAGACCAAAGTCAGCATAGTTCTAAGTTGTCTAAGACCAAAATTTCAAGTCTGGTGGCATAAGGTATTTTATTGAAGGTAGAGGACTGGAAGACTCTTTTTGTGAAATATTTCTGGACATGTTCAATTGTATTTATGTCCAATATGCAGTGCAGGTTCCAGACAGATGAGCTGTATTCGAGAATTGGACTAGCAAATGTTTTGTATGCTCTAGTTAGTAGTACAATATTAGCAGAGAAGAAGCTATGCAAGATTAGGTTAACAACTCTTTTTTTTAATGATCTTTATTAGTTATTTAAAAATAAAAAAACATATACTATAATTATCAAATCAATATAAATTATATATGTATAGACAACACAACACATAAAGACAACTACAAGGAAGGACTAACCGGGAATTGTAACGATCCCCCAGATATCTATTCTTAGTTATATCCCAGTAAATCTTTTTGTTCAGATAACATTGACTGTTTTAAATACCAAACGCTATCTAATTATAAACAAATATATATTTAATACTATATTATTTACTCTATATTTGTCCTTTTCTTTAGCCATATATACCAGCGTTCCCAGTTACTGTAGCATATGGATTCTTTTTTCTCTCTTAAGATATATGTTAGTTTGTCCAATTCGGCATAATTCAATATCTTATTTATTATAAGTTGATCTGATGATGTATTTGCATTTTTCCATTGCTGGGAAAATGCCTTGCTGCTGTTGTAATATGGATGAATAAGTGCCAATCTTGTTTGCCCACGTCTTTTAGTTTAATTCCAAGTAAGTAAGAATCTGGAATTAGAGGGAAGTTTGCATGTGTTATCTCGTTCAACCATTTTTGAATCTTTTCCCAAAACTTCCTAATGTTCCCTGGATCATCGGACAAATGTTGGAAGTGTAATTCGGCCAGGGGTATTTTTCCACCAGCGGTGGACCTGCCCTCAGATTAAGTTAACAACTCTTAATGCCTTTTTTGGCAATTTTGTTACAGTAGGCTCTGGCCCACCAGGAATAAGACTGCTTGCCAGTTAGACTTTTCTTTTTTTGTAGAGCCAAGATGGCTGACTGATTACAGTTCTCATTTCTTTATTTTTGCCTTCTTCCATTTGCTTTGTTTTAGCATCTGATGACATGATTATGCTAGGATTTCACTGCACATACAATGTTCCACATGGCCACAATGATTTTCTTTTCTTTGTTTTGCTCTAAAGGGTTAGTTCTGTAGAATATGGGAAGCAAGAGAAGGAAAAAGTACTACTTATTGTGTGTTGCACAGTTGAAATTATATATTTTACTATTGAAGAATATGGATAAACCCAGCACCTAATATTACTGGTTGCCCTGTTGTCAGCATCACTTGCCTAAAGTTATATCAGAACAATGCACATAAAATAAATGTTATGTATATGTCTGGGCTTGTTTAGGAGAGCCAGTATGTATAGTAGTTAAAATTTAGGGAATTTAAGGACATTTGAATTCTGGGCTATCTTCAGCCATGTAAGCTAATTAGATGACTTTCAGCAGGCTCCATTCAGCCCAACATACCACAAGGTGGTTATTGTGAAGAAATGGTTATTGTGATGAAAATAGAAGGGAGTGTTATGTAAGCTCCCTTCTGCTCATGAATGAAAGACAGGACATAAAGCTAACAATGACATAAATGAAAAGAAAGGAAACAGAACTATTCATGGAACTAACTTAAATGAATCTAGCATTACAATGTGATGTGCCCTGAAGACTGATTTGGGAAGAATCAGACAGGAAGTAGTGAAATGAAATAAGGTAACATTTTAAAATTGTCAGCCTTATTAGGTAGACCAGACAGGAAGCATGACCAGAGGAGCTAATTCTACTTTATTGTAAGGTTACATTAACTGAGTATTACAAGTCTGAAAGTACTCCCCCCCCCCAAATCCTTTTTATATACCAAGATACCAGGGAGGGTCCATTCTAAAGTAAATAATAAATGACACTGCCTGGAAGCATCATTTAGATACAGCTCCTTTTGCTTTTTCTCTGCCCCTTTTTCATAAAATGTGCTAAACTGGGTCACAAAGGGTAGGCATGTAAAACATACTCCAAAAGTGAATTAATTGACCCAGACAATTAACCTAGAGGGAGGTATCATAGATCTAGACCTACTCTTGTCTGAAACTAAAATAACTCTTCTAACTAAATTTATTTATTAACTAAATTCCCTCACAACATACATACTATTCAGGGGGTTCATCCCCCGCCTTCTGATAACTGTGATCAATAGTCTTAAAGAGGCCCTACAAAAATTGGGACATGGAGATACCGGACATTGAAGATAGTTTTAGAAAAGACACATTTTTTCTGATTTATGTTGGATAATTGAGAAAGCCAAAGAATACCAAAAAGAAGTCAATATGTGTTTCATTGATTATAAAAAGGCTTTGTTGTCTGGATCATGTCATGCTGAGAAATGTGCTTAGAAAAATGGGAATGCCAGAACATGTCATTATCTTAATGCATAACCTATACACAGGTTTGGAAGTCATAGTTCAGATGCAGCACGGCAATACACTCTGGCTTTAGATTGGCAAAGAAATGAGAGATTATTTATTCAACCTACATGAGGAATATATATTGAGGTAAATTGGACTGGAAGAAAATGAGTGTTGTTTTAAAATTGGAACAAGAAATATCAACAACTTGTGCTGTGCTGATGACACTAGTCTGACAGCTAAAAATGCAAATTATCTGCAAGCACTACTAATGAAAGTCAAGTAGCAGAATGGGGAAAAAAATTGAACTAAGTTTAAATATAAAGAAGTCCACAATAATGACAACAGGTTCAGCAACCAGCCTTACAACTGACAATGAAGATATTAAAATAGAAGGACAGCTTCTACTTTTTAGGACTATCAATAATATAGTAAAAGAACCAGCAGTCAAGAAATATGCCATAGACTAGTATTTGGCAGAGTAGCAATGAAGGCCTTGGAAAATACATTCAGATGCTGTATCTGCTTATACTTACAAAATATCGGAATCATATAAGCAATGGTTTACTTTAGCAGACTTTGAAAAAGGATTAATGCTTTTGAATGTTAGTATTGGGGAAGACTCCTGAGGATACCACAGATAACCAAGGAAACAAACACATTAATCATCATACAAATCAACCCAGAGTTTTCACTTGAAACTCAGGCTCAAATTATCATAATTTAGACATATTATGCAAAGATCTAGCTCTCTTGAAAAGTCCATATTGTTGTGAAAAGTGGGAGGAAAGAAAATAGGGGACAAATCAATCATCCCGAAGAAGGGGGAAATTAAATAAACTAGAAGTGAAAAATGAAGTGATGGCTTCCAACCCTTCTTTTTGGTAGCTGAGAGAACTATACCTATGGTGCCAAATGAATCATCTGAAATTGTGGGTTGCCAGCACAGAGAAATTATGTAACTTACCAGAATAGGGAATGGCTGGGTCATACATGCCTTTCAAATATAATCCAAGAGTTACCGGTAGCTGATTTATGGTTCTAATGGCATTACTGATTATGTTCTTATTATTAAAAGTTTACATAATCCCCTTTTCACCATCACCTCACATGCCTAATTTTAAAATTCTTAAAAAGTGCAATATTAAAAGCAAACTAAAAACAACCAAGTATTCTTTAATTATATATTACATCTGTTTAAACGTATGTAGCTATACTGTAATTATATGCAAAATGCTACTGTTTTAACTTTTTTTTTTTTTGCTGATGTTTTAACTATTATATAGCTTCTTGGTTCAGTCTAACATTAAATGCAGTTCTATCTCCAGATGTGCTTTATACCAGTGGTCACCAACTGGTGGTTTGTGGACCACTGGTGGTCCGTGAGAAAAAAATGGTGGTCCGCAGAAAAATTATTTGCATTATTAATATTGCACTAAATCCTCAAACTACAGCCCCTGGACCAGATAAGTGGAATGAATGTTTGTGTTGCTGCAGAGAGCCTCCCCCTTCGGGGTCTTTTTGTGCGGGTCGGAGGGGGGCAGAATTCTGACCTGGGGTCTACTTCAACCTCCTGGTGTGGGGCTTTGGGCGAAGGCTAGAGGGAAGCGCCGTTAGTGGCAAAGAGCCAGAGGTTTTGGGGTGGAGTTCCATCAGTACGCTGATGATACTCAGCTGTACATCTCCACCCCAGACAATCCCAACGATGCCTTGGAAGTGATGTCCCAGTGTTTGGAAGCCATGCGGGTCTGGATGGGGAGAAACAGGCTCCAACTCAACCCTTTCAAGACCGAGTGGCTGTGGCTGCCGGCGTCCCAGTATAGCCAGCTGGCGCCATCGCTGGTTATTGGGGGCGAATCATTGGCCCCCACGGAAAGGGCTCGCAACTTGGGTGTCCTCCTGGACTCACGGCTGTCTTTAGAAGGGCATACAACAGCCATGGCCAGGGGGGCCTTCTATCAGGTCCGCCTGATACCCAGTTGCGCCCCTTTCTGGATCGGGACTCCCTATGCACGGTCACTCAGGCACTCGTCACCTCTCGTCTGGACTATTGTAACGCTCTCTACATGGGGCTCTCCTTGGGGTGCACCCGGAGGCTCCAACTGGTGCAGAATGCGGCCGCGCGGGGGATTATGGGAGCGACGGGGCGCTCCCATGTGACTCCTCTCCTGTGTGAGCTACATTGGCTCCCGGTGGACTTCTCGGTGCACTTCAAGGTGTTGGTGATCATCTTTAAAGCGCTCCATGGCTTAGGGCCGGGGTATCTACGGGACCGCCTTCTGCCACCAATTGCCTCCCACCGGCCAGTTTGCTCCCCCAGAGAGGGCCTCCTCAGGGTGCCGTCGGCCAGGCAATGTCGGCTGGCAACCCCCAGGGGGAGAGCCTTCTCTGTGGTAGCACCCACCCTCTGGAACAATATACCCCCAGAGATACGAGTGATCTCCGACCTCCGGACTTTTCGTCGGGCTCTCAAAACCTATTTTTTTCAGTTAGCCGGGCTGTCCTGATTTTATGATTGGTTTTACATAATTTTGATATGGTTTTAATTGGAATGTTTTAAATTAATGGGCCAAATTTATTTAATTATTTTAAATTTATTTTAACTTTTGTATATAAAATGTTTTATTTTTTGGCTGTTCACCGCCCTGAGTCCGAAAGGAGAAGGGCAGTATAGAAATTTGAATAAAGATAAAGATAAAGATAAAGATAAAGATAAAGGACCTTGTTCCAGTCACACTGCAACATGGCCTGGAACTGGCTGACCATCTCAGCCTGCTGAGCCTCCAAGCGCCAGTACCTGGCCTTGCACTTCTGCAGGTCTTCCCTCTGCTTGGAAAGCCTATGCTCGTAGTCCTCAGTGAGGTGCTTCTGCTGAGCCTCCTTCTTGGTCAGATCCAATTTGAACTGAGCAGCTGTTTTGCCAACTTTTTCTCGTGGTGGCTGCTTAGCTCCAACAACTGCTTCCTGTTGGGGCCTTAAGGAGCCCGGGTGGGCAGGGGAGGAGGGGCTGGGAAGGGAGGGGTGAGTAGAGGCTGGCAAGGCACCCCTCAATGTGAATGACATTGAGTTGGCCCATGCCCACGCAGTCACATGATCACCTACCCACGCCCACCCAGCCATTCATTAGGCAGATCATATTAGTGGTCCACAGGATTTAAAATTATGAATTTAGTGGTCCCTGCGGTCTGAAAGGTTGGTGACTCCTGCTTTATACTGTATCTGAACTACAATTTCCAGCAGCCTTTATTTACCCAGAATGCAGTGTGAATGTGTGTCAGCCAATGAGAGCCTTTGGTACTTTGGAGGGAAGGAATCTAGGAACCCAGAAAAATACAGGTAGTCTTCATTTAGTGACCACAATGGAAATTGGCAACTTGGTCATTAAATGAAGTGGTCAGTGAGTGAAGCAATGATTATGCTTATGATCTTCTTTAACTTTCTTCTGCTTTACAGATTTGGAAAGATTATAAATGCAAGAATTCATTATAAAATTCCCTTTTCATCATAGTCTAACTGCAAACAATTGCTGTATGAGCATTTGGCTAAATGAGGAAAACCTTATTGAAAGAGGATAGAGGGAATGGCTGTTCCAACCAGGAGGAACATAGATCCCTTAATTATTATTATAATTATTAATTATAAAGCCAGCAGTCATGGAAAAAGTTATAGGTCCGTGACTTCAGAGAGAAACAGAATTAGGAAGATCTTCCAGCAAGGCAATTTATTAGGAAGACAAGCCAAACACAAAGTAGACCCATGTAAGAGTAGGTAGTAGGATCAATGCTCTTTTTACAGTGAGAGGTTCAATCATCTAGAATGCAAGAAACGTGCTCCATTGGGGTGGGGGTGGGGGGTTATTTACCTACCTTGCTGATTGTCTGCAGGCAGAAATGTAGAACAGTACAAAATCCATCTATCTAGCCTTCCAGATAACAGACAACCTTCCATTTCTCTTTGGACTGTACAGAACCCTTTTCCAGACCATGCCATTCCAGGAGTTGTTACAGAAACAATTACGGCACTTTGCAAAAATGACTTTCTACATCCCATGATGCCTGTTGCAGAAAGCCTTTTCCTTTCTTTTTAGAATTGCTTGCAGTTTTTTCTTGATCAGTTTGAGTATGAAAATGACCTTTTTCTTCTGAGCGTGTCGCTATCAGACTCAAAAACAGCTTGAAATATGGCTTCTTCATTTATACATTGAATTTTGTCTTTGGTAATAACTTGATGCAGAGTCTGGTGGAATCAATGTACTTTATTTCAATAATTGTGCTTGATGTAAACAGGGAAGCACTTTATTTTCCCAACAAAATTAACATTATCATTAGAATATTTCGTTATCATAAATTTTACACATTCTTTCAGCTGGTATGTGAAGACCATTTTGAGATTTACTGCAATGCACATATGCTGTTAAGGGAATTTCACTCCTATGACATAATCATATTTGTGTAATCTATACTATAAGGAGAGGTAAGTATTGTATATGTGGCTGCTATAAGTTTGACTGATTATTCAGTGTATCCAGAGTTGTAATGAAATCACTGATAACTCTTGATGTTTTCACTTGCCTTCAATCTGCCGTTTCTTTCTTTTTCTTCTGATATCCCCTTTCATGGTTCTCTTAATTTCTAAAAACCCTTATAAAATTATTTCAAATCAGTAATTAATTATTAATACTGTGTCTCAACAGTTCCTGAAAAAAATGTTGCTTTCTTCTTTTTTTTTTCAAACCAATTATGTAAAACAAAGTTCAGTCAATCCATGTAATGGGAGGCCCTAAACTGCAGCTTGTTTAATGTATGTCATATCTAACATTGTTATCTATAACATGTGACTTACTCCTGGTTGGGAGAATTTGCTTCCATTATTGAACCATCCTCAAAATAGTCTCAAAACTGGGATTGACAAACGTTCCATTCTCAGAGCAGTACATTTTGCATATGTCTAGAATCATTTAATAAGAAAATTCAGTAGTATTTCAAAACTTGGAGTTGCCCAAGTGATAGAAAAGGGTTCCAGGCAGCAGTTTATCTCAAATGATTTTGGACCAGTTGGGAGGGACTGCAATGCTATATTCTAAATATGCAGTTGTTGATTAAAGCAAATATTTTAATATTATGATCTGCATAATTCTTGACCTGGTTCATTGAAATTTTTGGACAAAAATTAAAACATTAAAATGCATCTTCAGGTTTATTGAACCACCATTCTGAACTGGCTGCATACCCTAGAAAAAATACAGGGGGTCCCTCCAGATTTGAGGAGATTATAGGAAAGGTTCAAGCAGGGTGAATTTGATTTAAATCAACTTGATTTAAATCATAATTTTTAAAGGACAACTGTCATCTCTGTCCCTCAGCAGTTCTCCTCTGACTCACCAAGAGTCCCAATACTGCTCATGCTACATAACTAAGCTCCCTTTCATGCTGAATAAAATAAATTATTAATGTATCTTAAATAGAAAACTATCTTTAGATAGATTTTTTACTCCAAAAGCATTTTATTAAAATAAATTTGATAAAAATAAAAAAAAATCCATTTTAAATAAAAAAGTCATTTTTAAAAATAAATAAATAAAATCATCTATTTTTATCCACCCTGGGTTCAGGCCAGTCTTTCAAAATCAGTTTCTGTTCTTCCATGCATAACCCTTCCAGAAAAGTCCAGCATAATACAGTGTATGCATTTTATTTCATGATCAGATTTTATTTTTCATTATGCCATAACAATATGAATTTTATGATACAAAGTATGTAATCTTGCAAATGGGTAGAATTCTTTGATAATCTTGATGTTGCTTTTATGTTAATATTATGTGTGCCATTGTTGCTTATCCAAAGCAGTCCTCTTCACCTGAAGTTTTAAATAGCTTGTCACTTTGTAGACTGTTGTGTCTAAAATGGGTAGAGAATGCTGCAAACCATAGGAATTTGTATCACACTGCATCTGCTTAGGTAGGTGCTGAAAAAAAACTTTACAAAATGAACATCACAGAAAGATATAAAAAATGTTAACCTTAAAATGCATTCCTTTAGGATAGAATCGGTAACCTTTTTTAAGCCAAAATTTAATAATTTAAAAATTATTATTTTGTCTGCCAGGTCTACAATAGTTAATGGTGACGATGATGTGGCCTCATCAGAAGAGTCAGGATTTTCACCTTTTTTTCCAGTTTTTTCAGAGTAATGTTTTTATAAATCTTTAATTCAACGTAACACCCCCTATTCTATTTCCAAATAAAAAAATTGGCTGCAAATTGCATTGCTGTCATTCAACAGTTTGCCACTAAATTTTGGTGGTACAATTTTGTAAAGCATTGGCCAATACAGAACAGAGGCAGGATGCTGGCTGCCTACCTTAATTTTGACAGTTTTGCTAATTCTGGTTATGACTTGATTTTACTGACTCACAACATAAGAGCATTTTTAAAAACCCTTTTTCTTATACTCTGTCATTGTGAGACTTCCCTGGTAAAATCTATGCATATGTATGTTCTCTAGTCTGAACAATGTATGTTGTTCTCTAGTCTGAACAAAACATAGCTTTAGTTAACTAACACTATACATTATATTCTTAGCCTAGGAATTGCATCATCTGTAACAATTTCTCTGGACCAAAGACAAGCAGAATGTAGAGTTTACTAGTTAGGTTTTAACATTGCCTAACAAATGAAAATAATGTGACCAGATGTTGTGAGTTTGGCTTGCACTGAGTGTCACCTTAATCAGTCACAGGGTGAGAAATGAAATATGGACTGCAGAGGCCACAATTCATTACCCTGAAGCACTCCTTGGATATTTTATGTTTTCAAACAAGCATAGACTTGTATTGCAGCAAGCTACTGGTATGGCTGTTGATAAAAAATAGGATCGCCAACATTATTGCCAGCATCCGATGATGGATATGGCACAAGAAGAAGAGTGGCCCGAACTGTGCCAGAGTAAGTAGCAAGTGGTTGGAGGTACCTATCAACCCCATGCTGAATATCTATACTGATTGTTAGTTGCTTTCTGTGTCCAATTTAGAATACTCACTATTAGGGACTGTGCAAAGCTCTTCATTTGCTTCAACAAAGTGCATCATGTCACAGTAGTAGCATTCACCTCAGAGAGGTGCTTTGTCTCCAACAGCTTCCTCCAGCATGTCCTGTAACTTAGAAGACTTATATATGCAATGTCACTCCCCATGCTTTTACTTTGTGAATCACAGCTCTGCATTTGTGATTTGGAAAAAGAATCTCCTGGAAAAGCTTTTTCAGGAACAGTGGCTTAGACTGCAGACAATAAGCACTTGCTCAGCAAGGTCAGGAGATAGCCATATGGCTTGATCATGTGGAAAAAGATAAGGACAGTAGGAATAAAGTTATTACAAGATTTGCTTTGCTTTTTTAACTGCTTTCTGGGAGTTATACTCCAATTTGAGTATGAAACAATAATAATTCTTCTGCCATATATCAGGACTGAGGTCAAACAAGAAAGCAGCCATGCAGTTACTGACAGGTATACAAATAGAAACATTGTCTAGCCATGTTTTACTTGAATTGAGAATTACTATGTAATAGATAATTTACATTCTAGCAAGTTAAAAAACAAAAATGATTCAATAAAAATAATCTTCATTCCTTGCTTGAAGATAATGTCATGCTATTTTCCTAAATAAACATTTTTTTTCTTCTTATTCTGGGTAGTAACTTCAGAGATAGTTGCTTGGAGGGTGCACAGAAGGGAGTTAGATCAATAGATGCCAAAATTAGTATACTATACAGGTAGTCCTTGTTTTACAACTATTATTGAGCCCAAATTAAAGTTGTAAGTCATGGCAGTCATTAAGTTAGTCACCATGGTCCATGCCCAAATTTACAATCTTTTTTGCAGCAGACATTAAGCAAATGCCATGGTTGTTAAACAAACACAGTAGTCATTAAATGAATGTGTCAGTTGTTAAGTGAACCTGATTTCACCAATAAGTATTTTTCCCTGGAAACCAGAAGTTAACATTGGAAAACCATCAAAAAAAAGTTTCCATAAACCATGGTCACATGACTGCAGGATGAAAATGCAAGCTAGTTGCCAAGAGCCCAAAATGTAATCACAAGTCTGATGACAGGGATCCAGTTGTCATTTAACACTGACTTCTTTTTTTTCAGTCATGATTCAATGGCACATATGAAATATTGACATAAACTTGTGGACTAGCTACATTGGTACTACTTTGCGCAGTGAAACTCCATTCTGACAATAGGTATTTTGAAAGTAAAGAAATTTTAAAATTAATGTGAGAAAGTTTCTATTTCTGCTATATCTAGTTCTTGATCAAACAGACTGTTTCTTTTCCTCTCTCTCTCTCGCCCAACTTAATAATCAATTTCTACTCCTTACTAATATCATGTAACACCAAATCCCAAAGAAGGAAAATGACAGGAATACTCAGATCAACTGACCTGAACACTGAAACTGAAACAGGATGGGATACTGACACTGATGTGCTTTTTCCTCCTGCTGTGGCCTGATCTGAATTGGGACTGTCGATTTGTGCCATGTTCTTCAGGATTAACAGATTTTTAATTCTCATCTGGAGAACATCAGATTTTGCGAAGCTGATGAAATACAATCTTCTAGTCACATCTTTGGATATTGACTAGCAAGTTTCCCATTGTTATCCATTGTCTGCTAAGAAATGTATGTTAGATTATGTGTTATCAAATAAATGCAACCTTTGTGCTTCCATTTCAGATCTGACCTATGGAAAATGATTGATATTCTGTTCTCAGAATATAACAAAATGCCACATATGAATGCTTCCACGTCTCAGAAATAGTTATATTGATGTTATTTCTGATTCATAGAGGAGATATAAAGCTGACTTGTAACTATCCACAGTGTGGCTTCTGGCTATTCATAATGTGATTTCTCATATTTCTGTCAATTCTGAGGATGTTCCCTTAAATAAAATTTCATCAAGGAGAAAGTTGGCCCTCACCTTATTCCTTTTATCCACTACAAACAGTACTGTTTCTTTTAAATGCTTCTAACATATTCTGAGGCTCAGCTATCTTTTGGCTGGCATGACATTTAGAAAACATGTCATTTGTCTCTGGGAGAAAACATGCTTTGAGGAAGCAACAAAGAAAATGTTAGCATGGCACAGAATGCTATCAGCAACAAAATACATCAAAGTATTTTCTGAATGGTCCAAGGAGCAGTAGTAAATTATTATTCTGGGAAGAGCATAAGCAACTTTTAAGACAGAATTAAAGCTAATCCTAAATGGAGCATGCCTGTACATGATGTACCCCTTCAGCATGATGGCTGGAAAATTTTCTTACTAGCTTTAAGAGAGATGACCTTAAGCTCTGTGTTTGATACACTGAACATAACTAAAGGTGCACAATATTTGCATCTGAAATGGGAAAGGTGTTTCAGATCTGGTATTGGAATGCATGCTATAGCTGTTAGCAGTACCTTAAAGGAACCGCATGTTTCCTGATGTTGCATTTAGCTATAGGAATTTCTATTACATTTCCATAGATTTAACTACTAGCTGTATTTGGCAGGGCCTGGCATCCAATTCCAATATATACCTTCTAAAACACTTGCTTATCATCAGCTATACTTCATATTAAATAACTGGTCCCAGTGCAAAATAATATATAGGTAGTCTTCACTTACCTACTACTCATTCAGCAAATGTTCGAAGTTTCAACAGTACTGAATTAGTGGTACTTTTGACTGGTTCTCGAATTTCTGATCCTTGCACCATCCCCACAGTCATTTGATTGTGATCTGGGTGTTTGACAACCAGTTTGCACTTATGACAATTGTAACACTCTGCAGTCATATGATCACCATTTGCAACCTTCCCTGACAGCTTCTCACAAGCAAAGCCAATGGGTAGTAGCCACTTCTAAACCCCAAATCACCTATGCATGCTGCTTCCCATCACCTGTGCACTCCCCCCCTCCTACCAGCAGCCACTAATCTGCCTGCCAGCTGCTTGTGAATCATCTCGGACAGTGATGGCCGAACAGTTTAGACACTGAGTGCCTAAACTGCACATGCACGCATGCCCAAACTGAAAAGTGTACGTGAACACAAACATGCACAAATGCAGACATGCGAACACATACATGGACATGTGCGGACTTGAATGTGCATGTGTGGACATGCATGAACATGTGCGGACATGCACATGTGCACAGATGTGCATGAGCACATGTGCAGCAGAGACCCAAAGACCAGCAGGCCGGCGGAAGGCAGGGCATCCCAACACAGGCAGTGCAGCAAAAGGTAAGTTCTTTTTCTTTTGTGAGCTTCTGTTTTGTCATTTGCAGGGAAACAGAAGCTCACAAAAGAAACGCCATGGAGATCTGAACTGGGGCGACAGTGCACGTGTCAGCAGAGAGGGCTTTGCGTGCTACCTCTGGCACGCGTGCCATAGGTTCGCCATCATGGATCTAGGACTTGCAACTTCCTGCCAGTTTCCGCACTCACTTTGGTTATTGGAAGTTGGCAGGAAGTTGTAAGGAATTCCTTGCTTAATGATCCATGGTTCTCACTTAATTACAGCAAGAGAACTGTCAAGATTGTTAGCACAAAATGATGTGATCATGTGACATTGCACTTTACAACCACATCGCTTAGCAACAGAAATTCCAGTCACAGTTAATGTTAAGTGGGACTACCTTTAACAGGAGATTATGCTTTTCATGTAATAAAACTGTAAAGTCACCTTCGTGCTATTCTAAAAGAGGAACTAAAACTGTAACAGCAATAATTTTTCAAAAGATTACTATCCATCAGTTGCAATATTGGGCAGGAAAGAGTAGAAGAAGTCCAGTTTTTCAATTCTCCTTTCAAATTATAATTCAGTGAAATATAACCTTTCTAAATGAATTTTCTGCATGTTGTTGCTGCTTTCATTTAGTGTTAGATTCTACTCCCCTACAAAAGCTTATATTGCTCTACATTTCAACATTTCACTTCCACTTCCTTTTTCTTGCAACAGGACTTAAAAATGGTGGGGTAGTGGGGTAACCCTATTATTAACAGAGTAAAGAATTTGTTTCTGGAGACAGATACAGTATTTGGACATAGTAAGGAAATTGAGAACAGACCTCTTCATTACATATAATACACTCTATAATATTATTTTCTTTAATAATAATAACAATAACAACAACAATAATAACTTTATTTTAATTGTACTTGTATACACAATATACCCATACAACGAAATTCACTTAAGTTGTGGAAAACTGCTTATTTTGATTTCTATCTATATTGAATGTGACGAATCTTGTTATTTACTTCTTTCAACCTGGCCAACAAAATATCTTAAGTTAGCCCTGGCAATAAAGAGAAACTATGTAACCCAAAAAAAGACTGTCTTCTGAATGGGCATTACCACTATTTTTCAGTGATGCACCTCAAACGGTTCCCTTCCTATAAATCAACTATCCCTAACTTGGTGCTCATCAATAACTTGTTCTCATGTTGCTGCAATAAAGATTAAGAAAGGATTATTTAAACTATAGTAATGTGTATTACTTAATTTATTTCAACATTTAGTAAATGGGTCTTGTTGCTTTTGGAAGTTCTCCTGTTCATTCTTTTGATTGGCAGCCTGAACAGCTGCCTCAGACTCTAATCCTGATGGCACATCAACTTTTCAAAAAATTGAGCATGGTGTCAGATATTGCTAATGAAAGGCATTTCTATACCACCATTATTCTGACCTATCAAGCAGACTGAAACAGTTTAAAATCAATTTGAAAGTGTTCTCCTTATTGTTAACCTTAGAAAGGTTAGAAAACAGCATAGAAGTTCTATTGAGGTGTATTGTTATTTCAACTACAAAATACATTCAACCTGTCACACAACAGGCCTTGAGGTCATCCTCAATGTGACACAAACCATCTTGCTAACTCTCCAAAATAATCTAACCCAGAGCAATTTGAAAACAATCTCTCTGACCATTCTAAAGCACCATCAATACAGAGGGCCTGCTGGGCAGCCAGATAGAAGCCATTCCACCAGCCACTGGGCAAAAGTCGAGGGCCTCATATAAGCAGGTGTGTGGTGGTGCTATAAAATAATAATTATCTCCCCTGACCTGTGGCTCCTATTTCATTTCTGACTCTTTGAGAGAGATGATAAACATGGCACTTTCCACTCATTGCATTTCCTCTTGAACCATCCCTGGCTTACTTTAACAGTTTAATGGAAATTACACAGGATTAGAGATACAAAAATGCTGAAGAATGCTATGTGTGGGCAAATGCCTGAATATTCCATGGCTGTACAAATCTATGCAACATTAGAAGTGTACAAGCAAGAAAAGTGCACAACAGAAAATATTTTCAGAGCAGGTTGAAAACGAAAGCAGTGCTGTCTCATTGCTGTAAGCAAATAGGTATTTTTTTATCTGCTAATGATTCTTCCATTCCTTTGCCAAAGTAATCTCTTCCTCACAAAAGGGATTTCCTAATCTGTCTTCATTTCCAACAGGTTTCTTATACTGGAGATCAGACGTTATATGAAGAAAAGTTATTGAGGGCAATTGCCTCACCTCTGTTTTTTAACAAAGTAAATCACCTCAGTTCCCAGCGTCTCATCCTAATACACATATGTTTGGAAAGAAGTAATGCAGTTCTCAATGATGATGTGGCTAGATAAATAAACCTGAAACAGGCCACTGTAAATTTAAGTAAGATGAATTGGTCATAAATTGTCTAATGTAGTACTTTTCAACCAAGCAAAGTTCAAAATTCAGTTCAGCTAAATCATCATTTTCTGAGATATCCAGTGATTCATCTGTATGTGGGCCCCAACCCTAAAAATAATCCCAAGAGCAGCCAGAAAGGAGAATTACCTATCCCCTTTTATGGTATTTTCTTGATTATAGTTAAGGACAAAGGCCAAGACCCTAGCCAGTTTGCTCCCACCCCACTCTTTTTTTAATGTGGTAGTAGAAGTCTGAAGTAGGGAGATTTTTCCCTCACCCAAAATGCCAAATCCCAATTTCATAGGGCTCCAACTCAAATGCATCCATACTAAGCCATACTATTGTTAACATTTTGGTTCGTAAACCATGGCTTATGACTTGGCTTGAAGTGTGCACCCTTCCAGTTGTGGCACAGTCAAAAAGGCAATGTTGAACAGTGGTCTAGTGGAACATGTGAATCCAGCCTTCATTTTAGAGCCTATCCATGTTTTTTCATTCTGCTTTACTTGAGGTTTTACTTGGCATTTAAAACAGAAAATACTTATCTTCCCTTCTTGTTTCTTCTGCTTATTAAACATTCAACATTGCTGTTGCTGATAGGAATTCCTAAAAAGAAATATCACAACTTTGCTGATGGAATTTGAATTTCAGAAGAAGGAATATCCCTGACAGAAAAAAATTGAAGAAAAAAAGATGGGACAGGAATCAGAGCAAACAAGAAAATCTGGGGGGGAAAAGGGCTAAAGAAATTTAAAAACAACAGAGGAAATATATAAAAGATAATTAACAAAGAAAAAAAGAAGATAAAACAATACTGTAAACAGAAATTACTGCCAAATTCCAGAGCAAAGCGAGCAAAGCTGCCTTAAGAAAACAATGTGAGGCCCATGCTGTTTGAGGGAATCAGTGAGAAACATATGAGATTGTTAGTGTTGAAAAATATTGAAAAAAGAGGCTTTTTTACAGAGTTGGTAAAGGAAAAGAAATGTACAATCAGCCAAATACTGAATATTTAGAAATGTGAAAGGAAATAAACAGACTGAGAAACTGGAGGAGTAGAAAGTGCATTAGAGAAAGGAATTAGAAGGCCCAAATTTCAGATGCAGTTCATAAATGAAAAGGCACAATCTCAGCAAGAAAAGGAAATGTTGCCAAATCAGGACTTCCGTAGCTTCCAAACAAATAAAACAAACCTATGTTTTCCAAATCTTTAGATGATATGAGAGCAGGTTGCAGTAACTGAAGTAGATTAAAACAGTGGCTTCTACTTGGCTCATTTGAAGTATTAGTTATTACAATGTAAATGGACGTTGGTCTTACCTGATACGTCCGTTCTCAGCGTGGGGAAAAAGGTCAGTCAGAATGGGGATACGTCCCGTCCAGCCAATGACCGAGACCTTTGGAAGCCAAGGCACCGCCTCTTTGAGGCCACCCCAGTTCTTCGTTGAGGCGAAGCAAAGGACTCGAATGACATGTCCTCCTGAAGAGAGAAAGAAAAATTAATAGCACCCCCCCCCGACCACCACCAGCAGTACCAGGGTGGGGCTGACTGACCTTTTTCCCCACGCTGAGAACGGACGTATCAGGTAAGACCAACGTCCATTCTCCATCGTGAGGGAAAAACGTCAGTCAGAATGGGGACATACCAAAGCTCGATGTCACCCGGGAGGGAAGGTACTGGTCCGGTAACCGTCAAGCGAGATGCACCGACTGGAGGACCCTTCTTCCGAATGCAGCATCCGCGGAGGCGAAGGAATCAACCTTGTAGTGCTGGATGAAAGGACTGATAGTGGTCCATGTGGCGGCTCGACAAACTTCCTCGAGGGAGGCCTGAGTCGCCCAGGCAGCCGATGTAGAGGCGCTCCACGTTGAGTGCGCCGTGATGGACCGGGGAATCAGAGAGTCAGACTGATGGTAAGCTAGGGCTATCGCGGCTCTTATCCAGCGACCTATGGTGGCACTAAAGACGCGGGTCCCAATGGAGGAAGGGAGGAAGGTCACGAAAAGGGACTCTGTCTTACGATGACTCGCCGTTCGTGCGATATAAATCTTCAACGCCCGGCGGACATCTAGGGTGTGCCACGATCTCTCCAGGCGATGGGAAGGACGAGGACAAAAGTCCGGAAGGACGAGCTCCTGCGCTCTGTGAAAGGGGGAGTTCACTTTGGGCACAAACGAGGGATCCAGGCGAAGTGTCATCCTATTTGCATGGAAGATGCATAAATCATCCCGCACAGAGAGAGCTGCCAATTCCGAAATTCTGCGAGAGGAAGTGATTGCCACTAAAAACGCAACCTTGAAGGACAAGAAGCGAAGGGAGACAGAATGGAGAGGTTCGAAGGGATGGAGCATGAGAGCATTAAGTACTTTATTGAGGTTCCATGTAGGAAAACGATGCACTGTTGGAGGTCGCAAATTCGAGGCTCCTCGAAGAAAACTTGCGATGATTGGATGATGGGAGATGGAATCCTTCGAGCCACAAGACAAAATAGAAGCAATGGCAGCAACTTGGCGACGCAAGGTGTTGGATCGCAGACCTTTGCGAAAACCAGCCTGAAGGAAAGCCAAAACATGGAGGATTGAAGCTGAAGTAGGCAACACTGGAACCGTTGAACACCAGGACGCGAAAGACCGCCACGTGGCCTCATAAATCCGCACTGTAGATGGTCAGCGAGCTGCCTGAATTATAGAAACAATGTCCGAAGGAACTTTGGCCCCCGTTAAGAGGAGCCGCTCAACCGCCAAACGGTTAAGTGAAGCCAGGCCGGGTCTGGATGTCTGAGAAGACCCTGGGATAAAATGACCTTGGAGACAGGGATCGTCCAAGGGGGGGCCACGGAGAGGCTCATCAAGTCCGCGAACCATGGACGCATAGGCCAGAAGGGAGCCACTAGCAGGAGCTGAGCCCGCTCCTCGAGCAACTTCCGTATAACCCTGGGAATCAGCGGTAGGGGGGGAAGGCATACAGCAGTCCCGACGGCCAAGGGCTGCGAAGGGCGTCCGTGGCTTCCGCCTGAAGGTCCAGGAATCTGGAAAAATAACGGGGAAGACGATGATTCGAACACGACGCAAACAAATCTAGGACAGGGCAGCCAAATCTCGAGAAAATATCCTGGAAAAGCTCCTGGGAGATAGACCACTCGCCCTGATCCACTCGCAGCCGGCTGAGAGAATCAGCCTGTATGTTATCGGAGCCCGAAATGTAATCAGGAAGCCAGGTGCTCCTCTGCCCAGGCGCCCAGCAGACGAGCCTCATCCATCAAGAGACGAGATCTAGTGCCCCCCAATTTGTTAACGTGGGCCTTAGCTGTCGTATTATCAGTAAGGACCAAGACATGTCTATCTTCCACGATATCTTGAAATTGCAAAAGAGAGAGACGAATGGCCCGCAATTCCAACAAATTAATACTGTGCAGAGCTTCCTGAGGAGTCCAACGACCTTGGGCCATGCGATGAAGGATATGGCCGCCCCAACCAGATAAGCTGGCATCTGTGGTAAGCCGAAGTCTTTGAGGTTCCCTGAAGGAGGATCCCCAGCCCAGGGCAGGCGACGTCCACCATAGGAGAGAATGGAGCACCAGATCCGGCAGATGAATGCGACGGGAAGAGGCCTCCAGGTTAGCCCGTTGGAAAGGCAACAAGAGCCACTGAAGTTCCCTACTGTGCAAACGAGCCCACGGAGTGATGCCGAAGGAAGACACCATCATGCCCAGCAGACGAGAAAGAACCAAAACTGTTGCAGTGCCTGCAGCTAAACATTTAAGAGTGAGGGCACGCAAATTGGACTGGCGGTCCGGAGACAAGCAAACCGTGGAAGAAACAGTGTCAATCAAGGCACCTAAGTGAAGAATTCTAGTAGAAGGGAACAACTGGCTTTTAGACCAATTTATTGAAAAACCATGGTCCTGAAGCGAGGTTACAACAATGGAGAGGTCCCCATGAGCCGCCCAAAGGGAAGCGGACATAATCAAAATATCATCCAAATAAAACTGAAGGCGAACTGGGTGAGAACGAATGTATCCAATCAAGGAGGCCATAATCTTTGTAAATACCCTAGGGGCCGAAGACAACCCGAAGGGAAGAGCCCTATATTGGTAGTGGGAACCCCTAAAGGCAAAACGGAGGAAACGACGATGCAAGGGCAAAATGGGGACATGAAGGTAAGCTTCTTGAAGGTCAATAGAAGAAAGAAAGTCGGAGGGACGGATAGACTCAAAAATCGATGAGAGAGATTGCATTTTGAACCGGCGATCTTTAATGTGCCGGTTCAAAGATTTCAAGTCTAAAATGGGGCGCCACCCCCCAGAAGCCTTCTGGACAAGAAAAAGATGGGAATAAAAACCATGGCCTTGTTGAAAGATAGGGACTCGTTCAATGGCAGCAATCTGCAAAAGATGGTCAATAGCCTCTAACATTAAACGTGACTTAACCGGGTCTCTGGAAATTGGACAAGGGAGAAAACGGGAGGGAGGTAAGGAGGAAAACTCTAATGCTAAACCAAAGGTAATGGTGTTAAGCACCCAATCATCAGAAATGGAGGAAGACCAACGCTCCCGAAAGAGAGAAAGATGACCTCCAATCGGAGTAAGAAAGACCCGCTTATCGAGCTCTGCGAGCCCAACGACCCCCACTTCCTCCCCGATAGGATCTCCGGGGGGGAGCTGTAGACCCCTGTCTAACCTGAGAGTCCGGTTGAGGTCTTGAAGGAAATGATCGCTGGGACCGGGGCGGGAAGGAGGGAGAACCAAAGGAACGAAAGGACTGGAATCTTGAAGTTGCAAATCGGGAATCGGACCGACGAGTAGCTGGAGGAAGGATCTTGCGCCGATCCCTGGTCTCAACAAGCAAGGGCTCCAAGGCCGATCCAAAAAGAGACCCACTAGAATATGGGGCCGAAGCAAGTTGCCATTTGCTGCGCATGTCGGCTTGCCAGTTCCTGAGCCACAAGAGACGGCGCGAAGTGATGTTGGAGCCTAAAGCTCTGGCCGAGAAACGGGTGGAATTGAGCGTGGCATCTGCCGAATACTCGAGGGCCGCAGCTATCTTATTTAAGTCCTGGTGCGATCTCGCAGTGGAAAGAGGAAGCCTGGCCTGTAATTGTTTAAGCCATAAAAAGGCCGCCCTGTTGAAGAAAGAAGCAGATGTTGAGGCACGAATGGACCAGGCTGTGGATAGATGCCCTTTCAACAGGGTCTTTTCAGCCCTCTTGTCCTCGGGCCGAAGAGAGTCCTCAGGAGGACCAGTAGGGTGAGACGAATCCGTTAAAGCAACTATAGGAGAGTCCACCTTGGGAGCTTGTAAAACATCTGACAGAGGAGGAGCTGAATTGTATAGGCGTTTATCCAAGCCATTAGGGCTAGGACCGGCCCCCGGCAATGCCCACTGACGTTGGAGCACATCGAGAAACAGCTTAGGAGCTGGAATAGTCTCGGGTTCACAGGTAGGTTCTGCGAACATGGCCGTAGCTGGATCCGCTGCAGAAGAGGAAGGAACCACTGGGGGCGAAGATCCCAATCGAGTAACTGCAATAGCCTTAAAAAGGAGAGATTGAAAAAGTTGTGGCTTAAAAAGTCCAACAAAGGCAGGTTGATCAATCCTTCGTCATCTGACCAGGCCTGGTCTTGAAAATCCTCCCCTTCAGAGACAGAGTCATCTAAGGAAGCTTGTTGGAGAGGCCGCTGCTGATCCAGTAACCTATCCTGGCGAACCTCAGGAAGAGACTGAGAAGGGGAAGGAACTGAGGAGGCAGCTGGGGCCTGGTTGAGACTTTCAGAAATAGTCTAGCGGATAGCCCTGGAAATGAGCGCCTCCAAGGAATCCGCCATAGGAGTAGGAGGCTGAGAAGGAGGAGGAGGTGGTGGAGGAGGGGCGGAGGGCAAGGCCTCAGGATGACCAGAATCAGGCAGGGTTTGAAAAAGCCTCTGGGGCTCTGAAGGAGAAATCGTTTGATGGTCCCCAACAATATCCGGGGATAACTCCCTTAGTGACCTAGGAGAAAGTGACACAGAAGGAGGGCGAGAGGCACGTCGTTCTGACTCCAAGGCCTGGGATTGTGCTCTGGAGAAGGCCTTCTCCATCGCCTTGTGCCTGCATTGTTCCTCACGAGAAGCCCCGATCTCTTTCAAATGAGGATTGTTTTTCTTTGAGTGAGATTTCTTATTTGGGGGGGGCATCGAAGAAGATCCCTCAAGGGGATCACTAGAGTGGCGCTTACGAGTAGTATGGCCTGAGGTATTTTGCATGGCGGCCGGCATCTTAAAAAACTGCCGAAACCTCCGCAAATGGCGCCACGGGCAATGAAGGGAAGAACCTGATTGACAGCTCAAACAGCGATCCGCAAATTGCAAGCCTTACGGCTAAGGTGACTCCTCAAGGCAAGGCGAGCCTCCGCTGTAGCCGGCCAAGGATCGCACGAACCTCCGCCGCCCGATCCGATGACAAGGAGGAGAGCTTTTCTTCGTCGCTAGCTATAAAAGCTTTAAACGCGACCAGGGACGGCGGGAAAAGCCTCCGGCGGCGGGAAATTAGCTGCTCGGACAACGCCTTTGAAACGCAGCCAGGGAAATCCCAAGGGGCACTCCATCTGACAGGCGCGAAGCCTGCAGCCCGAATACTTGCCGAAAGCCGAAAAAACGAGCCAGAATAGAGGGGAAAACAAGTTCTTCAGAGGAGGACACGTCCTGTCAGGCGAAGACCGAGACGAAGAACTGGGGCGGCCTCAAAGGGGCGGTGCCTTGGCTTCCAAAGGTCTCGGTCATTGGCTGGACGGGACGTATCCCCATTCTGACGGACGTTTTTCCCTCACGATGGAGAATTTGATGTATTTAATGGCATCCTCAGATTGAACAATCATCCAGTCCCAGTTTATTTTCAATGGGAAGGGAACTTGATCACTTGGTCACCATCTTCCTCACTAGACTGAAATGTATGATATCTAAATTACAATATTTATTTCTTCAATTGTATGAATAATTATTACATGCACTTTTTATGTGTATAAGTATCTGTCCTCAGTTGTTCTTATATTTCCCCAGTGATACATCTCCTTTTTGACACTGCATTCCCAAAATTCCTATAATATGAAAATGTTCTGCATATTCATGCTGTTTCTGCAACATGAAAGTGAATACCTAAAAATTAATCGGTGCACTATTTTTCAGTATACATTTGATTATAAGAACATTCGTTGACCCTGACTGATCTTATGATCATTCAGTAATGTGACTGTTTCTGGATTTGGAAAATAGATAATTAGGACTTGCTGCTAGTAGAAAAATAGAATGTTGCAATCACATCAGATTATAGCATGAAAGAATGGAGAGAGGTAGTATGCATATAGTTTCACAGTCAGTTGTGGCAGCTTTTCTCAACCTGATACTTCTTCAGGTATGTTGGACAATACTTAATTTATTAGATTTTTATCCCACCTTTATCACTTTATAAGTAACTCAAGGTGGCAAACTTATCTAAATACTCTTTGAACCTCCTATTTTCCACACAACAACAACCCTGTGATGTAGGTTGGGCTGAGAGGAACTGGCCCAAACCAACTGGCATTCATTTTTAAAGTGGAGAACTTGCAGTCTCCTAGTTTCCAGATCAGCTCAATCATTACACCAGGCTGGCTCTCATAAATCATCTCATAATTACCAGAAGTTCCAGTCCAAAATAGAAAGCTATGCTTCCATTATACAACATGTGCTTTGCATACCAAAAGCTTCAAATTTAATTCTTGTCATTTACAATTAGGCTGAAAAAGCCCTTGCCTGAAATTCTGGATTCAGTGTTAAGAATACTGGTTTAAAGCAACACACAGTAACAATTTCATTTCAAGGAGTAAAACTCCTTAAAACATGAGGATGTTTTCTCATGATACCTCTATGAGCTGAAATTTGAATATGCTTCTAGCTATTGTATCATATATTTTATCCTTGTTTGCTTCTGAATCAATTATTTCCCTGTACCCAAGTAAATTTAAATTTAGATAGAAGAGAATATAACAATAAAAGACAACATTCTTATGATATCTTCAACTTGTTCTTTCACCCAGTTTCCCACTTGAAATTGACAAAATAATTTTCATGTAATATGTTTTGTTAAAAATATTGTTTTGCCTTTTTTTTTTAGAACAGATTTTTAAAACTTGCCTTGACCTGAAAGTGAATATATTGTAGTGCTGAAAGTGTTGGACTAGAATTGAAGAAACCCACAAATCATTTGTTAACACAAAGCCCACCGGATGTGTTTAGACTGCTCATTATCTTTTAGCCAACTTCCTTAAGTGGACTGTTGTAGGTAAAAAATTAATAAGACACCTTTGTATACTCCATTGAGCTCCCAGAGAAAAGATACCTTCAGGACACTTGGCAAGATTTTCTGACTTATAATTTTACTTTAAAATTAAAACTGAGACTTCCATTTTTTAATATATTGTAACTTTTGAGTATTTAAATAAGAAGTTAACATTATGATATTTAAATATAAATATATAAATATTTAAATATATATATATTTAAACTTAAATATAAGTCCCGGAGAATTCATAGAACTTTCTCTCAGATGAATACATTTAGGATTGCAAGGTAAATAATTGGCTGGCAAGGCACTACTCTAAGTCATAAACTGTTCCTAAATCAAATGGCTACATTCATAAATATACCTGTAGAATATATTGTGGATCAGCAAAATGTGAATGCAATAAGCGATGAGTATCACTTATCAAAATTAGGCCTCCAGAAAATAGTTGGCACCTTATTTATTTAATCTACCAATTAAAAGAAAGATTTGTAATAGTGCTATCTTTCATGTCCACTATCTTTTATGGTCTTATAATGTCAGTGAACACTAACATTAAGCAACATAAAAATTGTAAATTGTAACAGAAAAAATATTGCAGTATATACCATGTTTCCCCAAAAATAGGACCCTGTCTTATATTTTTTTGAACCCTGAAATAAGCGCTTATTTTCAGGGAGATCTTATTATTTTGGGGCACATGGAGGAAACCAGAGGAAATGACAGGGACCAGCTGCACATGCGTTTAAATGTTTTTGGAGAGGGCTTATTTTCAGGGGGGCTTATTTTAGTGCATACACTCAAAAGCCCGATTGGGCTTATTATCAGGGAATGTCTTATTTTAGGGAAAACAGGGTACTCCTTGTTGTTTTTTTATTGTGGTTGATAAATTATGCTCTCATAGAGAGGGGCTCCTCCTGGTGCCGTCAGCCAAGCAGTGTTGACTGGCGGCCCCCAGGGGGAGGGCCTTCTCTGTGGGGGCACCCACTATCTGGAATGAGCTCCCCACGGAGATATGGAGGATCCCAGATCTGCGCCCTTAAGACCCTCCTATTCCAGCAAACCAGCCTGGTCTAATTTTCTCCCCTTTCTTTTAAATTTTTAAATTGAAATTTTGTTTTAACTTTTTGGGATTTTTAATTGTCTTGGGCTAAATTATTTAATTTGGTTTTAATTATGTTTCTAACTTTTGTATTTATGTATTTTATTTTGTGCCTGTTCACCGCCCTGAGTCCTTTGGGAGTAGGGCGGTATATAAATTTAATAAAACATAAAACAAACAAACAAATTGACTTTCCACTGAATGTATTTGCATGGAAGCAAAGAATCTGAAAGAATAATTGCTCCCACTCTTTGATAATTTTCCTAGAAGTATCCCCTCAACCACTATAGAAAACAAATCTGGCCAACTAGTATTTGTTTTATCCAATAGGATCTTTTTAATATTCTTCTATATATTCTTATGACTCTAAGTTACCACTCTTCAGATTTTGGGATGAGTGATGCTGTTGTACAAAGGCACTATGTTCCTAGATCATCCCAATTTTTGAGAATGCTACAAAATTACCTACAATAGTTTCCATGTCATAAGGTTTAGAACAAAAGAAATCCTTAGGCTATTGTTCAGTAATGCAAACCTAAATTCTTACCAATTTAAATAAATAAATTTATTTATTTAATTGGTTCAATTTATATGCCGCCCTTTTCCGGAGACTCAGGGCGGTTTACAATGCCTTCATACTTTTGTATATACCTGCTTAGTAGGGCTTTCCCCCACCCTCCCCAAGCGGTGTTCTTTTTTATACAAAGTCAGCTTATTGCCCCCACAAACCGGGTCCTCATTTTACCTACCTCGGAAGGATGGAAGGCTGAGTCAACCTTGAGCCTGGTGAGATTTGAACTTGCAGTAATTGCATGCAGCTGCTGTTACTTAACAGTGCTTTAGTCTGCTACGCTACCAAGGCTCTAAAATTCCTTCTTTTCAATGTGTACAGGAAGTAAAACATTAATAAATAAAGTGTCTGGTTAAGGAAGCCTGATATAATTAAAGTAAATATAATAAAACATCTATAAATAAATAAATTTATTGTTTAAAATATTTAATCCCAAATGCTACTACTAATTTATCTAGTAGTGCTTGACTCAATGTCATTTTTAGTTTACCTTTTCTCTTTCTTGTTGTTTTAAAACAAAGAAAACACTTAAGGGGCAGTTTCTAATTAAAAGAAGTCACTATGTGACTGTAATATGTTAAATATGTATGGTAGTTTCCAAAGTAGTGTCTGAACAATGATCAGTAGTCCTTGGGGTGTGCAAGCTAATAAAATCAAGGCCTATGATGTCTGCACCACGCAACACTAAATAATGATACCATCTAGGACACAGGTGTCAAACTCGCTGCATTATGTTGCCATCATGTGACATTTCACGATGTTTTTCCCATTCACGGAGATGGCGTGGGCGTGGCCCGTGTGTGATGTATCTGGCCCGTGGGCCGCCAGTTTGACAGCCCTGATGTAGGAGGATCTGCCCTTCTTGGATACTATTCAGGGTACTATTGAGGGATAAATTATAACTTTTGTGTAATGTATGATAAACATATTGATATCACCTCCATTTCTCATACATTCTTGTTATTCCATATTTAAAAATTTGTGCATAATTGACATTTAGATGATCCGGGGCAGTTTTATCTAAACTAGATTGTATGTTGCAGAGATACCATATTTTCTCAGACCTCAAGGGGCAGTGTTGTATGTTTTAGAGAAATTAGTATTTTGCCATCTACTATCAACTCGGGGAGCGTTATGTAACATGAGTAAGTCAAGGATACAGTTAAGGTAATAGGAAAGTCTGTTGTGTCAAATATAAAACTATATTGTGACCTTACTTCAGTTCTTCAGAGTGATGTTTTGCATGACTCCATATCAAAGGAACACTTACCTCAGATCTTCTGGCAAAATTTCATTGAGAATCACTTTGTGTAATATATTAGAGCACAGCCTAAAATTTCTGCTCAATCTCCCAGGGGTAATTGGTCAGTCTAGAAAAGCTATCCACATCTAGGATCAGGGGTGAAATCCAGAAGGTTCTGACAGGTTCTGGAGAACTGGTAACGGAAATTTTGAGTAGTTTGGAGAACCGGCAAATACCACCTCTGGCTGGCCCCAGAATGTGGTGGGAATGGAAAATTTGCAATATCCTTCCCCCAGGAGTGAGGAGAGAATGGGGATTTTGCAATATCCTTCCCCTGGAATGGGTGGGAATGGAGATTTTGCAATATCCTTCCCCTGCCATGCCCACCAAGCCACGCCCACCAAGCCACACCACACCCAAGCCACGCCCACAGAACCAGTAGTAAAAAAAATTGGATTTCATCACTGTCTAAAGTCCTTGGATTACCAAAACAAGGACACTTCGATCTTAAGAAGGCACACTTAGTATCTCATCTGCCCTGCCTCTCTTTTAAAAAACTCCAGACCCGCAGACTATTGGATGGTCGAGTGTAGCTAACACATTAACTTTTCACAATGTCATTGACATAGCACTGTATTGTCAGTGGTGGCTATTCATAATTGCTGCAATTTTTCACACTGCTATCCAAAATTCTATTGCTGTTATTTGACAAACCTGAAGCAGAAAAAAGCAAGCACCTGAATTCACTTTATTGGCATCTCTTCAAAGCTGTAGCTACTAGACCCATTTTACTTTGGAGTTCATTACTGGAATACATTACCACCTCACCATTGCACAAAATAACTTAAGAGTTCACCCTTTAAGGTTCAACTTTAGTAATATAATAGCCAATACTAGATTTTTTTAAAAATCCAGAGAGCCTTATTTATATTCTTAACAAGAAAACTCCTGCATGTTAAAATAAAGGGATTACAAATAATAGATTTAGAGGAAACAGTGGCACCATGATATCATTGTTTTTTTAAAAAACAGAAAATGCAAGATTTCTGTTTCCTTTATAGCAATATGCATCTGAAGCGCCCATCAAGTAGAAAGCAAAACCAGCCCTTTTCTCTGTTATATGACAACGGGAATAAATTAATTAGTATCATAAAAGCAACACTTAGGATTTTAGAAAATATTATAAACAGTATGAAGCCCCTACCCTAACAGTTTACAAAAATTCTATGCAACAGAAGTTTTTAATGATGGTAAGAAGAAAAAATATAAATAGTATAATGTGTATATATATTCATACAATTGTTTTCGAAGTCTGTTTTAAATTCCCAGAGGTTTTTTATAGACAACATGTTTGCAAACAATTTGCATGTTATGACCATCAGAAATATAACATTGTGTTATGGATGCAATTTATGTTCTGGCTTGTTTAGTAATGTGTTGTTTTGTTTCCCATTATTTATAAAAATGAAGGAGTTTAAGAAAACATTCAAAATGCTCAGCATGCACACATAAATGAAATATTTTAATGTCAGATCATATTCATAAAAGTTACATTGTTTACATAGGGTTCATTTGTACTTACGAAAAAATGCTTTAAATGAAAAGAAGTATTTTTTTTATGCTGGCAATCCTATTAAACAAATTAACATGTGCTTTGAATGTACAGCTTGACAGGAAAGAGTTCTTTTAATATTTCACAGGAAATTATGCCTTTTAATGATTACAAGGCTTTTATTCATAAAGAAATAACTGTGATAGCTGAAATTCACCAATGATTTGAATGGTGCACAGGTTAATGTTGCTGAGACTAATTTAAAAAAAAGTCTTAAGTGATTTTCTTCATTGCATAGTGAATATGTAAATTTATTAAGAATTAACATGATTCATAGTATTACATATTAATTTGCTTAAGTTTTATTCAAATAATGGATCAAATATTTTAACAGGAGTGCAGGTAGCTAGTAGCCGTTGATCAGGAATGCCTTTTTTCAATATTTAAGCAATCAAAATACATTTTAATCGAATTTAAACATTCTAAACTTTACTTAATCTCAGGAAAAGAAATGCCAATTGAAAATTTGCTGGATTGTGCTCTTGTGACTGAGATGAATTATATTAATTGTGCGGAGGGAGAAGGAAAAGGAAATCAGAAGAATAGCAAGGAAGTAATTTTATGTTGCTGAACAGCCTCTTTTGTTTCATATGCTCCAAAAACGTTTGTGAAAGTGCAGAATGTATCTACTGCATGGATTTTGTAAAAGAAAGGTTTTGTAAAAATAATAATAATTTCAGCAGTTATGTCTGGGTTTACTAAGTTTGCGTCGAGTAAAATATTTATTAATGAAACTACTGTACAGGAAACATCAAAGCGAAATGCATCATACAGAAAAAGTACACTCTAGGTGACAGATGGAAAAGTGCATGCAGGTTGCTTTAAATTTTAAGTCAGAAACAAATAATACTAATGTTGATCCCTAATATCTTAAATGAGAAACTTCTCTAAATTTACCAAAGATGCCATCGAACATATATGACTAATACACATTGGCAAGCAGTATGAATGAATTCAGGTTTTAGATCTTATTTTACAGGTATTTTTGCTTGACAAATGTGAGTTTAAATAGATTCATAAAAAAGGAAAAATCTTCTCAAATTGGACTGGGTAGTTCTGCCAGGTTGCTCTGATGTCACACACAGCCTCCAAGTGTTTAATTAGACACCATCAAATCACATATGTCGTGTTAACATTCAGGAAATGACATTGAGTCTGTCTTTAAAGAATTATTTTTGGCTCAATAAATTTTAAATGTATGGTTTATCATAACCTAATATTGTCTTTGTCTTCACTGCAGTGGATTTCCGATCAAACTTTCCCCTTCTTTTAATACTTTAGGGAATTTTCAAACGTCGGGATGTTTGGCTGTAATGCCCCAAGATTTGTTCTCCCTGAAAGAAATCATAGTGACAATTTATTAAACTACAGAGCAACCTGGCTTTTAGGGGTCTGTACTTTTAGATTGTGTTCAATAAACCTAACTACTAAATTGTGATGCATTTCACCATACTTATTTATTATTTTTTCATGCAATTACTACTTCCATTCCTATATTCTCTGGGCTTTGGGTTTTAGATTTATTTGATTGGGGTTGGAATTGGTTTTATTTTTTAATGATTTTAAAAGAAATATGCCAACCTGTTCTTAAAACACAAACAGGTGCAACCCAGTAACTGTTGTTTGTGATTAAGTCTCATTAAATGCAATGAAATACACTGAATCAATATTAATTTAAGTCCCATTCCATTTAATGAGACTTAATTTGGTTTAAATTTTTAAATTGTGCTCTCTATGACTTGAGGGGAATTCCCATTCTAAGCCACCTCAAGCTAGTTGAATTTGCGTTCAATAGGACTCAAATTAATTACAATTAACTTGTCCAACTTTTCATTGGCCTTAAGTGCAACTAGAGCTCATTGGATCAGAGCTATATTGTTAAATGCTGCAACCTAAGATTGGGTTGTAATATCAATCAGTGGAGCATTATTTTCAATTTTAAAAAATAGAAAGCTTAAATTACATCAGTTATATTGTTATTAAACAAAAACTAGAAGTAATCTTATTTTGTAATTGCTGTAAGATTCCCATTAATGTGTTAAGTACTTCACACAAATTCACACATACTGTAAAGCAACACAACACACTGCCACAGTCAGGAAAGACTCCAATTTTTAAAAAAGAAAACTGATGGTAAATAAAACTCCTTTGATTCAAAATGGTTTATTCACACAAATTTAATAGGATATATCACAATTGTTTGGTCCATAAATATTTAGGGGAAATAGTTTCTATACAATGCATTTTTCAATAAAACAAAGAAAACATGGACAACTTTGCTAGACCACTTAACTGTACTATAAACACGAAGCTCAATATATAAGATTATTGAATTTATCAACTATATCCGAAAGAGTGCACAACTGCTTTCTATGACATGTTTGTCCCCTCTACCAGGTTACACCATAAAAAGAGTTTCAGAAATAAGAGGTAAAACAGTACAAAACTAGTGAGGTGTCAAAAGGGTTTAAAACAGTTAATTTAACAAACAACACATATATATCCTGATTTTTTTCCACAAGCTTACTCCCAAGTTATAGCATAAGGCACATTGTAGAACTGAGTTATAAGAAGTCTACTTAATAAAGTAGATCTATAGTACCATATAGTTGTTCTGTCAAAGAACAAAATTTATATGTATCAATTTTTGTACCTGTAAAAGTGTATTAATAAAGATCTCAGCCTTTCCAAGGTTGTTTGGTCTGGTTAGTGGTAAATGCCCATAAGGTAATAGTAACAGGAAAAGTCCAAGATTGGCACCTCAATCCTAACTATATCAACTTGGAAGTAAATTCCACTCATGTCAATTGAACTTCCTTCCTTCTAAATGTGCTTTAGGTCAGCAGCCTTAAGCCTTCTAGAAGATCATGACCACACTGGCTAAATATATAACAACAAAGACACATTTTCTCCATTACAGTGTTAACATCTCTTCCATTGTTTTTCTTTAAAAAATAAGCTACTTTTCTGTGCTAATTTTCTAAAAACCCTGAGCAAAAGTTAGAATAATGCACTTTAATATGGGCAGTGAACTGTCAGTATGTATCCACTCATTATTGGAGATCAAGCTCCCCCACTTTCAAATAATCAATTAAAAAAAGATTTTAAATAAAATGAGAGAAGTTATGATTGAAAGGAAAAGGGAAGAGAACAAAGAGAAGATGGATAAAATATAAAACATTGTGCAAAAGTTATTCTTAACAATCTATCCAAAACACGATTTTGACAGTTTTTGGAAAGTCTCCCCTGTTTAATTAGTGTTTTATCAGAAGAAAGGATACAAATGAACATTCACCACTGCCCAGACCATTCAGACTTTAGCTTAAATTAAAAAAAAAATGAACCACTTGCAAATGTAAACTAGGAAAGGTGTTTCCAATCAGCAATACATCCACAAGGCTTCTGAGTTTGGCAGCTTCCGAGAATTTCATTTTTCAAAAGGATTTTGTTTTTAATGTAAAGTGTTTTCTCATATTGGAAGAGAGCTTTTGCTTGCCTTTTTTAATGAAAAAAATGGGGGCAGGGGGAGTGGTCACCATCCAACATGGAATTAAACTTGTATACAGGGCAATTCAAATAATGTCTAATCAAAAATTAATTCCATTGGGTTCAATGGGGCTGATTTTCAATCACATTAAGACTACATTTTTTAAACCCCACTGAATTAGGCTAGAATGACCAAATGTGGCTGTGAGTCTGCTAGGGCAGTATGTCTACCTCTGTATGTGTTATTTTGTGTATTAATTATAAATTCATACACACAAATTAACTCTAGGTGAAGTTCCATGTAGCTAGCGAAGTACAATATATATATTTACTTGGAAATAAGCTCCCAGTGAGTTAAAACAGGCAGACTTACAATATGACAGAAGCACAGTATTATTCACATATTTGCTGAACTTGTCTTTTGAAGTTAATACATTAAAATGGCCAGCATTTACCCATGTTAGAAAAAATGCAAGTATGTTCAAAACATCCAAGAATAAATATATTTAAGTAATTGTTCAAACATTTTAAGAAATTATATTTTGCCTATTTCCATCTTCTTCTGAAAATGATTGAAAATCTGAACATTTACTTTAATAATAGAAATTCATGTTTTAAAGACAAAGGTTAGTAATTTTGTAAAGATTATGTTTATTTTTCTAAACTGATAGTACTCCACCTTGTCCTATTGAAATGTAAAAGTGTTTAATATTCACATGCTGGATTTTACACTTATTAAGGGAAAAAACAATATCCAAGACAGATACTGTAACGGCTGCAATCCCCAAGCCACTCGGCTCAGAGTAAACCCTCTTGTTTAGATATAATTAATATAGAGCAGAAAGCATTACCATTTTAATAGGACAAAAATTTTAGTCTCGAACTACTGATAATATCTAGCAAAAATTATGTATTTTGAAATTCTTTTTATTTCCATGGGACAACATTGAGTAGACATTTAATTATTCCCTTTAAATCAACAGGATTGCTATCTAATTTAATCTTGGGTATGTTAGTGTTTTGCTGTCAGTCCCACTGCAAACCAGATGATGCTGGAAACTATATTTGTTTGTTCAGTTGAACAGGGATTAGCCCCAAGCAAATGTTTCTAGCATCAATGTATTTTATAAAAAAGTTTGTGTTAGATACAAATAACCAACATTCATACTGTCTGAGACTGTTCTATTTTCCAGCACAATTTACTAGCCTGTAGGACAAGAAAGTTAAAGATTGACATTCATAAATGGCCTAAGTTAGCTGAAAAGTTAATGTAGTCTAAATGTTATTCATCATATGTATGTATACATAGATATTACAAATTGTGAAAAATAATATAGCTGAAACATGGAATAAGTGATAGGGTTCCTATACCACATTAAGCCATACTGTTTAATTTGGACTTACTGTGATATGTGAGGTTTGCTGTGATAGTTTGTAAACGAAGAGGTTGTCACTTAACTAACTTAAACCCAATAAATTACGATTTATTCACTAAGCCAAGGGTGTCAAACTCAACTTCATTGAGGGCCGCATCAGGGCTGTGTTTGACATTGGGGCGGGAGGGCTGTGGTGGGCGTGGCCATCTCAACATCACTTGTGTCAGCGCCTGTGGTGGCCCGAGCACTCTGCCAGTGAAAAAAAGCTCTGAGCTCCATTTTCAGCTACAACAGCTTCCTGCAACCTCTGCCAGTGAAAATGGAACTCAGGAGGACCACCCTCCTGAGCTCCATTTTCACTGGCAGGAGGCCGTCACAGCCGAAAACAGAGCTCAGGAGCCTGCTTTTGCTGGCAGAATCACCGTGGGCCGTCCTTCACTGTTTCCAGGGTGGCCCTGCAAGCCAGATTTGGCCTGCAGGCCTTGAGTTTGACAGCCCTGCACTAAACAATGTTTAGCATGATACATGAAACCTGTTAATTCCTGCTCATGCAAGCTCTTATACAGCTAGTCCTTGATTTACAACAGTTCATTTAGTGATTGTTCAAAGTTACAATGGCACTGAAAAAAATGACTTATGACCATTTTTCAAAGTTACAACCTTTATAGCATCCCCATGATCATGTGATCAAAATTCAGATGTTTGGCAGCAGGTTCATATTTATGACTTTTGCAGTGTTCCAGGGTCATGTGATCATATTTTGTGACCTCTGACAAGTAGTCAATGAGGAAGCCAGATTCACTTAACCACCGGTTTACTAACTTATCAACTGCAGTGATTCACATAACAACTGTGGCATGAAAAGTCATAAAGTGGGGCAAAGCTCACTTAACAAATGTCTTACTTAACAAAAATGTGGGGCTCAATTGTAGTCGTAAGTTGAGGACTACCTGTATATAATACATTTTCAGAAATAAATTGCCTTTTGTTTTAGAGGATATTGATGGCCCTAAAAGAAAATATAATTTCACATTTAGGCTATCAGTTTTTATATATCTGAAGAGGCTTCTAAACATTATAGCATAAAGCATCATACAGAAGCCAATTGATAAATGAAGAATTCACATGTTTCTGGAGACAATGAAAGAAAGTACAAAATGTAAGTATCTGAATGCAAACTGAGGATTAAAAATCTGAAATGCAAATCATTCCTGGGCAGCCTTTCAGTATGTAATACTGACATTGATTAAACATGGTCAGAGCATGTTGGCATCTAAAAATTAACTGAGGAAACAGTCACAGACAGCTGGGCTAGGCAGACCACAAATATCTCTGACATAATTATGTTAATACTCAACCCACATGTGATTTAATTAGGTGACCTGTATATGAGTGAGACTCCTCTACAGGACATGTAGTACGTCATGTCTCAGGATGAATACAAACATCTGTCTTAGCACACATCTGTAACTGATGTGAAATAACATTATAAGAACTGACCTCAGAGCATGATAGTTTGATTCTTTAGGCTCTTCCTGCTCAGTGGTTACTTCTATATATCCCAATGTGTATATTATTTGAATTTTGTGTTCTTTATAACTTTTTTCTTCAGGCTATGCTGGTTCCTTGTAAGTGGCAGGTCAGTCATATAATTTAATGCCAAAAGCAACTACCACTAGTTTGGCATGCCAACCCAAGTCACATCATGACACGGTAGAATGCAAATTGAGTAGGTTTTGTACATGACAAACATATCATAACGACAGCTTCCAAATTGCAGGGAACCACCATAGAATAAAGAAAGCAAGTCATACAGATCACCTGACTTAGAACAAACATCCTTACTGTTCCAAATTTGGCAATTAGCCAAAACTTGCTTTTAAAGTTATAAGTCTAGCTTGATTTAGAAATATAGTCCACTGAACTCAAGGGTAGAGTAATGTGATATGGAAAAGGAACTCAGTTACCTCAGGTGGCAGATTTTATGGTGTTAAATATTTTTAGATTTTCCGCATTAGATACCAAAAAAGCTTGGTCAGCCTTGCTCAGTGGGATTTCCTTATAACTATATGTTTTTTTATGATTCAGATGCCAATCATTTGAAGAAAACAAACACTGATCTATTTATTTGGAAATACAGTTTTCTGATTAATATATCAACCATTTTGCCCCCAGTAAATTCTGGAAATAAGGAACATACAATTTTAAGAGGCACTTAAACCTTCCCTTTAATTAGGCAATGATTAAAAGAAAATCCAACAACAATTTATAGACAAGTTCATGTTGCATTATAATAGAATTCTATTACTGCAAACTCATTTGCCAAGTGGTTGTGGGTGCTACACACCAAGTTGTTTTTCCCAAATATATTGTGGTGTTGTTTTATTTTTTTTAAAAATGTTGCAAATAATGTTAATAGTAATTATAATCATATAATGGAGAAAGAAGAAGAGGAAGCAGAAGTAACGAATAAGAAGAATTTTGAAATCAAATGTTAGAAAATGTTTGTTAAGGTAGTTTGTGAGGGGCTCGCGGAATCGTGGCTGTCCATGTTAGAGGTCACTGATGATACTACAGTGATAGTGGGATTGGTCAGGTCTGTTAAAGTGGTCGCAGTGCCGGGTGGAGTGAGAGCGCCGCTGTCTGCTGAGGGCGGTGCCGGAAGTGACGTGCCATCAGCTTTATCAACACCCCCATTCTCCTGTCGCAAAAGATTCCTTCTGAATTTTGCTCTTGCGTTTTGGAACCAAACCTGCAAACCAATCCCAATTGATTTCTTTACCAACGTTATCTTTTGTTTTTGACTATCTTTTTTTTTCCTGTCTTTTTTCCTTCTTCCTATTTCTGTTTTCATTTTTAAGGATGGTGGGCTTCTTGTTTTACCTTTCTCCTCCTTGCCCCACATGCACTGATCACACTGGCTACTATATTATCTGGGGACCTTGTCGATGATAATTCACCAAGACTATCAAATAATCCTTTTAACAACTTATGGTTGTTTTTGTTTTTCACTTGTGCCGTAATATCTTAGTAAAATAAATATTCCACTAAAAACTCTTACAATCATTTAAAAACATGGAGAGTATTAAGTGCAGGATGAAAGAATTCATGCACCACTTTTCTTATGTGGTTTCTGTGTGTCCTATTTCAAAGCTGAACTAGTTATTTTGAGATCACTGGTCTCATACAGAGTTGCACTTAAATTCCTTCCACTCATTTTTGTTGGCTTCTATGGAATTGGCCCATAAGTAATGATCTAAATCATTTATAGGTATGATATATTATGGCCAGAACCCTGTATCTGTTAAAAATATTATAACTTCTTCCAAAATTATTGGGGTTTTTTTTTTCAACTATGTTATGAAAAAGTCAGATTTGAGAGCATCACATCTTACAGAGCAATCAAAGATAACAGATTAAAGCACTTTTACATACAACACAAATCCCATGTGATGTATTAATTGCTGCACTGCACTGCTTCAGAATTCAGTAGTGAGAATTAAATCTATGAATGTTCTCTATGCAGTCCTCCAGAAAATCTTCAATGTATAATGTTAAATCAGCTTGCTAGTGACACTATTAGGCCAAAATGTTTTCCTTCATATCATCTTAGTATTCTAATATAATGCAGTATAGCAACAAATACTCCCATAGGATTGTTGACTGTATATAATAAAACTCAGTTCAGGTTGACACAGAGGACTCTTGAGGTTACTTCTGGCTAATAAAAATGGAGAAATGCAGTAAAATAGATTATTTGCCTTAAATTCAATATCTAATTACTGTTTTAATTACAAAGGATACCAGTATATTTTACATATTTCGCATTCCAATCAGAGCAAACAAAATTGATTCTCCTTCAGTCCTGAGAGCAGTAGCTCTGGAGGGAAGCATAATTGCCCACTTAAATATACCTTCAGTACCCTTGGAGAATAAGATCTGAATATGGAAATGAATACCTATTTATCTATTGGAGGAGTCAGCTAATTTAAGATAGCAGAAGGGAAATGTAAGGGAAAAGCAATTTTTAAATAGAGAGAAAGGAATGGAAGGAAGACATTTATAGCAGAGGCTTCTTACCTGCAGAACTCTCTTAGTTAGTCCAGTCTTCTGGGCTAACTGCTTGAGGTCCTTAGCATCTGGATTGTGATTAATGGCAAAGTAGGACTTCATGGTACGGAGCTGGTGATGTTTAAAAGAAGTGCGCATGCGCTTAGTCTTCTGAGATGGGGGATAAGGCTGCTGGTCTCTGTCCAGATGGTCTGCCTCATTTTCATTACAACCTGTTTGGGAAAACAACAAACAAACAACAACAAAATTGGAAAGCTGAAAATAAGTAATGTGTTCTACCTCTGTGTACATGGACAAAAAAACCTCCCAAAATATAATATTAACATATTTCCTTCCATTGCAAGATTACAATATTAATATCATGTAATGTACTATATGCATAATATGAAGAAAATGAGGCAGTACAGACCTGGACATATTCTAGACAAGTGGAAGGACTGAATGTTTTCATGACCTTCCATTTTTAAGTTGATCCCTACTACCTATTTATTTCTAAAAATGTGAAAATAGAATATAATCTATAAGATATCCTAGTATAAAATAATAAAGTATAATGAAAAAACAAAAATGAACATAACACAGTAAGAGAAAAGTATAGGATTTTTAAAATAATAGTAACCCTGAGTCACTTGCTGTGACTCAAATGCAAGAATAAAAAGCAAACCTTTACATGTGTCATAGAAACAGTTTGAAGGAGGGGCACAACATGGAGGAGAACCACGCTTTATTTTGGTGCAGGCTTTACCAGAATGAGAGACCCCAAACATGAGAAAGCAAATATTTTATAGAAATTGAGAGTTTCAAGGTGGAAAATCCTATGGATCTGATTTACTGGTCAGTTTGGGGAAAGGTTAGGCAGGTCCTGATCAGTGTATCTGGAATGAGATTTAGTGGTAGGCAGAAGAGTTTGGGAAGCCCTTTGTGAAGCAGACAGAATGTTGAGATCATCAACTGATAGAGGATGGAATGTTGGGGGTTTTCTATGTTGCAATTTCCTCATATGGGCTTTCCCTTTGTACTGTAAAGAAAGGGGTGAAATCTCAATTTTCTTTGTTAGATTTATTTTCTCCATTAAACATGGCACTGTAAAGCAAAGTCCCCATGTAAAGCTCTTATGACAAAACATGGTTGGGCAAGTACTAGGAGAGGCATTCCAGTGCCCAAGGATCAGGGCTTCATACTTCGAATTTCATTATTAAACTTCATTTTAGAAGCCCAGTCACCTAACCAGAAAATTACCAGAAAATGAATTACAGGCAGTCCTTATCCAGCAACTAACTACTCATTGAGCAACCATTCAAAGTTATGACAATGCTGAACAAAGGGATTTATGACTATTCCTTGTCGTCGTTGCAGTGTCCCCAAAGTCACATGGTCATGATTTGGATGCTTGACAACTAGCTTGTAATGACAATGGTCACAGCATTGTGACTGTGGTCATGTGATCACTATTTGTAGCCCTCTCTACCAGCTTCCAACAAACAAAGCCAATGTGGAAACCAGCAGGAGGTCACAAATAGCAATCACAAGGCCACAGACACTGCAACCGCATGGATTTGCCTAACAACAGAACTGTCATAAATTGGCACAGCCACATGACACTGCACTTTACAACTGCATCATTTAGCAACAGAATTGCCAATCCCAATGACTGTCCTTAAGCAAAGATTACCAATCGAGGTACAAGGCCATCCCTACTAAAGAAAAGTGTCAGCAAATGGTTCAGCTGCAATCAGCCAAATATATTATGGTCCATTAAGGCCACTTGGTTCTTTAAGTAATGGAAACAAATCTAGGAGAATATAAAAACTATTTACACTTCTGCTCCTCCAGGAAGAACAGAAGTCCATCCAAAGATGATACTTACCCAATTCCAGACACATGGCCATCAATCCACAGCATCTCCTTCTGAATAGAATTAATACAAGAGAAGGCCATCTAGCACCCTCCAGATCTTTTTGACTAAAATTCCATTGACCTCTTACTGGTGGCCATCAGAATGATGATGATGATGATGATGATGATGATGATGATGATGATATACTTTGCCCTGATGCATTTATTTAGTATAGAATATTTTTTGACATGCAAAAGCATTAAAGATGGTATGGATAAATATTCTTCACCAGCACAATGCTGAATTGGAAATGGTATGGTCTGGAAATCTACTGCTTCATTCAGCATTAGCTCTAAATGATAAACCAAATAATGGGATGAGTGATGATTCAGTAAAAATGCAAAAGCAGCCACATGGCTGTTTCCTTAAAACATACATTAATGCACCATCTGCTAAGGGTGCCTGCCAACTTTTACTCCTTTTACTTTATTTTTAAGACACGTTTCTCTAGGACGATAAGGAAGCCTTTCAAATTTTATTTATTATACTTCTGACACTTTGCTCAGCCAACTCTGAGAAGATTATTAAAGCTACTGCCTATTAGCTGCTTCCTTTACCCAAATTAATAGGTGTGGATACTGTGCAGCAAAGAAAAACTAGCAAAAAAAGGAATCAACTTCTATTTTTTTTCTTCATCATCACTTTTCTTCTGTAATTGTCATCAATCTAATTTCTCCATAGAAAGGATACTTGACCCACAATTGTGCATTACTGGATAGTGCTAATACTTTCTTTTCACCTACGTGTATGAAGAAAAATCAAATCTGGAGCTGCCCATGCCATCCTGAATAAAGCAATAAAACATGTTCTTATTAGATATTTAGACTACATCTTTAATCAGTTTGGACCAAAGACATAATGGTATGGTATCATCTTAATTTGTTTCCATAAAGCAAGAAGGAAGATCCACCTCAGAGAGTTCTATCAAGTGGGAATTGCATGTCTTTTGTTCCATGCTGTATCCACCACACAAGGAGGTGGGGTATTCAACAGAGCTCTTTTCAATAACCAGACTTGGCATGAAAATTTGATTTGGGCAAGGAGCCTGATATGTGTCAGAGCTTCTCTGAACAGAACTCTAGAGGTTATGACTAGCACTTCAAATTGAGTATGGAAACTACAAGTAACCAGTGCAGTGATTTCAAATTAGGTGTAAATTCACACTGGCTGTCCCATCATTAGTCTAACTACAGTATTTTGTTATAGCTACAGCTTCTGGGTCATCTCCAAAAGCAACCCAGAGACCACATTCCTGTAATCCAGTCTCTAGGCAAACATAAATTATCATTGCCAGAACATCCTGAATCATAATTTTCTGGACCATACCCAACAGTTATGGACCATAACTGGCCTACCAGATGAACCTGGATGAAATCCCCCTAGTCACGACTTCTATTTGCTGCTTGAGCAATAGCCACAAGTCCAGGAAGACCTTTGCATCACAGACCTCCTTCAGGAAAAGCATAATCTGATCCAGGATTATCACCAATCCCCAGGTGTTTATAATGAACAGCAGCTCCACGTTGGATAGAGCACTAAGATTTTGTTTTCTCATATAGAAGGTATACTTTCTGCCTTCTGACTCAAGCCTGGGCCTTGTTGCTAAAGTGATAAATTCTAACTGTTAACAAGCAAATTAAGAGGTAATATATGATGAAAACACATATATACATATGCAGTTCCTACTGGAAAAAAGGACAGAACAATGTATGAATCCAATAATCACATATTAGGAGCCACCTTTAGCAGCAAGTGGTAGTTTCTTTTTGTTTCATGCTTCAGTAAGTATAGACGTTATATGACATAGCTCTGGGTAAACTCGCTTTCATATAGATTTATGTTCTACTGTTAGCTGTACCATTGCCACAAATCCTCAGCAGGTTTAGATCATTGAGAAAAGTGTAAATTGTAGACCATTGACTCTTGGCTGTTTAGTTGTCACTAACATTGCAGCTCTAGTTGCACAATTAAAATGAGCCAGTTACCTAAAAAAATAAGAAGCTTTCTAAAATCCTGATTCTATTATGTGGAAAGAATCCCTGTGGAGATCAATAGGACTCAGAACTATCAATACATTCCATACCAGAATACAAGGGAATTTGTTTTAACAATTAAGCATGAAATATTATATCACTTTTCAGGAATGATTTAACAAAACTACCATCATGCAGGAACAGAATAAACTTCCCAACAGGTGGCTGGAATTCTTTCACAAAGTATAGCTATTCCCATTGATGGAAAACATAGATTATATTATACACATTACATCGGTCCATGGAGATAGATTGTGGTGTGTGAGAGAGAGGTGGGAGGGAGGGAGAAGACAGCACATTTTATGATTTCATTTGCCTTCTATTAAAAGGAAAAATCAGAACTGAAATAATGTTTTCTCAACTAGTTTGTAAAAGAATATCCAACAGCTCATTAATTTCATGCTTACTGGGAATTATTGACATTGTAATACCAATTACATTTAAGAAGGTGCAAGATGAAAAAACCTGTTTTAGTTCATTAATTATTGGAAGATGCCCATGGTTTAGGCATCAATTCATTCTGAACCTGAATCAAATGTGGTTCTTCTATACTCCGTACAGAACATCTGTTCTCAGGTAGCATTTGGGGTCTTCAAATCATTCTTGACTTCTGGCAAGTATATGGAGAAATCCATGCAGTATTCTTGGAAATCTTGCCATTGCCTTTTTCCCAAGGCTAGGAAGAGGTTACTAGCCTAAAGATTTCTGTGATTAAGGCAGGACCAGAACCCAGATTTCCCAACTCCCAGTTCAGTACCTTAACTTAGACCAAACTGCCCAAGTTCTCTTTTACATAATGTATATTGTGTATTGTGCTGTGGTGTGATGTTCCTAATTACATGAGAAAGAATTACCAATGAAGGTCAATCAGAAAAATATATACAGGTAGTCCTCAACTTATGACCACAATTGAGACCAACATTTCTATTATTCTGTGACATTAAGTGAGTTTGGCCCCATTTTATGACCTTTCTTGCCCCAGTTGTTACATGAATCACCACAGTTGATAAGTTAGTTACATGGTTGTTAAGTGAATCTGGCATCCCCACTGACTTTGCTTGTCAGAAGGTCGCAAAAGGTGATCACATAACCTTGGGACAAAGCAAACATCATAAGTATGAATCAGTTGCCAACCATCTGAATTTTGATCACATGGTCATAGGGATTCTATAAAGGACGCAAGTGTGAAAAATGGTCAAGTCACTTTCAGTACCGTTGTAACTTTGAATGCTCACTAAATGAACTGTTTTAAGTCAAGGACCTGTAGCAACCTCTTCATTTAGTGATTCCAAACCGACCATCTATATAGTATCCTACTGACCCTATCACTAATTTGTGCATCACTTTTGCTGCTGCTGTTGAAAAGTTCTAAATTTTGATATTCCTCATAAAAAAATCTTGTAATTTTTTTTTGGGGTGTGTGTGTATTTTTGCAAGCTAGTTTATAAAATAAAACATCTCTTCCAAGAAGGGCAAATATAAAGCAAACAGTCTCAGAACAGGCTAATGAAACTTGATTGTCCAAAGAATATTGACATATGGAAAATAAAATGGGGAAAATTAGGTGGAAGGGAAAATGGAATAGTATATCAAAGGGGACTGCTCAACTGTCTAGCTGACTTGTACCCCGATCAGATGCATTTCATACCACAATAATTTGATGGAGGTTTACTGGCAAATACATTGATGCCAATGGTGCTCTTGTTTTGTTTTGAAACGGTAGCACAATCCACTGCAAAGGCTAAGGGAAGAAAACCTTACAGCTTCACTTTTAAGATACAGTCAGGAGAACACAAATCATTTTATTTCTCTAGAGAAGGAACATCAGTGATATAGTTGTTTGCAAAGAGGAAGGAATGGACAGGCCATATTTTTATAACAGCAATGGCTTGCAAAAATGCTAGTTAGGGTGAGATTAAGAAATAGCTGGTTATATTTCCATTAGCAGCAGATGAACAAGGAAAAAAATGAAGCCTTTGCTCTTATTCTAAATCACCTCCATTGTACAGATAATCCTCATTTAGCAACCACAATTGGGACCGGCCACTCGGTCTTTAAGTGAAACAGTCACTTTACTAAGTGAAACCATGACTGTACTTATGATCTTACTTCAGCTTTCTTTTGCTTTACAGATCTGCAAAGGTTATAAATGCAAGGATTGGTCACAAAATTACCTGTTCGTCACCACATAACCGTGAAAGGTCGCTCTATGAGACAGTAAATAAACAAGGGCTGCCTGTGCTTCCAAAGCCACTAAGAGAAAATCTAACAGAACAAGAACACTAGATATTTTCAGTCATTTGCCATAATTATTACAGACATTAGATATCAGCCTGAGCACAATAACAAGATGGCACCTTCTACCCTACTGTACCTATGGCAACAGAACACCATTCTTCACTCTATCTAAGGATGGCAGGCTAGAGTAAGGCCTATGGCAGATGATACAGCTCATGACTTTGGATCCTGGCATCTGTTTTCTGAGAAGGTTCTCTCAATCTACCAAATGATGAGACTGGCCTTGAACAACATCCCCCAGCAATGCACTATTGTAATTGTTTCAGCGCAATGGAAAAAATTATTTGGTATAACAATTAGGATTTCAAAATGGAAGAAAGTTTTCCAAATGGGTGAGAAATTAACTGCACGTTTCATCTTTAATCCTGGAGTTACCTCCCTTCTTTTTATGTGGGAGCCCTTGGGCCTTGAACATTCACATCAGCTTAATGTACAGAACAAACAAAAGAAGTTGCAGATATTTTAACTTCTACCACATTAGAAAGCAAAATATTCTCTGGATTTGCCTGAATCCAGTCCAACAATGTTCAGGACTGGTGTGCAAATGTCATGTCTCACAAATAGGAATGCTGTCTATATATGGTAACCCACCAGTAACCCCCAACCATCTAACTGCCTGGGCAAAATACCTCACATTTCTCTAGAGAATAGGTAAGCAAGTAATAATAGACTCTCAGCCCCATTGATTTGGCCATCTATAAAACATAACAATAACAGCTTAACTCATATAATTCCTGTTCAATGACCCAGGACTGTGCTTTGCTTATTTGAAATCCTCAAACAGCTGACAGTCCATTGATCACGGACAACAATTTCACAAGACTTGTCAGGGCTTACAGAATAGGAAATGACCTCAGTGCTCCCTGAAGGCAACCAAAGGAAAGATAATTTCTATAAGCTTTTAAAGGAAGTATTTTTCACAACACATTGCCATATTTTGCCATCTTGTTTATTTAATCATTGATTTGATTTTTACCATCTTTTCTGGTAAAAATGGTGACTAACCGAATTTTAAAAACAAAATGTTGACAATATGTTGACAAATTTGCCTATTAACAGTTCAGAGTTCAGGCTCTTGACCCACTGACCTCCTTGGTGGCGCAGCAGACTAAAGTGCTGTTAAGTAACACCAGCTGCCTGCAATTACTGCAAGTTCAAATCTCACCAGGCTCAAGGTTGACACAGCCTTCCATCCTTTCGAGGTAGGTAAAATGAGGACCCGGATTGTGGGGGCAATAAGCTGACTTTGTATAAAAAAGAACACCGCTTGGGGTGGGGGGGCAAAAGCCCTACAAAGCAGGTATATACAAAAGTATGAAGGCTATTGCTTAACGCATTGTAAGCCGCCCTGAGTCTCCGGAGAAGGGCGGCATATAAATCGAACCAATAAATAAATAGATAAATAAATAAATGATGTCTATCCTTAGCAAAAGATTTTTTTCCTCCAACTTCTCCTGAAAATATCTCAGATAGCTTGGGACCAAGTGCCCACAATCTTTAATATCTACTATCCCAGATGGTTAGAATTCTCTTCCCCCAAATTATTTTACACCATTTGTGTGTTATGTATTTTTTTAATAATTTCATTTTCTTCTCAGTTTTAAGATACTGAATTATTATATGTATAGTTCAAAATAGACTTCTAAAGTAATTCTAATGTAACAAATTCACAGGAAAAGAACTAGCATGGACTTAGGAGCAATCCTTACATATATTTGTCTTTGTGATGTTTCTCAGCCCTTGGCAATTACTTGTCAGTTATAATTTGAAAGTAAATACTACATATAGTGCACAGTAGGACTGTGTATGCTTCAAAAATGATTCAGAAGAAGCACTTTGGCCCTCACATGAGCACAGCACTTCTCCTCTATTCACTAAAGCAACCTGTCATTTTTTGTGTTTTCATACAAACCTGAAATAAAGGAGTTGCTTTAACAAACACCAGAAAAGAACTAGGCTCATGTGTATTCTGAAGAGCTTCTTCTGAATCATTTCTGAAGGGTGCCGAGTCATAGTACAGAATATCTGCTACAGGGTTATATGTAAACACAGTATATTACTCCATCCTCCTATACCTTTCCTTACTCTATCAAACATTAGCACTGACCATAAAAATGAACTCTGATTACAGAAGTGGACAACAATCATAACTAAGCACATTGATTTTGTGTGCAGACTGAATTTTCTTCATGCTTTTGTATATTTCCACCTGCAACTAGATTACCAGCAGATCAGAAAAAGCTGGCATGTTACTAGAGAAAGCCACACAAAATCACTTATTTAATCCTTTTTCATTTGTTTCAACTCTTACTCTAAAACACAGTATGTTATAACCGGCTGCTGCAATCCTATTATATTCAGTAGAAAAATCAATGAAAGTTTCTCTTGGGGAAGGTGTTTGGGTTCAAAATGTTCTGAGGCTATATAGTCTTACCATCTCTTTCATTCTACCTGCTTCTTCCACTGAATTCACATATTATATCTCTTTATTTAATCCTGGATATTTTCCATCATTGCACAAATACCAATCTCCTTTTAAAAAATCTCACGTTTACTAGATTTTTGTGCTCAACACTTTTCCTGCCCACTATCATTAACGTAAACCATATATGTTTTTTAGTACTAACTGGCTTAATTGGATTGAAATCTAAGAAAATACATGGTTTACATTTATCCGGAACTAGGTCATGCAAATCCTTTCATATTTCCTTAGTTACAAGTTGATAATCAAATAGAGCAGATAATTATTTTTTCCATCACTAGAAGATATGTTGATTTTAAAAAATGAATCAGAACAAATTAGACTTGTATTAATCATTTTCCACCTACACAACAAAATATACTTGGAATTAAGTTCCACATGATGTGTCTACAACAAAATGAACAGTGCTGAATGCTCTTCTTCGGGGTACCAGATTCCAACACCCAGCTATTCCTCTTTTACTATATTATTTTGCTTTTTTCTAACAGTTAACACACTATACTTGCTAAGGATGATCATGCTGTTTTGGGGCATTCAGCCTCATTAATTCTTTTCTGTAATGCATATGAGTGCATTCACTTACTGAGAATATCATCCAAATTCCTTTGGTTTCAGGAAGAGAACGTTGCCCCTAATTTCTTTTTGTTTCAGTTTTGAGATTAATTAGAGTACAATTTTTCCATACTGGTAATCCTTGGGTGGACTCCATATAAAAGGACACCTGTTTTACTCAATTTCTGCCATCAGATAAAAGCATAGTCAGACATAGAAGACCTTCTATCTACAATGCTGCTAACATTTTGCTTGTTGGTATGTCCATTACATAAACAGTTTTCTTAGAGATGTTTATAATAATCCTAGATTTCCTACCCTCACCCCAGATGTTCTTGTTGTTTTAAGAAAAACCAAAAATACAATTTTATGTACCAAGAATAAGGATCATTTTTTCATCCCTTGGGCCACATGGTCTTAAGCAAGCCAAAAGCTACAGCTTAAAGCAGACACCTATTGTTGGCATGCAGCCACCCAAGTTGTTGTCTGGTCTTCTACTATCCCCACACAAATGAACATTGAGAGAAAACATTTGTTTTTTCTTTGATTGAGCTGCAATAGGGCATGGAGAATTGCTGCTTCCGAAACTGCTGTCTTATTGCAAAACAGTATTTTCCCAGTGATAGCCCCAGCATCCTCTTTCAAAATGGAAAGGGAAGTAGGATCTTTAGGAACTATATCTTCAGTCAGTACCTTGAGTCAGCATTTATCAACTTATTATTTTTATGTCAACCATCTCCCCTATAAGGTGATTCTAGTCAGCTTACTTGTTATAAAAGTATCAATGGAACTGCTTCTTTGCCCCTTACCTTTTGTAGCAAGAAATTTATGAACTTTTCATGAACTACTGCTAACAAACAGGCAGTGAGTTCCTAAACTTACTCGTTTGGAAGAAAGTCACAATCAATACAGTGAGGTCTGTTTCTGAGTAGAGATGGATAGGACAGCGCAATTAGAGGGTTTATTCATAGGCATGACACTTTCATTTATGAAAGCACCCATGATTTCCTTTCATAGATAATAGCCACCCAGAGTCTTATGAATGAATTAGGTAATAATGTGTGTAAATATATTATAAATATATGCCTGTTAAAAAAGCAAAAACAAAAGAAAATCATTTGTAAAATCCAAATGAACATTAAAGCTACTGTAGTGTGGGTTTATGCACATATTAGTAAAAGCAAAGTAAATTTATATGAGAATTAAGCAGTTTTGCCAGTGTTTGAATTAGACTACCCTATCACTTAGATGTTCCTTCATAAAGAGGTTTCATCTTTAGCAGCTACCTGGCAATATTTATTTCCATATCATGGAAAGCTTCTGTTTCCTGCAGACCACATTTCTGATAAAAGCAAAACCTAGGCAAGGCACTTGATAGACATAACATCCTATGTGAAAATACTCCCAAAAGCCAGAGAAGATATAAAACCTTGGCAAGACAAATTCCCTATTCATAAAAAACCTGATTAACTGGTATCTATGACTGGTAGTTTAACATAATGTATTGGACATGTTGTCAGAAGCAACATATATTTTTCCCAAGCCCAAGATAATGTACTCCATCACAAAGAAGCGAAATACCTATTTCTGCCTCTGATTTTTAACTGATAGCTGATAATTAACTGATTTCTAGTGAGAGTCACACAGAAACATAATTGTATATTTTATATATCCTAACACTGTTGCCATATGCTGTCCACCCCTTGAGTTTTACATTGGCAGACCTTCCACTGGCAGGCCAGTTCCTCATCAGATCTTTATAAACATGCATATTGAAACCATATCTAAACCAAGCTTCAATTGGCTGGAAAAGGAAGAATGCCTTAAATCCAATAAAGAATAAGGGTTTTAAATGGGAGTTAGAAAAAGCACTTTGCTTTTCTACTGCAACATATGAAACAGGACGCATATGCTAAATCTTTCTTTCTAATCTAGACTCTAGATTGTCAGGATTCACATCCAATAAGCAGCCTTCCCAGCCGATAGAGCAATAGATTTCCCAAAGCACAATTTACCACCATCTTCAGTTAGTATTCTCAATAATAGATAGAAGTTATTTATTAATCTTAAAGATTCCTGAAGGGGGAGAAAGAAAATAAGTTTCAATTTACTTCTGCTTTTAATCTAAATAGAAGAAAACTTGGCAAGTGAGAAGTAATCCTACTAAAAAATATATCAAATTTATTTTTCTCTCAATTTAAATCATATTTTAAGGCTAACACAATAGCCAGGAGCACATCCAAATTAAACAGTACACAAAAACTCTCCTCCCCCACTCCATGAGCAGGCCTTCTCCATTTAAAAGCCACCAGAGGTCACTGCTACATTTGTTTGGCAGTTCAAAGATGTTGAGAGCTAACATTTTATGATTTCTTTTCTTTTCTTTTTTTACTGGTGGATAATGTGAAGCCTCTTATTTTAGCTGCAGAACTCAAATGGAAGTGGGGCAAAGAGGGGGGCCAGTCAAGTGCCACATAAATTCTATTCAGCCAGTTTTCTTCTTATAAAAGAGGAAAACACAATCCATTTCCATTCTCAGTTGCAATCTCTGTTCTACTTTGATGTATCTGGTTTTCTATCCTCCCTTAAATACTCTAATTCCTCATACCCAAAACTTTGTCTTTCTTGCACAAAGCATCTATCATGGAAAAAAAAAAGATGTTTTAAGCCACTTTGCCAAATGAAAGAATTTTGTAAGATCTGAATTAACTGTTGCATTTCTGAAACTCCGCATATGTTCTATTGAGAAAGGAATGGACTGACTTATCCCCAAAGATCAGCAGAACGTGGACATCAAAAGGTACTGATACCTTCAGAACTATTAAAGTATTTTAACTATTAAATTAATACATTAACAATAGTTATATACATACTTGTGTTTGGTCTTTTTGGACTTTCAGATATTAAACTAGTGACTTGGAATTGGAGGGGGGGGGGTTAGTACAATAGAATTGTATGCAAGCAGAATTAGGTTCTATTCAGGCCATGTGAAAGACTAAAATTCTCCGGAAACTGGCAAGTTTCTTTCAGAGTAAAATCAGATTGTATAGCCTGAAAGGTTATATTTCTATATGATTGTCAGATTTAATTTGTTTTATCACAAATTAAAACTATTTTTAAATTTGTTTACCATACAGAGTAATGGTCATTTCTCCTTTGAGCCAAGCTTAATTCTTGGTTATTTCATGGACTTAACCATATAGATTTCCTGATTATGGAAGTGATTTACTAAGCTTCCCACACACACCCAATTTCCTATACTGTCTACACTACAAATGCAGAGAAAAAAATCAAATAAAAGCCAGCTTCAAATCAGAGATATATCTTTGTCAAGGTAACTGTGAATGCGGCTACTGGGATATATGTGTGTAAACATGATAATACATATAAGACTTCAGTTGCATTATATTCAAGTATTCCCTAATCTAAGATATAGCAATTCTTTTTCCGCCTGGAAATTCTTTTTTTATCTAATTTTGTTTGTGGAAGGGAGACCTTCATTTAGGGAAATAACTCCAGTTGTCTGAAATATGTCATTATATTCAGTGACATGAGAAGAGAACTATGTATGTATGATCTATAGTCCAGAAATAAGTCCTACTTTATTCAAGCATCAATAGAATTCCAGATTAAAATTGTTGCTTATCAGAAATATTACCCCCAAAAAATGCTTCATGTATATTGGGATGAGGGGAAATAAAGAAGCAGTCTTTCTTCAACATCAAATCATGACAAGCACCTCTTAGACATTTGGGTGACAGAAAGCAAATTACATAGACATAGGTAGGTAGGTAGGTAGGTAGGTAGGTAGGTAGGTAGATAGATAGATAGATAGATAGATAGATAGATAGGAAGATGGTAGTCTCTTTAACTATTACAGGTTGTTTACCCTTCCTATAAATGTGTAGCATTACACTACCACTGGATGAATATGAACTAAAACATTTATTTTCATTAACGTGTAGAATTCCAATAAAGCAGGAAAATAACACTATGTCTTTGAGTACCAGTCTTTCTTGAATCACAACTAAGGTCCAGGTCCTACCATAGTAACTTTGATCAGAAACAGAATAGAAAATAACCATATGTAAATAATCTGATTGGCCTGATCATTTCCTTTGTGATGATTATAAAATCTGCCTATTTTTACAACCACAAATAATGAAATGGGCCAAACTAATGCAGGGCACAACCCAACCAGTCTCAGAATTATTTACATCATGTTCTAGGAAACTAGGAAAGATTTAAAGAAGTATTTAACTCTCCTATAGAAAACAATAGAAATCGAAAATGGAACCATGTATGTATGTATGTATGTCCCTTTATTATTTTTACCAATCATTAAAGGCAGTGAACATATTCACTGCCTTCCTCCTCCTATTTTCCCCACAACAACAACCCTTTGAGGTGGATTGAGCTCAATCTACCTCAAAGATGTGAGACAGTGACTGGCCCAAGGTCTCCCAGCTGGCCTTCATGGCTAAAGTGGGACTAAAATGCATGGTCTCCCGTTTTCTAGTTTAGTTCCTTTACTGGCCCTAAACTCATTGACTTCAGGCTATGCTAAATTGGGCGGGGGGGGGGGGGTCATATGATTAACATTTAATTCTCTAAAATTTATTTAGCATCATTTTATTAAAATAAATTTATCTGCATGGAACTATTTCGTTCCATTATTTCCTATCACATTCTTTTGCTCTCAGCAATACAGCATTCGTTCAGTCGTCGTGATTACAGCTTTTTAGCTGGAAAAAGTAGCCGGTTTGGTTTTGTCTTTATTTTTCAGTACGATTATAAACGAATGAACGATTCCAGTCAGAGTTCACACATGCAGCTATCGAACTGCTCTTCTTGAATAGATTCTGGGAGCGATCGACTTGGAAATCCTCCTGCACAATCCCCCACCCCCACCCCAGAAATAAATCGGAGCGGATTTATGACGTAATTCGGAGAAAGTTAGGAGCCGCGAGGAGCCCTGTTTTCTAAATTACCTTGCATTCACTTTTACTTTCTTCTTCTCAGAAAGGGCGGTATTAACGCCTTCTCTCGAGAGGAGTATTTGGTTCCTAAAACTGAGTCGCTCCGAGGCAGAAATGAACGAACTGCAACAAAATCGAAGGAACCAAGCCCGTCTTTAAATACAATTAAAATATCTGTGCCCTGAAATTTAAGCAACTCAAGCCTGAAGCCCAGTGAAATCAACGTACTCAGAAATATCTCCCGAATTTTCCTTACACTTTTACTCGTTATATTTTATTTTATTTTTGCAGAAAACAGTGCAAACCAATCCAGTTGCACCGTGGAGGGCCATTTTGCGAAGCTTAAGAGTTAAGTGACTTACTTTTGAGTAAACCTGGGAAAGGTGAGGCTGTTCAGAAGCAGCTGGTTGACTTCGGATCCCTTTCTTTCGCTCTGAAATAAGGCTGGGGCGGTGGGGCGAGGAAAGGCCGCTTTCCTCCAGAGCAAACCGCCACCGCCGCCTTAGCCCCCTCCTAGAGAAGGGGGCTCAAACTTGCACCCCCCCTTCCCCCATCCGCATTCCTAACGGAGAAGAAAGTGGGGGCTGCCCGCTTCAAAGCAAGACTAGCCCCAGGCGCAAGCTTTCCTCCCCCGCCGCCAGGGACGACACGCCCGGAGGCGGCCCCTCCCTGTTGGATGCGGCCCAGCCTGCCTCGGCGGGAAGAGGCGCCCCAGCGCTCCCTTGGCCGTTCGCCTGGCCTCAAAGCGGCTCCGCTGCCAGAGGTGCCAGTGCCAGCTCCAATTAACAGCGAACAATTAAAAACAGCTCGGCTTCCTTCTGCCCTGCCCCCCTCCCCCCGCCTGAGAGCACTCTGTCCCGCAGCACAGAGGGGGTTCTTCAGACAAAGCCTTCGACTGGTTCCTGGATTAACCCATTTTCTGGGTTGGTGCAGGACCTCCGGCTTTAAAAAGGGGGCAAAGAGCGGGTTTGCGCAGCCCCCGAAAATCCAGCCCCTTCGAGCCTCGCGTGTTGCAGCTGGGAAGACAGCCGCCAGGCCTTCGACCTGAACAAGCCAACAGTTAGCTTGTTTTATCCAGACGGTCGAACGCTGCTCTAAGGCGCATCTCGGACCTGCCTAACCCGGTACTAAAGCGATGCGCCGGAGAGAGAAGGAAGTAAGTCCAGAGCCTCGGATTTTCCCGTTTTCGAAAAAGAACCTCGCTTCTGGCTATTTCCTGCACGAGGGTCCGATCCAAAACAACCAGTTTTCTTTCTCTCCCCGAGCTCCCTTCCCGCCTTTTCAGAAGTTCAAATTCGTGCGGAGCATAGATGCAACCACTGTATCCTTTTGGAGCAGGCCGAGTTCCACGGGGGATAAGAGAACCGAACAGAGCCCTCTTCGGACAAAAAGTCCTTCACGAAGGGAAGGTCCCGCGGAGTCCCTTCGGTTCTCCGCAGTCTTCGGAACCAGGGACGTTGGTTCTCAAAAAGGTGCTTTCGCAACAATAGCGGGGAAACAGCCCGCTCACGTTTTCCTGAGCATAAGCGCCAAGAAATTCATTGGGGCTAACTGCGGAGTGCCTAAGGATCAGATTGTGCTGGTGGTTTCTGACTTGAGCGAATTTCAACGCTGCTTAAATATAGCGCGGCCATGATTCTCATCACCACAATTAGCATTTCAATTTTTTTGTAGAGTGCCATATAGTGCCAATCTATAGCGTGATCGTTCTGGCGATGTACTTATAAATGAAAAAAAGGTTTTATCTCACCACAGTGACGGCATTGTGCTACTAAGGTTTTCAGATTGTACTAAAGTAATTAGTACCTTAGTAAGTATGAAAAAATGATTGTATAATTCCAAAACATCAAGTATTTTCTTACAGGGAAAATCAATAGCAGAAACTTAAACACCCCCAGAAAACTTTTCTTTAAAAATATTTCTTCTCGGAAACAGATATGCTGACTTGGTTGAACAGAACTTTTTGGCAAATAAACAAATGTAGCTTTATTTTCGTATAAGAAAGGAAGCTCTATTGAACAATTGGATTCAAAATAGCCATTGTTAGATTTGCATTTTAAGCAAATTCTAAGCAAAAAAAAATCTGATCTAAGAAGTCCCCAGATCCAGCACCATGCTATCACAAACACTAAAGTCTAAAGAAACACCTTATTTTTCAGCAACTTGAAAAATAAAGTTAGAGAAGGCAAATCAGACTCTTCCACTTTGCAAAGTTGTTTTAACTTTACAGGCATACTTTAACTTGTTTTAACTTTTTACTTTACAGGCATAAAGTGATGTACTTTGCATATTTAAAAGTAAAATATCAAAAGCATATTTTCTGCCTTCATTCTACTTGCCTGGAAATACGTTTATTGTAAAATAGACCAAACTCTATATGCAAGGTAGGAAGATGTTGCTAAGGAAAGCAAGGAAAAGAAATACAGTTGCATATCCAAATTTCCTAAAGAATTCTTTCAAATATAAAACTGAGAGAAGCAGCGGGTATAGGCAATATTTATCTAAAATATAGTTTGAATTCAGTGGCAGGTTGCAATCCTAAACATACCGGATGGATTCACATAATCCCCTAAATTGCAAAAACTGGACTGGCAAAACCAACCAACCACATTTTGACCTAATAAACAGTGTGAGGTTGGCCCTGTACTCATTTTATATTTCCATGTGTTCCTGAGCGAAGGAAATTTAATTGATTGAGAAAATCTCTCTCTCTCTTTCTCTCTTCCTCCCCACTCTCTCTCCCCCCTCCCCCCTCTCTTTGCCCCTCCCTCCATAACCTATGTTTCCCTTAACCTCAAGGGAACTTTCTTCTGTGCAATGTATGATCATATTCTTCAAAAACCATATTTCATTTCTGGCTTGAAGGCCAATTTTACAGGCAATATGTTCTTTTTCTTCCTTTAATTCAGTAGCCTCTTGCCAACAGTAATTTCTGCCAAGATATTTGTTAAATGTTGAAGTAAAAAGATTATTTGGGGGAGAGCTGAGAAACTCTGAAATGATCTAACAAAAATCCTGCTCTGCAGTTCACAAACTGGGTTGCAAGAGGGAAAAAAACCTGGTGTCCAGCATCCTTCAGGGTGGGGGGAAAGCAAGCATGACTCCCAGTATATGTTTAGGATCTCTGGTGAAGGGCCCTTGAGAGGTTCTCCCAAAGAGGATTATCCTACAACCCACCTGAACTGTAGCTGACCAGATCAACACCCAGAGCTGGGCTCTTCCTTTTCCTAGGCCGCCCTTTCTGGACTGTACCGGTGCCATTGAAGTAAGGCAAGGCCAGGCCGCCACCCTTGGCTGCCAGCTCGGTGTAGCTGAGTGATGCCGGTGGGTAGGAGGCTGGGTCGGTGCCCTGGAGCAGGCTCTCAAAATGTGCCCGGCAATAGACCACGTTGTCCTTCATGCCAAAATGGTCGCCAGTTGTCAACGTCTTGTTGCACGTGGTGCAGGTGAAGCAGCTGAGGTGATAGACCGAGTCCCGGGCCCGCATCACCATCTCCGAAGCAGAGATGCCCAGGTGGCAGCGGGCACAGCGCTGCACGGAGAACCTTCTGGGGAAAGAGCACATGAGTTAGTGGAGACCAGCCAAGAGCAGTGAGGCACCGGCACTTCAGCCCCTCAGGCCTGATTGACTAAGGGTGAAGGTTAGTTGAGTCTGATTGAGCTTAAACCAGTTTGGGCCAAGGAAAAATAACATAGTAGTTACAGATCAGGTAAGGGGGGCATAATAGACTCAAAAAGCATCTGAGCTTGCACTACTCTTTAAATCCAGAGGAAGTGGGGAGAGAGTGGCCTTCTGGATAAGTTCTGTCTCTGAACTCCAGTTTCGTACAGATCAAACAAGGAAGGCTGTCTAAAGTTGGACAGACAAGGGGAGAATATAGGCATTGTTTAAAAGGGGGATGGACATCCAGTTTGATGTAGTGACTAAGTTGCCAGGCAAGAAACCAAGAGACCCTAAGTTCTAGTCCCACCTTAGGCCCAAAGCCAACTGGGTAACCTTGACCAGTCACTCTCACTTGGCCATAGGAAGCAGGCAACTGGCAAAACAGTTCCCAAAAATCTTGCCAAGAAAGCTGCAAGGACTTGTTCAGACAACCAAAAGAGTCAAAAGTGACTCAAAGGGACAAAATTTTTTTTTAAGAGGATGAGAACAAGATGATTCTTAGATTTAAGTGCTGCGGCTGTTTCTTAAATTCTTTTCTTTTATATTTGCAATCTGGTACACAAAAAAGACTAGGAGAACTTTCACAAATGTGGGGGCAGAAGAAAAATACCATTGTATGAGGGAAATTAAACTGGGCTCAACTACACCTTCTTTGTGAATTGATCCCATTGAATTTATGAAACTTACTTTTGAAATATGCTTGGGATAAACCCTATAAATCTCATTAATTTCCCCTGGGGGAAGTTCTATTTTCTTGGGATATCACATAGCCTCAATTTACCAGTCGGGCAAGCATATTGTGTACACCCATCCCGCGTGGTTAATTGATGGTTCAGTTTGTCCTGTAAATACTGCCTGTTTGTACTCCACTAACCCAGAAAATTGGGTTAATGGAGTACTCCATAGTGGGTCTTGCACAGTTATTCCCACTTACCTGTTGAACTCAGTGGGACTACATTTGAATTTACAAGGATTAGGATTGTACTATTACAATTAAGGATAATTCCCTACTATATTTTCATGTTATAAGTAGGTGCCTTTTCCATCTACCGAAAAAATAATGTAAGATGCCAACCTCCACCCCTACACAAACTGTTTTTTGGGTAATGAAGTTTGTATAGTGTATTTTGTGAAGCAATGACATTTTATTAAGGAAATCAATGAATTAATTGCATAATTTTTAAGGCTGAACCACTCCAGAAATAGAAAACAAATTAGCATTTAACTGGTGGGATGGAATTATGATCTCATATTTTTAGGCTATGCCTGCCAGACATAGTTTTCTCTGTCCACCAAAATTAAAAAAAAATGTCCTGTCCTGCGCTGATGGGGAAAAAATAATCTTTGCCTGGAAAAATCAGCATATGTAATAATTGAACCCACTGGGTTGACTAATCTAGTCAAGTTTGCAGTGATGCTGGGTTGTTTTATAATGGAAGGCAGTGCTCAGAAATGTCAGCTGGGTCCCCCAAAGTAGTATCCCGCAATAAATGAGGGAGGAGGCCAGAGATTCAAGCATATGAGGAAGCTCAGCCTCACATTCTCTCCACTCCCAAACTGACCACCCAAAATATCCCTATTAACTGCAATCCCAGGTCTGCAAGCATATGCTCTCTGTGTGCGCTCGGGGATGCTCTTTCTGTCTCAATATAACTAAGCTCCTTCGGGATTTCTCAGGTGGAGAGAGCATTCACCCGGCAAGCCCAGAAGCCAGAGAGAGGCAAAGCTCCTTTCCTGCAGTGTACAATCAAAGAACAGCAAAGAAAGAGGGCCTCCCTACCCATAGGCTTAGTGTTGGTCCCCTCCGGGCGAAAGGGGGCTGCATACAGAGTTTGCTTCTTCCCTGAGTGTGGGATTTATTACCACAACAAGGCGTTTGGCCTGGGGGTATGAAATATGGATCCTAAGCAGGCTCTACTATTCTGGCTCCAGATAAACGTTGGGAATCTTCTATCCATTCGCAGAGGAGCACCATTCAAATGAATGGGTAATCTTTGAAAAAGATCTGTCTGGTGTGTGTGTGTGTGTGTGTGTGTGTGTGTGTATTAACCAATAATAGCACGCTTTACACTGGAACATGATCCTTCTTTAGTAAGGATCCTATGAAATTGAAATTGAAAAGTAATTCAAAGTCACTCTTTGGTTGTTTGAAAAAAGCTAACATTGGAAATAAAGCTTAAAGTTAATTCTAAGTTTAGGAATGTATCTTTTTGAAAATATCAGAAATAAAGCTAAACATAAAGCATATCCTTGCTCCTTTCTTACCTTTAGTAGATATAAGATAAAATTGGCAGCTCTAACTCATTCTTACTTGGAAATAGATCTCACAGAATTCAAGGGTATTTAGTGCTTAGTAAATAAGGAGCATGTCCCATTTTGTGGACATCTTAGAAGTTTTTGTGAAATGAATAGGAAATGGTTCCAAGGATGCTTGAGACTCTGTTGGAACACAACAATAAAAATGGGAAATACTCGCTCAGCACATTGAGAAGGGAGGCTGGTAAAAATTTGAATATATCCCTTTAACAGATAGGCTATAGCCAGGCTAGTCAAAGGGCAGTTTCTCATTAACAAGCAAAGTAGAGCAGACTGCCCAGCGGGAGAGCTTCTGTGCCAAGCCTTTCCTTCCAGGCCTTAGTTAAGGAATGGGTAGATCAACAGCACTCCAACCATAACTCAGGAAAGAACACAGCAGGGGCCCACTGCGGAGAGGATCTGCAGAGGATGTGGTCTTTTAACCTGGTTACTTAGTTAACCCTTTTTTCTGAATAGGCAAAATACGTTGAAACATAACCTATTCAAAATGGCCTGCACTTGTGTCCGCTATTCACCCAGCCTTTACTAACATTAACACTAATCCAGTTTAACAGGTTGTGCGAATCCCTCCGCTCATGCATTCCTGACCCGATTAAGCGAACTGCATGAACACACAATCTGTAAGAGTTCACAGGTGCAATGCAAGTAAGAGGTCACTAGTGTTGCAGAGATGTTGCACTGATTCTTGGGGAAAGTATTTGGCAAGAGGCTTTTCTGGTGGCTTGACTTTTGCCCTGTCGCTGTTCTAAACAACCGGCTCTTCCTATAGGAAAAAGGCATTTTGTAAAGCTCGATGGAGCAGAGAAGGCCTTGCTTGTCAGTTACTTCCCAGCAGTAAGTAAAATCCCTGCTTCCCAGTAGGGAATCTCTGCCCTGGATTTTTCCACCTGTGCTTCTGAGGGCCTTTTCACAAGGCATCCAATTCAAAGGGGAATGTGCACATTTTCAAATGGTCTTCCACTAACCAAGCACTAATCTAGACTTCTCATGGAGGAGTGGTGAGAAATGATGGTAGGAACAGATTTAGTACCGTATCTGGGACACGATTTTAAATCACTTGATGACACTCCTCCCTTTCTTCCAATAGAGGCAAAATGTTTGTTTGTTTTTCTGATAGAGGAAATTCACACATTTGGTTCCGGAGCAGTGGGGTGGGAAGCACCTCTGTGAATTGCCTTTACCATAATTTCCAACAAGGCAATTGAGTCGATGCTGGGTGTCATTTTTCTGTTTTCAGTGGGAGATAAGATCCTGATATTCCCTTATAGTGTTTAATTTTCCACCCAAAAAAGGGACAGTGCATCTAGTTATCTGCCAAGGACATTCATACCTGCATAAACTTAACCTCAAGTAACCAAGAGAGGGAAAGTAACGTGTCCTGCAAATATGAATGAATGCTCCCTAGATGATTTTTCTCAGGTAAGTTCGGAGCCTAGAGACGCTCATGCAACTCAATCATCCCATCTTATTCACCCCACCCCACCCACTTGCAAGCTCTTACCTGTAATAATCCTCCTTGCAGTAAATGCTGCCGTCCTTGGCAAAGCAGGTGAGTTCTGACTCTAAAGCCAGTTTACATTCACAGCACTTCAGGCAGCGGAGGTGCCATTGCTTGTCCACAGCCAACAAGTAGTAGCGATCGGAGATTTTGCCCCCGCATCCTGCGCACAGGGCAGGCTTCTCGGGGCTCAGCGGAGGCATATTCTGCAGAGGGAAGCAAATATCAGCGCGTCGAGCAAAATCTTACAAATTCAACATCTAATTAGGCGTACTATTTCAGCTTTTTTTAAAAAAAAACAATAGCAGAGATATTTCTAACCAAAATCAGAAGGCATGTGTAACGAGCCTTAGCTAAAGGTTTATCTACACAAACCTACTGGATTTCCGTGGTTTGTATAATATTTAGTGCCGCTTCATTTCTGTGGAGACCTAAGGAGGCTAGGAATTATTATTTCTGTCCCCTAGGTTTTAACGGGCGTTAGCTTCGTTCCATGTACCTGCGAGTAAGTCCTGGTGAAGTCTATTATATGTAGTTCGATATAGTTAGGTATAAGCTTTTTTACTGCACAATAAATCCAGATCCCCTACATCGACTGGATTTATCCAACGTTAAGCTCTCTGGCTTACCGAATATACCACAATTGTTCGGACTCACTCATCTTTTCGCCCTCCGTTGGCAGAGCGCGATGGCTTGGTTCACACAAGGCTTCTTAAGTCCTCAGGAAACTGAAGACTGCCTAGAAAATGCGGTGGTGAAGGCAAAGTTTCTGGCTTAGATTGGCTTCCCAGAAAGACCTTTTGCTGGAAGAAACTGTTGGATTTCTCCCAAGCCTAAAGCAGACTCTGCCTCAAGCAGGAACTGGCAACCTCCCGCTTGCTTCTTCGCTTGCCTTTCACTCTCGCACGTTGCATAGAGCCGGTTTTGCGAGAAGCCGGCATTTTGACGTGGAAGATACTGGTTGCTGGAGGGGTGAAGGTGGTCTGAATCCTAGGGATGAGTTTCAGTTGTAGAGTTTACATTCTGCTCAGAGAAGATATAACCCTCGTTATATCTGGTCCTTCGTCCCGGACCAAAATAACTTTTCCGGCCTTCGTGCAGCCAAGGGATGCTCCCGAGAGTAAAGGCAGAAAATCTAGCGAGGGCGAGCTCCGCTGCTTCGCTTCTTAGGAGCGCAAAAGGCCGGGTTCTAGTTGATTCCTTTTCAAAGCGTGCTTTGGGGATTTATATCTGAGAAAACCACCCCGGGACAGATTGAGATGTGAGCTTGAAGCAGCGTGCTGGGGGGCGGGGGAGGGGCGGGCAAAGGGGGGTCTACTGCCCGAGCCATTCATTTTCATTTTCTTGACCTGGGCTCAACTCCAGAACACATTTTGAAAAAAGTGTCAGACTACTGAAGGAAAGTCAGAAGGAAGCATCGTTTCATCTTTTGCTCCCTTCAGGATGTTGTTTACTTAAGGAGAAAAGGTGGGGGGAAGGAATATAAGCCTTATAAAGTCCTTACTACCTGGATTTTGGGAATGTCCACTAGGAAGGTCAACGGGTAGAAAGACAGTTCAAGCACGTGGGCCGTTAAAACAGGTTGTAAGTTTGTTATAAGGACTCGGGAACTAATCATTATTTTCACAAAAAAAAATCTTTTCCAGATTACCTTTGCATTTAAGAGAGGAAAGAGGAAGATTTAAACCACTTGGAAAACAACTTAAAATTTCCCACAGATTAAATATATAAAGGGTTGAACCTATGAAGCAGAAGAAATAGTGGCAGAACCACAAATGAAACCAATGGTTTTGGTTCTCCCGCCCCCGCCCCCCGCTTGTCTTCTTCATTATTTGGGTTTTTATCTTCCTCTCCCCCCCCCCATAAAACATAAATTGAAATGATAACGAAACTGTTGCCTTAATGAATTTGGTCTCTGCTGTGCTTGGAGGAGAGTCCAGTTCAAAGAATCATAACTTTCGGTAGACCCTTACTTGTATTCTTCATGAATGCACCGGAGATTCTGGGATTCCAGAGCAAAGGAAATAAATGTCCTTGTTTACCCGTCACACACACACGTCCCTTTTCTTGCAGCTGGGGTTCCTCGACTTAATTTAGAGTTCTGGAATCTAGTAAGAAACTGTTCTGCTTTTCTGCTTAACGCTCAGAACGACTTCAATTATTAGGCATTTTAAAAGAGAAAAATAAATCTGAGGGTAGGGTGGGAGGGAGACTGAGCCCTAATTGTTTGTTCCGTTTTGTCGATTTGGCTCAGCCTCAGTGCTACTTTTTACAAGTTGTAGCCTTTAGAGCGAACCAGAGAACTGAAGCGAAGGTAAACGTTTATTTTTTTTTTTCCAATACAAGAAGTTAGAATGAATCTTCAGCAGCACCCGAATAATATAACTAAAATTAATCTGTTTGAAAGCCACCAAATGCATAATTCTCATCTGTTGCACTTATTTGTTTTATAAATGATTTGGAATATAAAAGACATCTGAGTCGTTCCAAAAGATATTGAACTTACTTGGGAGTAAATTTGGTAGCCCTCAAATCTTCTAAACAATTTCGTTCTGAAGCCTGTTGGGTTTAGTGTCTCTTGCCCCTTGAGAGCCCTTTCTTCTTACAGGCTCTCCTTAAAAGCCTTCCTTCTAAACTTACTCAGAAAGCAAATGACATTGAGCCTCGCGAAATTCATTTCTCATTTCGTGAAACTGCCCTTGAAAACGACAGTTCCAAATGCCTCGTTTTCAAAATGGCAAGTGCAGTTCCTCGACTAAGCAAACTTTCTTGAACTTGCTTCCTAATCTTGATAGGGGCCGGGCTTGTGAAAGAACCGAAACTTGATATTCAAGCAATTGGGTAGAATCCAAACACCTTAAACACTTTTCAAGAGGAAAGTTAGCTAGGGAAAACTAGACGGGCGATCAGGGGGGAGGATGACAAATCGCCTTTAATCAGTTTCATTCGGGAGCAACGCCTCCCTTTCCCTGGAGAATATTTTTGGAGATCTTGCGCTGGGTCCTGTTTACCCGCCTGCGCGCGCACACACAAAACACCCACACTTTTACCAAATAGATTGGGACTTGAAAGCCTGACCTTACAAACTCAATAGAATTTACTCCTGAATAAAATATCTTTATGATCACGCTATAATGCCTATCTCTGAGCTTGTTTGTTGTTGGTTTTTTTAAAAAAAATAATAGCCCAGATGCAAAGAAACAATTGTGATTTTAAAATAGGGGGAAAGTGGTTAACATCTTTTTAAAAAGACAACTGGAAACTACTCTTTTGACAAATATACCTGGAAGTGAGACTTTAAGAACGTCTATCTGGGCGTTCTCATATAGGCGCGCGCGCACACACAAGACATTCCAGTGTCCCTGGGAGGTTCCAGTTACCTTACTTCTAGGATTGGGAGGGGGGTCTTTCTCTCTCACACACACACCCTTCCTTCATCTCTTCTGTGAAAACCCCCGACTTTTTCCGCCACTTCTTACCGCTTCCCGGCCATTCATCTGTCCCGCTTTAGCCAGGCGGGATTCGGTCTTGGTCCGCCTCTCCATCTCCTCCATGATCCCCTGGATGTGGCCTCCGGAGATGCCGTGGAAAAGCATGGCTGGGGAACGGAAAGGACACGCGTTTCCTTCGGCTCGGCACCCCACTATTTCCATATACAGGCCCCAGAGTCTTGGTTTAGAGCATCCGAATCGCCGGGCGACGGGACGAGCCCGCAGGAGAAGCTTCGTGGCTCCGGAGAGAAGGCAGGTAGCAGCTGAAAACTGGGGGGAGGCTGCCGAGCGGCGGCTGGCGGGAATGATCTTGGGGGTCTTTCCCCCGCCTGGCCGGTGCAAAAGACTGGGCTCCTTCCTGAAGAAAGGGCAGGCAAAGAACGGGACGGATGCAAAGGGGAGGGGAAGAAGGGGAAACGGGGAGGGGGGAGAGAAAGAAAGAGAACGCAGACACGAAGTTGAGGCTTGAGCAAACAGAGGCAACAATAACGAAAAAATGGTTCACGCAAAAAAAGGGGAGAGGATGGAGGGGAGAGGTTAAAAGACAAAGAAAAGCCAAACAATATAGGGAAATGAGTGGGGTGGGGGCAGGTTAAAGCAGAGATCTCCGTTTGCTAGAAAGTTCCTGTTGCTCTTGCTTGGATGTGGGACTGCTGCTTGCTGGAGCTCTGTCCAATTTGTTGGAGACAGAAGCCAACCCAGTTTGGATAATTCAGGAGGAGGAGTCCTCACCCAAGAGCTGCCACCAGCCCCCTGCTCCTCCTCCTCCTGCTCTACAGACAACAAAGAGCTGTCAAACTTCGCCAACCCCCACTGTGATGGGCAAGCAGTGACAAATATTCCGGAGGAGTGGGTGGGAGAGGGTTTAGACCCCTTCTTTCTATCAACGATAGGGAGGGGACAAGATGCGGGGGGGAGGGGTCTAGACTGTACTTCTGTGCCCCATCCGCCCATTCTCCGGCTTCTTCCCCCACCCCACCCCACCCCCTGGCATACAGACCTCAAGTTCAAATATTTTTTAACAATGAAAAAGGGTGGGGGAGAGAAATAGGCAAGGCGGATCTTTGAATGGAACTTGGTTGGAAAGCTGTCCCTGACCGAAGGGAGAAGGTTTAGTGGAACGGATAGACAGATGGACAGATGTGATGAGGTCAGGAAAAATGTAAAGTACTGGTAGATTGACTTTCTCAGAGACTGTAAGACGTGTAATGCCTTAAATTCCAGCAGAAGACTTAAATATAGGCAAAGCTTTTAATTCTAGACTTGCTGAAGGAACTCAGTTAACTTTACTTTTCAGAAAAAGTGAATGCTGTTTTATATTAATATTTTATTTTAAAGTGTCAATTCTTTTTCTAGTTCTAATATCCCTGAAGAACTTTATGGCAAAGAATTCCACCTAAGAAGGAAGAATTGGAGAAAACAGCAATTCCTGCCATTTTGGCAGAACCCTTTGCAGATGGACTAGGATGGCCTTTCTCTTTTCTTCTAGGGAGAAATATTCTCTAACATCTCCCTGTTTAATTGATTTCACCCAGCTCCAAAAAGAGCCCACGGAACAGATACAATATTTGAAGATGCTAGGAGGATGGTAGGGGGAACTAATTGAAGAAAGTTAACTGAGAGCTAAGACAGATAGAGACTTAGTGCTGTATTTCTTGGCAAAAGATAGAAGATATCAAGCTTGGGGTGTCCACAAGGATAGGCGGGATTTAATAGGAAGTGCTTTGCTTCAGCTCCTGATCTCTTGATATTGAGATGGGCCTGCTCATTGGATGAGCTGAATGAATGCTTCTGATACTAAACTTGAGAATCATAAAGTGTTGATCTCCAGGCAGGCATAGGGAGGAAAAAAAATAAGAGATTCTCTGCCCCTTCTGTTTTTTTGTGAGGTTTTCTTCTTCTTCTTCTTCTTGTCGTTCCTTTGAGGCTTGTGTCAGCTCCAGCCCTGGAACCAGCCGGCCCTGGAACCTGACAGCTTGGGCCAACATACCATCCTCTTGGATGCAATCCAGATTTTGGAAATCACCATCCCAGGAAAACACACCATTGGCCACCTGCATTTTTTCATGGCTATTTTCTCTGCCCAGGGACAGGAGGTGGAACCTTTCTTTCATTGCTTAAAAAAAGAACATTACTTTTGATTTAGGGATGAAGGAAAAGAAACTCCTTTATGTACCTGTCTATCACACATCCAAATTTAAGAGTCAGGGAAAGAGTTCTTTGAGTCTGGGTAAGCCTCTCTTTCTTCATTTGAATAGATAGAATAGAATTTTTTTATTGGCCAAGTGTGATTGGACACACAAGGAATTTGTCTTGGTGCATACGCTCTCAGTGTACATAAAAGAAAAGATACGTTCATTATGAATCATAAGGTACAACACTTAATGATAGTCATAGGGTACAAATAAGCAATCAGGAAACAATATCAATATAAATCGTAAGGATACAAGCAACAAAGTTACAGTTATACAGTCTTAAGTGGAAGGAGATGGATGGTGGGAAGGATGAGAAGATTAATAGTAGTGCAGACTTAGTAAATAGTTTGACAGTGTTGAGGGAATTGTTTAGCAGAGTGATGGTGTTGGGGGGGGGACTGTTCTTGTGTCTAGTTGTTCTGGTATGCAGTGCTCTATAGTGTAGTTTTGAGGGTAGAAGTTTCTTCATTTAAAGAGAACCTGAAAGAACTACAGGGCAGTTCCACAGGGCAGAGAAATCCAAACAAGTGAAATAAGCCTGCATGTGTGCACCTACTTGTGTCACTTCCTTTTCCTTTTTATTGGAAGTCAAAGCCCAGGACAGCAGGACTGTCTGCTGATGTTAACTCAGATTAGTCTGAGAAGTTGAAAAAGCATCCCAGAGGGACACAGTACCAAATAACTTCCTTATTGTTCTTTTAAAAATTATATGGACATGTCCATGAAGTCATCAAAAATCTCAAAGAAAACTTGAGTTGATTTCATGCAATCAAGAGATAAATGTTGAGTTGGGGAAAAAAGGAATCTCAAATATTCTAGGAAGTACTGTGGGGAAAATTAAGAATACAGATCTGATCCTTTGTACACTATCTTAGCCCCCAAAAATGAATGGTCGAGGAGGACTCAGCTGTAAGAATGAAATGGTAAAAGGGGGCATGACTCTGCTCCTCTTGAACTCCAAAACAGAATTTCCATTGATTTGAATAGAGCAGAAATTGTCATCCAGCAGAGCACCACTGCAGGAAAGTTGGGTAACTGGGCTTAATTATCTTAACTCCCCCCCCCCAATTAAATATCAGAGGTTGTGTTTGTAGGGCTTGCTTACCCCTAGTTAGCTTTACCATGGGTGACTGAATTAATTCAATGTCCAGGCTTCTCTGTGTACTCTGAATCATAAACAGGCTGGGCTAAAAATGTGCTTGGCTTGCATGAAATTACTTAATTGTTTTCAACATGCAACAACCCAGGGCTGCTCTATTTTGGCCCCTTCCTGTTCATTTTGCTCAGCGGGACTTTGGACTTCTGCCCCAAAGTCCTACCCTGGCAGGTCTACACAGTAATGGACTCTAATTGTGTCCAAATAAATGTGCTTACTAAAGTGACCTTACCTTGTCAACTTGGACATACCTGCTCAGAAATGAGTTGTTTAATTTTAGTGCATGCTAATTATTAAGTCCAATGTGCTCGATGAGAATTAATGGGGTTCAATATAAGTATGGTGAATGTGCTGGTAGGTGCAATCTTATCATATTAGAGTGCAGTCCTGTTCTTAACTGCTCAGGAGCAAGCCCAACTTATTTTTATGACTTCCATCCCCGGATAATTGGGTGAAGTGATCTACAATTATGTATGCAATTATTCTGTACATGTTAGTGTTAGTGCGTTAAATCAGCTTATTTTTTTAGTGATCTTGGAGAAGAGTTGGGTCAACATCTTGCAGCTGAGACTCCGTAGAATAAAGGGCAGGGAAAGAGAAATCGGCAGCCTTCTGTCATATCCTGTCCTCCAGTTTTTCTGAGCTACTGGTCAGTGGCTACTGGGTCTCTGACTACTGGACCAGTGGTGATGGAATAGTAGACCAAGCCAGCAGGAAGACTCCAGGTTGGGAAAGCCAGGTTAGAGTTTGGACAGAACTTAAAGATCTTATGCAAGAGAAGTTAAAGATTTTTTTTTTTTTTTGAGCTGAAGTATAAAGCTAAGCCAAGCAAAATTTAAGAGGGCTGTCCTGATTGACCACCGTTGGAAACCAGATTCTTAACTGGATCTGTGCTACGTAGGGTTTCCCCCCCCCATGAGTAATATTGTACACGGAGAGAAGGTAGCCCAATAAACACAAACACAATACTTATTTTTATGCTTAAATCTTACTGGCTTGCAGAAGCAAGAAGAAAGCAGTCCCATTCCTGAACTTCTACTGAAACCAACATCCCATTTGAATATTGGGTCCTGACTAGCAAATATGCTGATGTGAATGAAAGGCAACCAGAAACCTGGAGTAAACTAATTGTCTGCCCTTGTGTTAATCAATTCTCAGCTAATCCTTTTTGTATCATTTTTTTTTCTCTCTCTCTCCTTTCCCTTGGGAAGATTTAGCCCAATGGGTACCTCTCTTCATAAGGGAATCCATCGTTTTCAACTCCTGCAGTTTCTGCCTGCAAGGCAAATAATCAGGAAAGGGGATGGCCTGAAAGACCTCAAAACCCACAAGAAGGAATGTGCAGGATCAGAGGAAAGGCCTCACTAGCTGTTCATACAAAAGCCAAAAGGCCCCACACTGAGAGCATTAGTGGTCAGAGCCTGTTCGCCTTCGGTATAGCCAATTAAACGCCAGTAATGGGAGATGGTTCCCTATCAATACCAGTTGTCAGTTATCCAAACTTGGTGGTGTCATCACGGCAAAACCTTAGGACAAAACTATGAGCCCCTCCCCCTTTCCAGGGGAAGCTGTAGGAGGCTTCCTAATGAAACAGACTGGGAGAAATGGGAGAAAATAAAGGGCATTCATTGTAGCTTTGCTTGCACAACATGCTTACTTGATTAAGCATGTTGTGCAAGCAAAGAACATATGCGGTACAACATGCTTACCTGATTTAATGATAAAGGGTTACCCAGATGTATACAATGAGCTGTAGTGACTATATTGAATCGTGCACAGAGCAAGAGGATTTAATTCACCCAACACACTAAGCCCTAACAAAGTATGACTCAGGCAAGAGTAGCAACTCAGTCTTTGACTGGAATGACTAAGCATCTTCTGTGACAATGGACCACATCCCTGTAAGTAGGTCTTTCAAAGTTTGTGAATACCCAGCTTCTAAATCGGTCTAATGGACTAAGCTACATCACTCCTTCTCTAGATGCCTTGTGCGGCCCCACCCCACCCCCCAGAACACAATAGGAACATGGAACATATCTTTCTTGTTTCCTCTTTGCTTCTCTTTTCCCCTCCCTTCCCCCACCCCCGCCCGTGAAAAAGAAGAAACATGTTAAAGTAAAACGAATACAATGGCAAGAGCAGAAGGAAAACCTTCCAAGTAATGCCGTCTGTTTTAAAGGGAATTATGGGATCCCTTTGTCTGGATTATGCCGTAAATGTTGCCCGAGAACGGGGGACAAAAGCATTCAACTCTTATATTTTCCCCAGAACAGAACAGACTTCTCCCTTAATGTATAATAGCTATTCACATTGAACTGAATATACATATTTCACTATATTGAATAATCATGATTCGGTTTTTGCGAATACACAATTTTTTTCTGGGACGTCTGGTATATTCAGCCTTCCTGGCAGGGCCGTTGTGAACATCAGGATAAATCGGAATGCTTATAGTCACTTCCACTTCCACTTTGGATATATTGGGTGCGAGCGTTTCCCGGGAAGCCTGCCCCGCACAGAACTTGCGCGCGAGAGAGCAAAGGGCTGCCTGACCCCAGGGAGCTGATTGGGAAGGGACCATTAGTATGGCTTGTCCGCAGGTAAAGCGCCTTTGGGACCACGCTTGTTGGCTTCTAGCCCCCCTGCGGCCCCAAAACTTTCCTGCCTCAGATGCGGAGTTTCCAACTGCCTTTGTTGGCAGCTAAAGGCAACTCTCCATTGCTCACCTTGCCTCTTCTCTAAACCTTTCTTCTTCTCCTCTCCTCTCCTTTCCATCTCTCTTTTTCTCTCCTTGGGAAGGAGGAGGAGAAGAACGAGGCAAAGGAGTCGCCCCTGAAGAAAAGCGACCCAAATAGCCCTTGGGTGTGGGTGGGTGGGTGTGAAGGCAAGAAACAGAAAAGGGTTGCATGAAAAGTAGGCCAAAGACAGGTGAGAAGGCCTTCTCTCCTCTTCGACGGAGTGCAGAGAGGCAAAAGACAGGTGAATGCAAAAAGCATGATTCTTACAGGAAACCCGGCTTCCCAGCTCTCCATACATACTTGGGGCCGATGGTTGCAATTATTCTCAGATGGGAAGGGATGGAGACTTTTTTTGAGGGGGGGGACAGCGTTAGAAGGTCCAGATCAAGGGTTCCACAAAGAGGCCACATTAAAATGTCGAAAGGCAGCAGAGGGTCTTTCAAACGCCCCAGTTGGGCAGTTATAGCACAGCAGGCATTTCAGCTGGTGGTAGCACCTAGCTGCCCCTGTTGGGCTTCCAAAAAGTTAGCAGGCTGGTTAGTTTTGGGATCAGAGACCACTCCCGAAATCGCAAGAGTTGTAGGAGGAACCGGTAGAGATTGGAGAACAGCCTTGCCCAAGAACGTGGCACGGAGGTCTCTGCGAAGTGGCTGGAGTTGAGCTCGGCAGGAAAGAGACTTTACATAAAGGTGGGGGAAGGAGGGGGGGGAAGAGAAATTGTCTTTCCAGGCGGGACGAGGAGGTCGCAACAGCTTGCCAAGGGGCAAATCCCTAGACGGATGACAGCTCGGGGGCACCGGACGGTGAGCCTCACAGCGAGCGTCGAAACAAAACACTTGGCAGCCAGCCGGGAAAAACGAAACCGCGCTTTGGCAGAAGCAAGACATTTGCTCCGAGTGGACAGACAGACAGACTGACCGACCGACCGACCCGCACGCATACATATCTGGAAGATTATCGGGAAGACAAAGGGCTGAGCCGCAGGCGGATCCAGCAGCTTGATTTTGCTCTAGGGGGGAAAAAATATTCGCGAGCGGATTAAGAGCCGCCAAAAAAAGCCAACAACAGAAAGTGGAGGAAAGGCGAGCGAATATTTTACCTCACACGGTTTACCTCACACGGTCCCTCTCTTACTTATGCTCTATACACGCGGGGCAGAATCCATCCCAAGTCTCCCTTTCACTACCCGCATCTGAGGCAATTGCGGAAAGCGAATGGCTTCTCTCTTTATTGAAAGGGGCCCAAATGGGGACTATGAGAAAATCGGGTGCGCGAACTCCAGCCGGGCAGGCAAGGGCAGCGCAGCGATCTCAGCTGGATCAGAGCGGTTCTTTCCTAGTTTTTCTTGCAGGGCCCAATTCAAGCTTTCTTTCTCCCCTGCTCTAGTCTTACCGGCTTCTAGACTAAGGAGGGAACCCGCTTTAAGGCCTCGAGAGACTGCCCTGAGAAGTCCCCGCTTCTCCCTTGGCCGCTGACGCTCGCCCAATTGAGCTCCAGAGCTGGCAACCCACCCCTAGTGTCGTTGGTAGGAAGAAGCGATTCCGAGCCCGGAGTTTTCCTTCCCGGAATGGGACGGCTTTCCTCCCATCGGGCCTAGAACTTATTTTAAGAGTCTCGTCCCTTTTAAACCCTTTTTGCTCCAGAAGTCCTGAAGGAGAGAGCTGGTTTGAGAATATTTTACCTCACACCGGAGGAAAGGCGAGAATATTTTACCTCACACGGTTGCTTTCACACTCATGCGCTCTACATGCGGAGCAGGAGGCGGCCCAAGTCTCCCTTTCACCACCCGCCTCTGAGGAAATCTTGAGGAAGGGATCCTGAGGGATTCAGCCCGCCATCTCCCGCCCTCCCCACCTTTCGCTTACTTTCCCTCGGCAGCTTTGACAAAAAAACGCCCTTTTGGCGGAGGCAAACTCGCCCAGGGTAGAACGGAGCTCGCTCGGGAGCGCTAACCCCCAAGTGGCCGAAAGGGAACCGTCCGCGGCTGCCAACTTCAGAAGCGCTATTAGAGAAAGGAAGATGGTCTCCGTCCAAGTCTGGATCTGTGTCTCTCTATGGTCCCCCCTCCCCACCTCCAACGCTTTCTCCCTCGCTCCTGGTCGCCTGGCAGCAGGGATGCGCCTGAGCTGAGGAGCGCCTGTTGCCAACCGGAGGCGAAAGCCCGCAGCCTCCAGAGCGCGTCTCGAACGCACTGCCCGCCAAAAGAAAAAGGGCTCGAGGAGAAGAGTGGGGAGGGAAAGAAGAGAAAAGGGCTCGAGGAGAAAAGTGGAGAAGGAAAGAAAAGAGCGTAAGGAAAAGAGTGGGAAAAGAAAGAAGAGAAAGGGGCTTCAGAAGAGTGGGGAAGGAAGAGAAAGTGCTTGAGGAAAAGAGTGGGGAAGGAAAGAAGAGAAAGGGTTTTGAGGAGAAAGGTGGGGAAAGAAAAGAGCTTGAGAAGGGTGGGGAAGGAAAGAAGAGAAAATGATTTGGAGAAAAAAGTGGGGAAGGAAAGAAGAGAAAGGAGCTTGAGGAGAAAGTGGGGTGGGGGAGAATGGGAAAGCGTTAGCAGCGCTCTCAAGGGAGTCTTCACGAGGAGCAAAAATGGATCAGCCGGGCTAATAAGCGAAGAGAATATGGTCCTCTCTTGGCTGTCCGGTCTCAAGTCGGAAGAGGCGCCCAGTTGGGCAACTGGAGGGGGAGAACAAAATCCTCAAACCCTGAGGAGGAGCGGTGGGGGGGGGGGACTTTCCCTGGCAGACGGTGCCTAATCGTAACCTTGTTGAAGTTCCTTAGTCAGGTTCAGATAAAGGAGACTCAGATGAACCCAGCCTCATTATCTATATGTTAACCTCCTCTCGGACAGATACCTGCCTGGGTTATTGTATTATGTGGTGCTCGTTAGGATTTCTTCCTAGGTTTCAAGAACGGCAGCCAAGATTTATTTGAAGCGATTCTAGAGAGGTGTTGATTTTGCCAACTCTCCCGCCCCCCACCCCCAAGCCGGTTCTTTCTTAACGAGGAATAAAGGGGACGGGTTTGGGATGGCGTGGAGGGGAAGGGAGGGCAGGAAGCAGTGATGTAACCGGGAGATGGAGGTTGGTCCTTGTTCCTAGCAAAGGATTCCTGTGCTAATTAAAATAAACAAGCGGAGAACTGTACAAAATAGGGGGCAGGAGCAACTAGGAGAGAGCCTTCCTCTCCTCTCTTCCCTTCCCTTCCCTTCGTTACTACTCCTCCACATTAAAACTGATACCAATTTTTCATCCCTTTCCAGCTTCTTTCTTGTTTAAAGTTCTATCATTATCTTATCATATCATATCATATTCCGAGCCGTCAGAAAGGAAATAAAACCCACAGTAGAAAGGCGGCGTCCTACCTACCTGGAAGTATCAGTCCGCAGTCAAGCTATCGGGTATTAAGACAGCCCTGCCGGTAAAGGGGAACAGTAGAGCCACGACCATGATTGAAATCTACTGATGAATGAAAATGACAAATCTCTCGCTCGCTCGCACTCTTCCCCACCCCGCTTCCTCCTCCAGTAGAAGGATCGAAGGGTGGGATCGAGGGATTCCTTGGGGGGGTTCTATCCTTCAGTTTGCCAGGGCTGAGATCTGACTGAGGTTCTTGACGGAAGTATCTCAGCTACAATTCCTGGCTGTTGCCTTTTTGGACCGAAAGCGTGCATGCGTTATAAGAAAACTAGGGGAAAGCGTTACGGGATGTCTAAAGCGAGCCACACCTCTCGCTCGCTGCCGTCAGTCTAACACGAGCTGTTCTATTGATGCGCGGAGAAGACCTCGCCGGCCAACTAAAGCGCAACTTATTTATGGATCATCGTTCGCCTACACAGACACACCCAGCAGATCTACAACGTTCTCTATTTACAGCGAGTCCCTACCGAGATTCGTGGAGTGAGTGGTGGCTTATTTTCTTTAGGGCTAGAGACACAATTGATTGTGGCAAAACGACGGGGATGAAATGCCGGCGAAAACGCCGTAAAAAAGCGAAGGGACTTTCCTCTTGATAGAGACCCCTAAAACCACACAGGTGGAAATCCAAGGCTTTTTGCCGGGCATTGGAGAAGATCGACTGCGCAAAATCCCGTTGAATGGTTTGGTTAGTTTGTGATAGTCCCAGTTCGTTCTTCTTTATCAATCTCGCAACGAGTGTATCCTAATTTCAAGGCAACAATCCTATACAATTACCCAGGCGTAGGTAACTGTCTTCTGCGTAGGCCTTGTAAAAGATCGCGATGCGTGGGCATCAATTTGAAACTTCGATCCTACACGGGTGCATAGGATTAACCCTGAAAAAGTACAAATGTCAAAGTAACACGCTTCCCGTTTGGTATTGGTTTGAAAAATGCAGGCTTTCTACCTGAACATGATTGGAGGAAGGTGGTAGTGGATAAATGATTAATACTGAGGGGAGATAACTCCCAAGTGAGTATGAGAGAGATTTCACTCAAAAGAGTTTTATGTTTGCAGCTTCGTTTTCTAAAAATCCATTTATATTTCGGTTTTCCTCAAGCAGTTTGTTCAGAAAAAATTAAAAAGTAGAGAATGTATTCATGGGGGTTGGAGAGAGGGATCTCTTCTTGTTTTGTTGGAGAAGAAAAGATAAAGCACATTTCTTGGGAAACTTGTCAATATAATTAAGTGACCTGTTTATTTTCAACCTTCCTAAATCTATACCTTAGATATTCTTGCCGTTTGCAGTCACCCTACTTCATCAATGTCAAAAACAAAAGACAAGGTGTAGCCTTGACCTAGCACTGAGGTGCCTCATTAAATCTTAAAGGGGCAGGATTGAGGGGTCTTAACTTTGCCAGGATTGTCTCGGCATTTATGTATCTGATGACACGTAGAACCTCCAGGGGCAATATAAGAAATGGAACGGTAGTCATTCTAAAAAAGCCCGCTCCTTCAACCCAAATAAATGCTAAAAGGCATCTGTCTGATTATTTTGGTAACGATTTGGTGTATACCAAGTAGAACAAGAAAAGACCTTAGTTCCTCTCCTCCCGCTATTCCTCTAAAGCCTCTTATCTTCTCCCCACCAGCCCCCAAATTAGTTGTACTCTTAGTCACTGAGAACAAATCCATACAGACCGAGAAGACAGAGCAAGAGCTAGTACCATTTCCAAGCACCCAGCGTTTGTGCTCCACAGAGAAATGTATGCACGCACACACCGTCAGAGACCGAGCGAAGAAAATAAGGCCACCTTAAGATTGTTGCTCTTCTCCTTAGCCAGAATACCTATAGAATAAGATTAGATTCTTCCTCCCCCTCCTCTCAGCGTACCCATCACCTCACGCCTAATGAATTCGACCCACTAACCAGAATAAGGTAGTCGAATAAAGTAGTCGACTGGCGGGTTGTACTACTTCAGCCCGCTCCCAGGTGGGCAAGGGAATACCATCTCTTAAATAGTTCCTAAAATTTAAAAACCAGAAAATAAAATAAACAGCCCCACCCAACATGGGGTAATGCAGGGTGCATTACTTTACTCTTCACAGATCTCTGTTTTAGACAACAGAGAGGCCAATAGAAAAGAGGGGTGTTGAGGTGAAGAGGACATTCTCAAAAAACAATCCCTCACCTGCAGTCTGAAGTGGTACGGCCCCAGATTATACCATCTCAAACCTAGCGCTTCCCGCTACTGTTCGTTCGGCTCCTCCGTCACATGGTGTCCTCAAACTCCCGTTGGAGCCCCGAGCAGTCCCACGGGAGGTTACGCCTCGATTATGTTCTCTTTTCCCCGTTCTCGCTTCTTTGTGGGAACCAGCTCCCCACCCCCTCTCTGGTGTTCCTCAGCGCTTTTAAAAATAAAGGGAAGATTATAATGCTGTTATACCCATATTTGCAACGCTTTATTATTGGCTTTTTAAATAGATTAAAAACCTTTTGGGAAGGTGGTCTTACTTTACACACAGAAAGAGAAATAATAAATCACCTTCCTGTTACTAAATGTCCATCCCAGTTTACCTTTAACAAGCTAATAGCTTGAGATCAATGTCTAAGGTAAAGTTGGCGTTAGAGGGGAAGCTGAAATCTATTTCTTCTTGTTTCTGACAAGTATTGTTAAGGAGACAAGATTGGATTGTAGCCTGGGACAGTGAGGGAGTGGGGTTACAGATTTCATGCTCCAAGATTGTATGTTTTCTCAGCCTGAATAGATGGAGCTTAGAGAGAAGGTAATAGGGAAAGCATTGAAAATGGAACAATGGAAATAGGTGCCCTCTGTCAGATAAAAGTGGAGCAGCTGCTGAAAACTATACAGGGTTAGGTGATATGTGCCTCTTGGGGCTTTCGAGTATGCTAAGAAAAAAAATCATAAGGGTATTTGGGCTTTTTATGTTCCAAGAAGAACCTTAAACTTTCTTCCAGAAAGAATCTCTTCTTGGAGCTCTCCCGACAGACTTGTGCATGTCTCTCCCCTTTCTGAGGACATTCTCATTCACTGCAGTTGTCAACCCATGCCAAGCAAGCAGAAAACCCATCACTGCTGGCGGTGCTTTAAGAGCAATCCGTGGCAGCTTTGTGTAGAAGGCAGTGGATTACCACAATGGTATTTCCACATGTGTGGATGCTTTATTAGGGCGATGTGGTTGTTGCTACGAAGCATCAGATTAGGAAGACATGCTTTATCTCATTCCTGAATTAAATTGAAGAGTAAGGCAACTGTTTCTTGTTAAGTCACCAAATCATACCCGATTCTTTAAGTCCCATGGACCACATGTCCTTGACTGTCTCCTGGAGCTTGGTACCATTGATATTCATTGCACCAACGACACTATTTAACCATCTTATCCTCTGCGGTCCCTTTCTCCTTTTGCTTTCAATTTTCCCCAACATCAGGGCCTTTTCCAATGAGAGACAACTGTGGCTTAGATGCAATTGATCATGCCTGGAGCCAAGTGCCACTGGTAGCACAAACTGCAATTCTGGGTAGCTTGTGCCGCAATCTATGTGTCAGACCTCAATCTGCCAATTTGTTCCAACAGATCTATGATATTGCTCCTTTGAGAAATGCATACAACCTGCTAGGATCTGGATCTTCTGGGCTTCATTTGCAAGTATGCTTAGGACTGGGTTCATGGGCTGGAATATTTGCATACTTAATTGGAAGGTAGTAAATATTCTCTGACATGCTGCATTTGCTAATGGAAAGCACACCCACAGTGCTTCTCCATGTATTTCTCCATGTCTATTTCAAGCAATGAAATATGTGTTACACATACCATAATTCCATCACCTCCAACCAGATAGGGCTATGCAGAAGAGACATAGTAAACCTCCAACTGATGTAAAGTGAAGCACTTTAACATCACAAAGATACCCTCAAGGAAATACCATTTTAAGAAGTGACAAGAATGCAGTACAATGGGAAGGATAAGCCATCCTCTGTGCTTTCATGGCATGCTTACTGATCACTGGTTTACTGAACATTGGTTTCGGGCTTGCTGCTGAATTGATCCAAATAGACAAGCCTTAAATCTGTTTGGCTAGTTATTCAGCTTGCTGACATGTACATTGAGATTAAAGCCTGGACCATGTTCTTCCTCCATGAAGAATTTTGGTCATCTTTTCCAAAGGATAACAGGCACTGCAAGTATATCGGTCCACTCCCCATAGAAACACGTTGCTTTGTAACTTAACTCCTATACTTCAGAATCTAGTTATGATTCTGGCCAGATCTTTGCTGCCTTTAATATCCAATAATATATATACCAGCCAAAACTCCATCCCAGAGTTTCCCCATTATTTCGGCTAATAAAATCTGGTCTTTTCCTGTAGAGACAAGTTGCATGTTTAATAAGCCAACAGTCAGGAAGGTATAAGATCTGCATGTGCCAGTTTACTCGGAGGAGAAACATATGACCTTAGGAGCCACCAATGGTTCCAACTCCACTTGCCTTTTAAGAAATAGTGAGCCCATAAACCTTTGTAAAAATAATATAAAGCCAGGAGAAAAATTTCAATTTAACTTCTTGCATTTTTTATTTCTTCAAGGAGACTTTAATCTTTCTCCAAAGTTCAGTTGTTGTCATTTTGGATTTAGTATGGCAGCTTTCAGAATGTCATTACAGGAATACTATCAACACATGGAATTTATTTATTTAAATTCTAAATTCTATTTCCAGCTACAGAAAATTTTTTACTTCTTATCAAAGGAGTTGGTGGTGACACATTCTACTGTATACTACTACTCATCAGAAACCACAGTACTTCAGTGGGTATTTTCATTTTCCTAAGTATGTTTATGAGAATCTAAGGCACTTTAAACAGTGGGTATTGCTTTACTCCAAATCTGTTTTTAACTGTGTGGAAAGTGGTGCTAGAATTCCCAACCCTGTATCATTTCTTTCTTTTCTCAAAGCTTTCTGAGTTACCCTGGACAATTTGATTCTCAACCACACTTATCAAATGATAAAATTAACATAGAGCCTTGCAAATGTGGAGAGGATAAGTAAAACAGATCTACAATTATGAATGGAAAACGATGCAATAGAGTCTTATCTAGGGAAAGTGGATTGCTCTATGCCCATAGATTTCAGCATATGCTGAAATATGAGTAAAAATCAATACTGAAAGAGTAATAACCAACATGCAAAAGCTTAACTGCAGGTTCAACGTCCTTGCAGCAAAATCTGAGGAATACCTATGGGACAGTAACACCTATAGGGCTTACTGGGCGAGCCTCCCCTACTAATAGTAAGTTGAATATCTTTGGGGATACAAATTGGTTGTTCCAGGGCACAGGCAAGCTTTTAGAACAGAAACTAATTTGGCAGATATTTGCAGACTGATTTCAAGATGTTTTTCATTGGACTTTATACACTTGCCTTTCTTACTGAAACCGCAACTCCTTAGTTAAAAAAACAGCATACTAAGACAAGTCAGTTAGTATAGTAAATAGATTTTCCTGACCCAATAAGTACTTAACCATGCTTTAAAGAGCAAATCCCAATTAGAAGGATTCACACAACCCATTAAATTGTTAGTTTATGTGGTAGATCCACACAACATATTATATTATTTGACTTACTATGCTGTATGAATTCAACTACACCACAATCTTCTACCACTTGCCTGAAATGTCTTATTAACATGAGATGACACATGTAAGACTGTGCTATAAATAGTATGTGTATTAATTTACCATTTGGGCTAGCCAAATGAATCTGACTGGAATTCCTTCATTTTCAGTCAGAATGATCAGGCTGGTAATGATGGCAGGATCGGGGCACATATTGGATGAAAGAGATACATTCACAGCTACCTCCATGCCTTTTCAAAGGGAAAGACTTCTGCTTTTAATAGATTTACTCATTAATGGCTAGGTTCACTCCTTGTACTAAAAGGTAACACAGTTTGTGTGTGACTCAATATAAAGAATGAATCCAGCCATTTTGGATTTTAAGTAAGGATTTATGGCTTAGTCTTTCTGTGTGAGCCTATTCAGGATTGGCTTGGTTTAGCCCTATAGGGCGAATACATCCATTTGCTTTATTTAAGCAACCCCTGGCTAGAATAAACCAAGGCTAAATGCAATGTATGAATCTAGGGTGTTAAGACTGAACTGAGACGGTATTTAAGTCTTAAGACTGAACTGAGACGGTATTTCACTGCGAAGTACTCCGGAAAATTTAGTAGCAATTCATTCCAATCCGTTTCAGCCCCTGTGGCTGGAGCCGAGGAAGTCGCCGTCTTCCTTCCAGACTTTGGTTCAGCTAATTTCCATGTCTAAGTGACCGGAGGACCAGTTAGACCGAACTATTTGCTTTTCGGGAGGCCAGCTAAGTTTGGTTTAATTTCCGGGATCCCCCTTTGCCTCACGCTCTTAATTTCTGCTCTCTCTCTCGCTTTGCATTGGACGCCGCACAAATCAACGAATCGCATTTTAGCCCGGTGGGCTGCCGGTACTCAATCTTTTTGGTTGGTTTACTCGTGAGGACTCCCGGAAAATTGGATTAGTTCAATAAACCACGGTTTTGGGTCGATCGTGGCTTTAAGAATGGGGCTGGGAGCTTTGGTATACCGTATTGGGATCCTATCCGCATTTGCCTTAACTATGGGTCGTGCTTGCTGCTGCGCTCCTTCCCTCCCGTCCGGCAACCAGAACAAGGCTAGGAAGAACCAAAAGGCGCTCCACCGATCCGGAGGCTGCGTTGACATTCCCGAGAGCAGAGTGCTGACCGCTCACCTCTGACAAAAGTCAGGCGTTTTTTCCCACGTGAACCGGGCCCGAGAAGCAAAGTTGCCCCAGTCGGGCATCAGCCCCGAAACGGTTTTGTTTTCCCCCTAAGAAAATCAATCCCAACAAACTTAGACGTGCCCAGGATCGGGCCCCGAAAACGACTTGCTCTCCGCCACCTTCCCTTCAACAATTCCGCTGCCTTCGAGGAAGCGAGAAAGCGTTGCGGAGAAAGGCATTTCAACTACTGCGGCTGCAAATTACTGCCAAGGATCTCCCCAGTAGCCCAATTCATGTATATACTGGCAGGGAAAGGAATCTCCCATTGTGGTCTAGGGTGAGGTTCTGAAGTCTCATTGCAGTGCAGCAGCCTAGTGTCTGTCAAACTGAATTAGGATCGCGCGGCGGCAGTGTGGGTGGAGGTTAGGTCTGCGAGTTCTTGACCGTAGCGAAGAGACAATGGCAGGCGGAGGGAAGCAAGCACTGGCTGGCAGTCCTTGTTGTGGGATACATACAACAGTAGCGAAAAGAGTTTTGTATTGTTTCACTGATGACTGAGTCGATGGCAGGCTCATTCTGCATCTTATTAGCAATAGCACTTACATTTATATACCGCGTCAGAGTGCTTCCACAGCCCTCTCTAAGCGGTTTACAGAGTCAGTATATTGCCCCCAATAATCTGGATCCTCATTTTACCCACATCGGAAGGATGGAAGGCTGAGTCAACCTTCAGCAGCTTAGAATCGAACTGCTGGCAGTCGGCTATTAGCCTGCAATATTGCATTCTGACCACTGCATCACCATAGCTCCTTTGTACGGGAGTTAGCATGTTAAGTATATACAAAGATGTGCCCTTGAAAATTTTAGAAGGACATAACTTCTAACACTTTTGATCATGTTCAGCCCTTGGCAGGACCAGTTTGAATTCCTTCCTTCCTTCCTTCCTTCCTTCCTTCCTTCCTTCCTTCCTTCCTTCCTTCCTTCCTTCCTTCCTTCCCTTTCTCCTTCCCTCCCTCCCCCCCCCCCCATTTTTAGGAAACAGACTTTTCTGTTCAATCCTTGGCGATTCTGGTTTCTGCAATAAGAGGATCCAGCCGGCTTTCCAACTGGGCTATCTTGCTTCACTCACCAATCTCATAACAGTTCCTCCAACGTGATCAAAGCTAAATCATCCACTTTTCACTTGTCCTGCTTTTCTAGCCACATAGTACTGCCAACATTTTTGAGGTAGAAGTGTGTGTGCAGAAGGTGGCAAGAGTTAGCAGTGGATTCTTTTCCTACCAGGTATCTGATGATATGGAGAGACTTTACTGGGCAGCCCTTCCATGCCTCACAATCAGTGTCAAATCTAGAGTGGTTTAAGAGATAGATGGTGGTTGTGAGGTGAAGTGGGAAAGCTTCCTAGTGGACCTTTAAGATACTAGCTTTGTTCAGAATATAATTATCCCAGAATGCTGCTAAAAAAGAACTCAACTGGGCTCCTTTTCAATATCTGCAAATGCCTGAGCAGAAGCATAGCAAATTCAGACAGATGGCTAACATTGTGGGTCAGCCCTAGCTCTGCCTTATTTATTATGAGGCTGTTCTATCTGCTGTCAGGTGATAGGGGGAGGGGATGGAGGTGGGAAAATGAAGTCAGGTAATCCACCAATCACTTATCTTGTCTTTCATCAAAACTGTAAGGGCAGCATCATTTCCCAGCCTTGCTATTAAAGCGGAATAGAGCTGAGTAGTTGGGGCAGCACACTTCATGTCAACATCCTTTCCTGCCAACTCAAAAGATTGGAAGAATGCAAAATTTATGCAGCCACAAGGAATAGCCTTAGAAAAGCCATTCCTCTCCTACTCCTTATTATGGCCTGACCATGCCCTGGAAACCCTTTTTGTTTGTTTCATGTTCTCCTGATATTTCTTTCATCTCATCCTTGGTCCAAACAACACCTGTTGTGGTTTCAAGTCAACCTTAGGTGCCCTAATGAGAAGCCGTGGTTTGCCACTTGAAGTAGGCAGCAAGCACTGACCTATTCGGTCAGTGTCTGAAGGAAATTCTAAACTGTTCGTCTGCCACTCTATGTCCAGCTGTTCCTAAAGAAACTTCAGAAATTCCAACCTGGACTTTAGCGGGTTGGCAATGGAGCTGTATTCTAAGTACGGCAAGACCCGAGAGGCTTGTTCTTCTGCTTCTTGCCCTTCTGATCCATGCAAGGAAGGCATCACTAGCTAGGTCTAGTACCAGCCTTTTCTCTTTAGGGACTGTTCTCTTTTCCCTGGCCCCTTTTGCTTTCAAAAAATGTTTGAACACATGGATGCCTTTACTAACATGTATTTTTTATTTTGTTCTTTTTCCTTAATGGCACCAGGGGCCAAGGAAAAGGGAACAAGGCTACAATAATCAAAGATACAGAGATATTGTTCTTTCCTCTCTAGGTCCATGGAAACGTCACCAAAATACAACAGCAATATTTCTATTTGCTATGTAAAGATGTTTTAAAAAGCAGGAGAGAAGCTACTGTATGTAATATACTGTGGGCAGGGAAAGCAAAGGAAGCATGGTTTTTTTGCCCATTCTGGGCAGAAATCAAAAGGATGCCCTTTGGGAAGGTCAATCAGTTGAATGGAGCCTCAGCTTTTAGGCTGAGGATAGTTCATTTTTTTAAAATAGGCCAATGTTGGAACATCCTCAAGATTATTTTTTAAAAAAATCACCAACAGCTGCCATCCAACAAAGAAGATGGCAACCTGGCAGTCCAGGGTGAAATGGCTGCAGAGGGCAGCAACCAACTGCTGGAGGGGAAAAGGTGTGACAGGCTTAGTTAGCAGCTGGAGCCTATTGGAAATGGAGCTGCTGTTAAAACAGAACAAAGCACTGTAGACCAACCCAGATCATAAAACAGCCATTTTAAAATGAAACTGAAAAATATGGGCACAACTGCATTTGCAATGAAGTGGGAGTGGAGAGGAGGAGGAGGAGGTAATCCAGTCCTGAGTGTGGGAGCAAGTGGTGAATGGCTTGTATTGGTGAAGAACCAAACAGAAAGTCTAGTTCTGCTCACATCAGATGGCCGCTGGGATAGGATGGGCCAAACTACTATTGGCTATGAAGCTGATGAAGGTACACAATCCTTCCCTCCATCTCCTGAACATACCATCCAGGACCATTCTGTTTTGGGCAGTGAGAATGTCCAATATTTTTCCCTTCACTTTTACCTGATAGGTCTCAGAATGAATTTCCTGCTGGGAACTCTAAATCAGTCTGGGCAGCTGCTATCTAGCTAGAGTGGCAATGGCTGAAGCTACACAATGCAACAGCATGCAGACATCAGCTACTCTCCTATTCTCCCTTTCAAATATGAATGCCACCGCTCTTCTGGAATAGCGCTAACCCATTTCCAAAAGAATCCTAATAGATGTGATATGGTGAAAGTGTTTTCCAAGGGTACTGAAGGCCAGGCTTTTTTTTGAACATGGGTTTAGCACTACTCCAGAATATTTCTATTCTGGAATAGCATTAAACCCATATCTAAAAGGAGTCCATACATCAGCTGATATCCTTTTGAATGCACCTGTGCAAAACACTTCTGGCAAATGAGGACAAGTTTTAATAAATGGCTAGAGCTAATGATCTAGTCATCTGTTAAAACTTGCTTTCTTCTCCAGCTGCATTTTGCCCTCTGATTTACAGAAAATGATGGATAGATGTTTCTCTACCAGCTCATGGCATTTTTTCGGGGGGAGATGCCCCAATTCCTGTCCTTAATGTGCACTGAACTGTGTAAATAAGGACAGAAGCATTTGCTGGAACAGTGGCTGTGTCAGGAGAGGGATTGCTTCTTTGGTTTCTATGGGCTCAAAGAGGGAGGGTGAATAGCACGTTAACTCCCTATGAAGAATAGACATATAAGTAGCATGATGGCAAATGAAGGACTTTCAGTCAGCGTCTAGCATGTGGACTAAGGGCTGTCACCTAAAATTGTATTTTTAATGTACAGAGAGAAAACTGAATGGTTCATAATGAGATTGAATATGGTCAAACTCTGGTGACAATGTAGTTGTTTTCATGGCAATGATGTAGATATAGTTGGCCATTTGATTTCTTTCAAGAATTTCCTCTACATTTTAGCATGCTGTTCCAGAATTTCCTGGTTGTCTCCTATCAAATCCCCGATGGAGATAAATAGAGACTGGATAAATTTACTGTGATATCAGGATATGTGCCATTGACAAGTAATATTTGAAGACACCAAGGCTGATAACAAAGCCCCTAACTTTACAGATGCTGGCTTCAAAATAGAGGCATGCTGTTAATTTGTTAATAAGGAGCTTTGTAGTGACAGTGATGGGGGAGGGGGAAAGAAAAATCTACACTTGGTGGCCTGGAAAAAACAAATACAAAACATTTCTTTCTAAAATGTTCCTTTTATTAGAACCAACCAAGAGTGATTAGAGTTACCATCCTATCTTCTCAAGGGTCTTCCTCAAATATTCTTCCTCCAGTATCCCTTCTGGGGGATTTTAATGGAGATCTGGTAGCATCTGCCTTAGTTTCTTCATCCCTACAAATATGACCAGGCCAACATGATTGGGTTCTTTCTCAGAAGTCCTCTCTATCTTTTCTCACAACCTTTCACTTTATCAAACTAAGTTGTTAAAGAAGGGGAAATAACTCACCCAAATTTTTAAAGACTCATATAAGCCTCTTGAACTAACTTCCATATTCCCTTACTTTAAAGGAGCTAGCATCTCAATCATAAACTAAGAAATAAATCCCATGCTCATGGAACTCACTGCTCTCTCCTGCCTTTGAATCAAGCAGAGGCCAATTGGCTTTAAACTAAAGATATTCTACCCTTTATCTGGCTTGAGGAAGGAATTGTTTATTATTTAAACCAAGAATAGCCTTCTGATGTTGCTGAACTCCTAACACTTTAGGACTGTCCATTGACATGACCACTAGGAAGGATGCCTGGAGTTTGTAGTTCAGTAAGATTCTCCTCATCTGGGATTTAAATTGTCCTTTCTTTCTTCCTATTGTCCATTTTAGGATTGATGAACAATTGCAAAGGATGATTGTGTTTAATTAAAACCCTGAAGGATGCTTCCAGTCCTGAGGTGATCAAAACATAAGACAAAATGTAGTAGACAAAATGCTGGATTTATTTGCTAATAAAAAAAACAACAGATGCAACAACAGGTCTTTTGATTACCTGTCTGACCAGTATACAATCTCTTGGGGTCTTTAGGCATATATAAATGATGTGTTTCTCTCCTTATCACTTCTCTCTCTCTTCCCTCCCCATCAACATGCATATATTTACAAGCTTCAGACTTTTAAAACAGATGAAGTCTAGAAACAGATGCATGAGAATAACCTATATAAACGGAATGGGAAAGGATTGAAATAGCAGAAGAGATGGCAATGTGTCAGACAGGGTGAATCTAATTTCTGAATGTCAAATACTTTTGGGGTATAAGGAGCATGGTAGCTTATCAAGAAATAAACTGAGATGGGAAATATTTTCCTTGCAATTTAGGTTTTGTCTGAATTATTTAGCAATCTGAAATTGTCAGATATTTCAGTTGTTCACAGCAGAGGTATGCCTAAATTACATGTCTGCCCACCCAGAATTAGGATTCCACCTACTTCTGCTCCACTGGTAAGACTTCAGTCAAATTACAGTGTCAAGAGCTGATACAGTGACCTGATTTCTGGAGTTAAACAAACAGGTCATGTAATCCTGTACTACGTTTTGAAACAGCCCTGACTGTGTTTAACAGGGCTTGATCTAAGTAGCTCTTGATTGCAAATCGTAGCCTGGCAAGGCAACATTATATGCATATTTTAATAACTCCATTAAAACAATGTTAGAGACATCACTTCTTTTAAGTGCATTCGTAGGATTGTATAATTACAGATTGAAATTCTGGATCTTTTATTGACCACAATTTCTTTTGATTCTTTTTTTAAAATGCTGGCTTTTGGTTTGCTATCAATCCATGACCTATCACAAAGCCTATAAAGACAATGGTAGTTAAATATATAATCTAGCAATGCTATAGAATAGGACTATTGCTCTGAATGAGGACTACCATAGATATTTCTAAGGTCCCTTCCAACTGTTACATTCAGTAGTACTATGAAATCACTCTTGATTCCATGAAGTGTTATCTTAATTTATCAAAACATAATTCAGTCTCTCAAGCTCTTCCTGTGTTCCTAAAATAATAATACAAAATCAGTTCCAAAATTGTTTTTCTTGGTATTGGTTACTTTGAAAAGCAATAATTCATTTGTTGTCAAGAAAAAAACCTTGGTAATGGTTCAGAACCTCTGGCACACATATGGATTTTTAACATTAAAATTAGAAAATATTTAGGATAAGCAAGAGTAGAAATAGAGGGACACCAAGATGCAACACAGGGAAAGTATAGGAGGCAGGAAATGAAAAGGAAGAGATGGGAATTATGGCTCCCACCCACCCCCTACTGCCTTCCACCCTGCCTCTTTTCATAGCATGACACAAAATACTTCAATCATCAAGAACAGGAAAATGAACTGAACTATTTCTTTTTGGACAGATCTTTGATATTCAGTCAGCCAGAGAACAAGAAAGATGAAATACATTGTTGATGAAGCTTCAACATTGCCAGGAGTTAAGGAAAGAATGGTTAATGATGTTCTCCAAATTATTTTTGGCTCTGGAATTTAAAAAAGCAAAACGGAATTAAGCCATATATGATACCCTGCCCATTCCCCAGACATATTGTTCCTAATTATTATTCAGGACCTAGGTTTGGTCCTATTTGCTAGTAAATGAAGCAATTTCTTCTCTATATTCTCTATGCAGTTCAACGTATATTTCCTTGGAAGCACATTGGTTATAAAAAATAGATCTTATTTTGTTGTATATCTACACAACAAGAGGGGGTATAGATTACTTTGGTCATAACACATACAAGTTAAACAAGGATGAAATCTGCTAAGTGACAAATAAAACAGACATAGAGACTATATATGGTAACATATACTTACTCTTGTCTCAAAAATGAATTATGGGCATATGCAACTATGTGTTACTTTGGATAAGAAAATAAGGTGAAATTATTTAAATGTTATTCAGATGTCATACAAAACCTTCAATAGATAACAAAGAAGATGATCAGAAAATTACACATCTGCATTTTTGACACTGTGAGAGAGAGCTATAAATGTCTGGATTTTCCTATAATAGAAAGGGCAATAGTTAGGTAATACATTTATTATAAACCTTTCCATTGATTTAACATGATATCTCTGATTAAATCAGCCAACTTTTTTTCTTCTTCAATTGAGTCCCCTAAAATAGGAATACATGAGTTCCACTGACTTGAGACAGGTCAAGGTTTTTGAGGGGAAGGGGCTAGGTGGGATTTAAGAGATGAAATGGGTGTATCCACTCTCTATAAAGCTTAGGGTGCCAATTTTTCCCCCTAGTACCCAAATAAACAGGAAAAAAGTCTTTCCGGACTCTAAGTTATATAGGCCACAACACAACTACACATTTTGCACACCTACTCTAGATGCTGTGTGAGAGAGTACTATACTCTGAGCTCTGTCCAAAGTGAAAAAAAAATGTATCATTGTATTTGCTTCCATAAACTATACTACACTGAAGACATTTATGTATGTATTTATTACATTTGTATATCATCTAAACTGTCAGGGATATCAGTGGGTTTACATTTTAGTGTAATGTAGTGTAGCCAGGACACTCCCACAACAGCTACACATAGAATTACAGGTAGTGACAGCAGTATCAAACATCCAGGCTGAGGTAGGCAAAGTGACAATTTCTCAGCCTGTCACTGTTTGCTATGGATGTAACAGAATTCTCTGGCCCTGAGAATGTAAATGGATAATTCTAAAACATTGCAGAACAAGAACAGATGGATATTTTGTTGATATTTTAAAAATAAATGATTAGCATCTTCCCCTTTAAGCCAAGACTCTGTTAGAAAGAAGATCAAAGGCAACAAAAAGGCTCTATCTTAAAATACTCATTATTTTTGTTAATTTTCTTTTTGCTTTTAATAGCAGTTTTTATTGTAGACAGAAATATTTGTGTAGACAATAATATTTGAAGTGGTCACTGAATGTATTAAAAACATAATGACGTTAGAAAAGTCAAGCTTTTACTTGTGATGAGTTAGAAAATCTGTTCATTTTCATGAAAATCACATCCAAGATATATGTTCAAAGCTACAGAACAATGGATAAATCGAAATAAATTTATTATCCTTTTCTGATAGAACATAGGAAAGGTTTTTTTAAAGGTTATTAGTATAATAAGGAATGGGATCATTGATGATGTTATGATTGCAAAAGAAATCTGATTGGCAGTTGTAATGCTTGAAGTGATGACATTTTAGTTCATTTAATCTAAAAAAAAACCCCAATATTATAAGCACTCATTGAAAATGAATTCCAGTGAATTCATTTGGTGCCGACCTCCGACTAAACAAATGTAGGATCAAACTTGAAGGCTTTCATTTTCTTTGAGATTAAAAAAATAAGGTGCACCTATACACAACAGTAATTCTTTGGGGACAGTGAATGGTATGGTAGGGTAATGCATGAGGGAATGCATCAAAAAGAAAACAAGAAAAAGATGGGGCAAATTTTACAGAACGTTGATGTTCTTATTTAAAATCTCACATGATTTTAAATTCTTACCCAGAAAAACAGATTTTATATAAGAAAATTAACATTTTATGTGGTAATCTCAGAAGATTTTGGCCATAAAATTATTTAATTTGTCTTGGGGGTTCCATGAACACTTAACAAGAATTGTAAATCGCTTTCTAGACAGAAAGAGTTTATTGTATTTGTATACATTTTTTTTAAATGAGTAATATAATCTATAATCAGGCTAGGATAATATGCCTATACAAAAGTTCCTGGATACTTTCCTCCCAATTTTGCCTTTTTTAAATACCAATTCAAAAGCAAACAAAATAAAATTTGGTGCATTATACCAGGATGCTATTCATTTCCAAGCTTATTGGAGATAGTGATAAGAAAAATTCAGGATATAAATAACATCACACCTGGCATTCATATACCATTTAAATATTTTAAAACGTATCATATATAATACATGAAAAAGTGCATTTCATTAAAATAAATTGATTTTGTTTCCAAGGAACAATTTCAAGACTAATTTTATTTTCTAGCAATTATGTATATAATTTCAATATCTCAAAGATTTGACTATGATTGTCATCGGTCCTTATAATTAAAAAGAGAACCACTATAAGGCCTATTTAGAATTAAAGAAGTTGTAATCTTACTTGAGAGTAAACCCCAATAAACTTACTTCAAGTAACTACAGACTCACTCTTCTTTGTTTTGTTCTGTGTATTTGTATTCATTTAAAAAATGGCTTATAATAAATCACACAACTTCTTTGTCAGACAAGGACTATACATTATTATGGATACAGAGGTAACAAGACCCACTTCTGTATGTCATGACAAGGATTTCCAGAGATTTTGAGGAGTGCAATCTCTGGGTATGTTTTATTGTGCTAGGCCTAAATGCAGATTTGTGTAGAAGCTTCTGCTGAAAAAAGTGAGATGTCTGTTTTTCAATGGCTAAGTTGTCCATCTTTCCCTTACAGCTTCTTAGGATCTACTTTGAAATGGGTAGGCTGAGTTGGCAGTTTTGTACCAGTATTCTAGCTTAAAGTAACCTGTGAGGTAGTTGGTAGCAGTTTAGAATTCAAGCACCCTGGTTTCTCCAGGCTGTGTATATAGTATCTGTCTGATACCTATAAATCAAATCATGCATCATTTGCTTAACATCCCCCAACTGATGTAAAAAGAATTCAGTGGGACTTATTACCTGTGAATAGTTTGTGCAGTTCAATGGGCTTAGAGCTTAAAGTCCAACTGCAATCAAAGTGATATGTTGTTTGAGATGCTTACTCACAGGAGACTTTCATATTAACAGGTCTGGAGGAACAACTTCAGTGAGCACTATGTATTCTGTGATTAGATGCTTATAGTCATGTTGCCCAGCCTTTGAAACACATAGAGAGAAATCCCTTCAGGCTCAGTTTGCTGCATCCATAAATTGTATTATCTATTTTCTATCCATTTAGCTGAGTCTCTTGGTAAACAAATGATTACTTACAGAGATGGATCAGTGTGGGAGGATAGGGTCAAACAAGGGGAAAAATGGGATTTTGTCTATGATGCAGATAGATACTAAAATTCTTCTCTCAACTATGCATGTCAGCTTTTAATCCTTTATTTTTCTGATGGATTCAGAGTCAACCCAACATTCCAAGAGACAATAACAAGCACAGCAAGCAATATCAATAGAAACTGCTAGGAAACTCATAATAGCAGAGCACCCTAGATGACAGTGGAATGGAAGAAATGCTGCAGAATATGTACAAATGAGGGTATATCCAGGATTCTTTCAGTCTGTCTTGGAGGAAAAGCAGTATTTATTGCACTTCATGATTTAATTATGATTTATACTAGGTTGGACAACTCAGCCCAAGCTCAAGACTCAATTTTTGTGGTCCTTACAGCATTCAGCTAAGATTCAGCAGTCCAATCGCATATTTTCATCAGCATATGATGCTTTTTGCCCTTTTTGTCTGCTTAGAGTTTAAAAATAGATGATTGACCTTAACACACTTATTTTCAAGCTTTAAATCCCCCCAAACAGGCAAGGGAGGACAGGAGTTAAATCTTTGGCCTTGTTTTCCCTGAAGGCATTAATGGACACAACCAGTGTGCCCTCAGAGGCCCAAATAATAATAACAACAAAAATAAAGTGTATCCTCCTGAGTCAAAAAAAGATTATCTATTGCTTCTGGTTTGTACTGAACATTTTATCAAAAAGGAAGAGATAAAATCCTCACATGGAATAACAACATCTGTCAAAATCATACCTATATTAACTTGTTAGCTGCTCAAAGAATCTGGGGTTAATAAAAGAAAAATATAGTGTAGTTTTGTCCAGATTTGCAAGTACCGTCAGTTAAATAAGAAAATCTTTTCAAAAAGAAGACACTGCTGCCCAAAAACAATACACACATTCTGTCCAGTTCGTTTTCAAATAGTAGAAGGGAAACCAGATGTGCTTTGAAAATGTATTTGTCGTCTGTCTCAAAATCAACAGCAGTTTTCTAAAGGAACCCCATTGCTCAAAGAGAGCCAGTTTAGTGATTAAAGCATCAGGCTACTGTAGAAAGTGGGAGTCTGACTTCAAGACTTAGCCATGAAGAAAGCCAGATGGGTGATTTTGGGCCAATCATTCCCTCAGCCCAACCCACTTCACAGGGTTGTTTTTATGGGAAAAATAAGAGGAGGAAGGTATATTGGATATGTTCACCACTTTTAATTATTTGTGGAAAAAAATAAAGGTGAGGTACAAATAAATCAAAATATGCTAGCTTCTAATAATTCCACCTAGAGGTCTCTGTCCACATGAACCTTTAAAGAAGCTGGTATGTAAAGGTTCTGCATAAACAATTGTTGTGGACAAAAAACTGCACCTCTTCAATTACTCATTCACTGCACCATGTCTTTTTCCTTGTTGTTACTGGAGAGGATGCCACACCTGAATATAATCTTTTTATGATATTATTTTATTGCATTTTATTATAATTTTGAGAGTTTTAACCGCCCCCCCCGCCCATGGTAAACAAAATATACAATAATACTTTCTGTCAAACAATATATGGAGTTAATAATGTGTGTATTGTGCTGGTTTGATTCTAGAATTATTTAGCCAACAATTGAGTCCCAAGGGTGGGTAGCCAGATGCTTCTGAATAGTTGCAATATGGGATGAAAACAGTGGTCCTCAGTTTTGTTTCTGGGAGGTTTTTTGCACTCAAATTGTTCTCAAAATAATATCATTGATTAGTCTAATATTATAAAATTCCATTCAATGGAAATACAGGTAGTCCTCAACTTATTTATTTAGCAACTGTTACAATGGGATTGAAAAAAGTGACTTACAAGTTCTTGTACTTATTACCACTGTAGCATCCCCCGTCATGTGATCAAAATTTAGGTGTTTGACATATTGCATGCATTTATGATGGTTGCAATATCCCAGGTTCACGTGATCGCCATTTGCAACCATCCCATCTGGCTTCTGAGAAGCACAGTCAATGAGGAAAGCCGAATTTCCAGATTCCTTCAAAGATGGCATGATTCATTTAACAAGTACAGTGATTTTTGTAATAACCACGACAAAAAAAAGGTCATAAAATTGGGTGCAACTCATTTAACTGCCTTGCTTAGCAACAGAAATTATGCTCCCAATTGTGGTAGTAAGTCAAAGACTTCCTGTAATGAAAATCAAAATGGATTAAAGGATGTGATTAGGACATATATTGAGTGTTTACCCCAGAAAGTTTCTAATTCTACTAGTATAAAATAGGTTTTAGAATAAATATTTCAGATTAAATAAATAAATAACTTTATTATCATTGTACGTGTATACACAGTATACCCATACAACGAAATTCACTTAAAACCCAAAGACCAGGTCCAACACACATAACAATCCCCAATCACACTCCCACCCACCACAATTCCCCACCCCTAAACCACCCAAACAGCCACACAACAGACCAAGTGCTCACTGATGGTGGCCCTTTAGTTCATTGTTGAGTGCAATTATAGCTCTGGGATAAAAACTATTCAGAAAACATGTGGTCCAAGTTTTAATTGTTCTATATCTTCTGCCAGAAGGCAACAGTCCAAAAAGATTGTAAGCAGGATGGGAAGAGTCTCTGAGAATGTTATGCAACTTTCTCAAACCGCCAGATTAGAAGATGTCATCCAGGGCTGGTAGCTGGAGTCCAATGATATTCTGGGTAGTTTTAGAGAGGGAACTTACTTAAAACAGCCTTACCTCATTCAAATATGAATCCCAACTAAAGGGGCAATGTTTACACTGACAAATAAGTTGTAAGAAATCTGTCTGTACTTCATTGCAAGAGGGTATTTCGCTATCACAGAGCGTTTGCAATTCAGCCCCTACTGTTGGAAGAGACTCCTTGACTTTACTTATCACCTGCAACATCCCCGCCCAGGCTGGGCAAAAATAAACGACGCCACTGCGCAATCGCGCACCTCGCCTGGGACTTTCAAGAGCCTCTTGTTCGCCCCTTCGTTAATCCGTGGTTACGAGTCGCCGTCTGACCTGGTGCTGGGTACCGCTCTACCATGCCGCTTTCGAGATAGCGGCGGCGGCGGCTGCCCGCCTTTTCTCGCTTGAGGCTAAACTGCCGGGTCGCGCAGTTGCAAAGCGCTTCGGCCTGGCGCTCTTTGAAGCCGAGCGTGGAGGACGTGATTGGCACGAGCGCCTGACCTCTGCAGAGCTGCGCGCGTTCCTTTCCGAGCCAAGCCTGGGGTCGCTGTCTGCATCTTTGTGTCTGGGCTGGTTGGAAACGCAGGGGCCGTTGCTGACAGTCTTTTAATAAACGTTTACAGCGTTCAGTTGTTTACACCACTCTTCCATGTTTTGGGTTGTTTTCAGAGGCAGAGTTCTGCCCTGTAATTTCTAAATACAACTCGTTTAGTGACTGTTCAGAGTTACAATGGTACTGAAAAAAAAAGGGACTTTGTAATAGCAATAGCACTTATATACAGCTTTCTAGTGATTTACAGGAGTCTCTTAAATGGTTTACAGAGTCAGTCTATTGCCTAACCCGCACTGCAAACCTTGGCTCCTATGGTGATTTTCAAATGTTATTGGTGATTTCATCCATAGTTAGACCATGTGTAATTGACAGACTTGATTTTATCATAGATTTTATCTGTTAGGTATTATTTTATTCTAGAATTTTTAACTGTATTAACTGACTGTTTTTATTTGCTCTGGTCTCTGGTTAATGATGATAATAAATTGGAACTGAATTGGATTGGATTGGTGATTTCATCCATAGCTGGATTTTCCCGTGGCTGTGCTAGATTACAGATGCTCCATCGATTCTATAAAGACAGAAAATGCCTAAAACATTTTTCTCAGAAGTGGAATAAACAATTATTTTATTTTATTATTTATTTTATTTGATTTCTATACCGCCCTACTCCCGAAGGACTCAGGGCGGTGCACAGCCAAACAATAAAACACATACATACAAAATTTAAAAGTAGGATAAAATCAAATTAAATAATTTCGGCCCCGACAAATTTAAAACCCCAAACTTTTAAAACCAATTTAAAATTGAATGTATAAAATACTAAAAGATATTTAAAAATTAAAAATCTTTTTTAAAAGAGGGAGAAAATTAGGCCAGGCCTGCCTAATTTCACCGCCTGGTGAAATAGTAAGGTCTTTAAAGCGCGGTGGAAGGTGCGCAGATCCGGGATCCTCCGTATCTCTGGGGGGAGCTCGTTCCAGATAGTAGGTGCCCCCACAGAGAAGGCTCTCCCCCGGGGGGCTGCCAGTCGGCATTGTTTGGTTGATGGCACCCGGAGGAGCCCCTCTCTATGGGAGCGTACCGGCCGGTGGGAGGCTATTGGTAATAGTAGGCGGTCCCGCAAGTACCCAGGTCCTAAGCCATGGAGCGCTTTAAAGGTGGTAACCAAAACCTTGAAGCGCACCTGGAAGACAATGATTTGTTCTTTCAGAATGGTGAATAAAATTAAGAGTTCATACATGGACAGATTGAATTTTTAAAGTACAGGTGTGTCAGATTTTAAGAGCTTTTAAGTCCTTGCTAAAGTATTGGAAAGAATTTTGCAACGTATGGCTGAGATGGTTTCCCTTTTTTTTTTCTTCAAGCTGAGAATCTATTATTTTTTCTTAGGGTCACCTGATACTGGTATTTAAATTTATTTATTCATTTGATCAATTTATATAGCCACCCATCTCAACTGTGACACCCATTGGACGATGATTACCGTAAAAGAATACATGTAGAACTAGCAATAGCATTTAGACTTATATATTGCTTCATAATACTTTACAACCCTCTCTAAACATATTGCCCCCAACAATTTGGGTCCTCCTTTTACCGACCTCGGAAGGTTGGAAGGCTGAGTCAACCTTGTGCCAGTCAGGATCGAACCCCTGGCAGTCAGCAGAATTAGCCTGCAATATTGCATTCTAACCACCGTGCCACCATGGCTCTTATGACCATTTTTCACACTTATAACCACTGCTGCATTCCCATGATCACATGATTCAGATGCTTGACAAGTAGTTCATATTTATGATGGTTGCATTGTCCCAGAGTCGTGTGATCCCCTTTTATGACCTGTCAAGCAAAATCAACAGGGAAGCCAGATTCACTTAACGACCAAGTTACTAATTTAACAACTGAAGTGATTCTCTTAACAAATGTAGCAAGAAAGGTCATAAAAAGGGGCAAAACTCATTTAACACATTTCTCACATAACAACAAATTTTGGGCTCAATTGTCATAAGTTGAGGACTGCCTATAGTTGAAACTTCAAAGACTCTCCAAATAGGCAGGTGCTGACTTCTTTCCCTCTCGAGTGGCAGAGCATCCGTGTAGTGTATTCCAGAATTCCAAGGTGAGGGAGAAATATTTTCAGTCCAGATCTGAGGAAAGTTTTTTTCTTTTTAATTTTCAGAAAAACGTTGGGCCCAGGCACACGGCCATTCCCTCATACGCTGTTCCAATGGTGAGAAGCAGATTACACTTTCCCCCCAGAAATAATATGAAATAGTTTTCTGATTATTTCTGAAACTGTCTGCAGGCTTGTGAGTCATGAATTTTATTGACATATTTTTTAGGCCACTGGAAGATAAGTTTTAAAAACTAAATTAGCTTTATTATACTGGTTTATGTTATTTTTGTATATCCAGTGACCATGAGTGACATGTGGAAGTTTAGCCATTTCTGGACAAGATTGCATGCCCTATTCACTTTTTTATTTTTGAATGATACTTAACAGTATGATGAATATAAGAGTTATTGATTAATTGATAGGCCTGGTTCACACATAAAATCATGGTTTATTGATGAAGATAAGTAAGGATTTATTGAACAAATTTATTGGCTTGCTTACATACAATAGATTGCTTTATGCATGCCACTAAACCCAAAATACATCACATTAAGATTTAGTGTTATGAAGATGTGAACATGGATTGATATAACTTAAATTTTTTGATAGCTGATAGCTAATTAGTACTAGAAAATTGTACCCTATCGGTCCCAATTCTCATACCTTATCAATGAAAATAAATGGCCTACAGCATTTGTTCCTAGTTTTTAATTTTACATAATTTTACATAATTGGTATATCATCAATAAAAACTTATGAGAATCAATATTTAAATCAAAATTAACAATTCATTATGCAGGGAAGTCATCGGAGATGTACCTTCCTATAAGTGGGACGTCAGAATTGAAAAGCTTTTTAAAAAAATAGAAATGCTTAAGATGTTATGAAATAAAAGTCATGAGATTTTAATGTTTTAATTTGAGCTCATAATTGTTTTAAATTAATTTTTATTGAAAAAAATTTACAGAGTAAAAACATTTAAAAGAAAAACAATAAAGAGAAGAAAAAAGAAAAGAATAAAAAGATGATAAAAGTAAAAAAGACAAAAGACAAAAGACAATATAAAGAAATGGCTTTTGATCTTTACAGTAATTATAATTCTTTCAAATTTTATTTTAGCTCCCTTCTTAGATTAGCCTTTTATTGTCATTGTACATCATATATACAATGAAATTGGTTTAGCTTCTCTGGTGCAATCTATAACAGAAAATACAAAACAACATAAATAGTATAGAGAATAATCCCTATACAAGTAATTGGCGGGGGGGGGAAGGCTAGCCATACATTTCCATATGTGCGTGGAGTGATTGTGATTGTGTTTAGGAATCTGACAGCCCATGAGGAGAAGCTGTTTTTAAACCCATTTGTCCAGCTGACTATGCTTCAATGTCTTCTGCCCAATAGTAGAAGTGGAAAGAGACACTGGCCAGGGTGTGAATCATCCCTAAGTATCTTCCTTACTCTGCTGAAACAGAGAGCTGGCGATGTCATCTAGTGGTGTTAGAGGGCAACCAATGGTTTCTTGTTCCAAATTAATCACTCTCTGTCGTGCCTTCCTGTCTGCAGCTGTTAGACCAGCATACCATACTGTTATACAATATGTGAGGACACTTTCTACCATAGACAGATAGAAAGAAGTCATCAGCTGTTGTTCCACCTGATTTTTCCGCAGGACTCTAAGGAAATGAAGTCTCTGTTGAGCCTTACTAACCACCAGGGATGTGTTGTTTTTCCAGGTGAGGTCTTGACTAATGAGCACTCCCAAGAATTTAAAAGAGGAAACCCTCTCTACACAGCCCCCCTCGATATACAGTGGGGCAGGTTCCTCTCTGTGCTTCCGGAAATCCAGCACCATCTCCTTTGTCTTGCTAGTATTTAGATATAAGTTGTTTTTTGAACACCATATGGATCCCTTCTGGACTTCTTCCCTATATGCTGATTCGTCCCTTCTGTTATAAGCTCCAACACCGTTGTGTCGTCTGCAAACTTTATTATGGTGTTAGATGGATTCGAAGCTATGCAGTCATATGTATACAGCGAGTACAGGAAGCGGCTGAGCACATAGCCCTGAGGGGAGCCTGTGCTGAGCTTCAGGGTGGAAGATGTCAGAGACCCAACCCTTATTGTTTGTGGATGGTTAGTCAGGAAGACTTTGACCCAGTCACACATGAGGGAAGGGAAATTCAGTCAGCTTTTCAATGAGAATCCCTGGTAAAATGGTATTAAAGGCCGAGCTATAATCTATAAAACCATTCTTACATAGTTCCCAGATTTCTCGAGGTGTCTCAATGCAGTATGTAAAGCAGTGGCGATGGTGTCTTCTATTGACCTGTTGCTTCTATAAGTAAACTGGTGTTGATCAATCTCTCAAAGCATTTCCTCACTAAAGACATCAGTGCAATGGATCTATAATCATTCAGGCTGTTTATGGCTGCTTTCTTTGGAACTAGAATGATTGTAGCTGCTTTCAAGCAAGATGGAACTCTAGCCAATTGCAGGGAGATGTTAAAAATCTTTGTCAGGACCTCTGTTAATTGGTCAGTGCAGATTTTTACCTCTTTCCCCAGGACTCTGTCTGGACCTGCAGCTTTGTTGGGATTTATGGCCTTCAGCACAGCTCTTACTTGATGTTCATGCAGGGTGAGTGGCTGGAGATTAGAGGGCCTTTGACCTAGAGCCACAGAGACAAATCTTTTAACCTCAAAGTGGCGAAGAAGCTATTCAGCTCCTCCCCCAGCAGGGCATCAGCATTGGCTGTTTTCATTGTATTTCCCTTATAATTATAATTCTTTCCACAATCTGTCCTTTCTAAACATTAAACCTGTAAGTATATTTTTCCATTTTCAGCAAAACATCCATAAAGGTTTCCAGTCACTGATAATTGTACTTTTGCCTTTTCTCTAATTAAATGTCAGTTTTGCCATATCTGCAAATTCTGTCATATTCACTAAACATTCCTCCATTGTAGGTGTTTCAGAATTTTCCCATCTTTCTGCATATAACAATCTTGGTAATCTTACCATGTACAAAAACAATTCTCCATATACCGGTAATAGGGAGCTGATAAGCCATCTGGTCCTGACACTTTTCCTATTTTAGTCTTTTTATCAAACTTTTCATAATCTTTAATTTATTTATGTTTTATAATTTTAAATAATACTAGACAACACATGTCCCATTGGATAATCATTTCAGAGAAAATTCTTATCTAAACAGAAACAACACGAATAGCGGAACAGTGGGAACACGAGCAAAGTGAAAGAAACATCTTTGTTCCAAAAGACCATGTAAGTCAGATAATAGTTCTTGAATTTTTCAAAGCTTTTGGATCAGTTAAATTGTCCAAGGAAGGAGTTTCATTAGTGGATCTTGATTCTTCTTAATATTTTTATTTATTTTTTTTGCAAAAGAAAAGAGCCAATATTCCTCATACTTTGTTTTATAGGAATGAGTATATCTTTGATGAAATGAAGCTGTATAACCTGTTGACTGACTTATATATTGATATAGTATGTTAGGATGCCACACTAAAAACAGGAAATTCCATTGTAGGAGGAGAAACATATTAGTTTAGATAGCAAAAAATCAGGCCAAGCATTGGTGGGATTCTACAGGTTCAGACCGGTTCGGCAAAACCGGTAGTTCCTACTTCCTGCCAAGAGCGAACTGGTTCTCTGTTGCTGTGAAGGTGGGCCTGCCCGTCCACCCTGGGTCATCCTGACCTTTATTTCTACTTCTGAAGCCCAGCTATTCAGGGGTGGCACATTGAAGTGGCCCTCCTCAGCTGTTTTCTTTGCTCCTTTCCTTGTTTGCAATGCGGAAGTTCAATTTTATATAAACTGCACATACACACGCAGTGAGCATCTGGCGTGCACTCAATGAACCGGTTGTTCAGCTGGTAGGATCCCACCCCTGAGGCCAAGTCTGGTAGCACCTTTTCCAACCAAGAAATGTTATTATAAGGCATATGTTTTTATGCACTGCAGCTTACTTCAGCAGGCTAAGGCAAAATCAACAAATCACATCAGGGCTCAGTGCAACAGATGAACCCCAAATGGTTTAGGATTGTGGGACAAAAAGCAGCCTTTCATGATGAGAACTAAAAGAGATAAAGCATCACTATTGCAATGTAGAAATCTTGGATTCAATACATTGTGAGTACAAATAGCTCTAGAAATACAAACCTGGAACTCTTAGTTTGTTTCTGTTATCTGGGTTTATGATCACACGAAATACATTTACTGTTCTGGGGTAAAAATTATAGTTTGTTATTGGCTTACTGATTATAACTGACTTAGAATAATGCGTGAATAATTTGTGCTTCATGTTGTTTTTAGATTATATACTCCTGGAGTTATTGCTTTATAAGTAACTCAAGAAGGCGAACATGCTTAATACTCCTTCCTCTATCTATTTTCCTCACAATAACTACCTTGTGAGGTAAGTTGGGCTGTAGAAAATGGAAAGGAAAACAAGCCAGAACTTAGCCAAACAAACCATTGTTGCTTTCTTTGCAAAACCTTCCATTTGGCTTGTTCAAGAACCCATGGTTAAAATAAACTCTGGCTTGCTATCTATTTTTGTACACTGACTCTTTAGCAGTGAAAAGTATAGAATTAAAACATCTCTTACATGTTCCAGAAACAGATGGGAACATACTGTATCTCCCATCATAAACACAGAAAAGCTGGAAATATTGGCAACTATGTAAACCCCCACCCCACCCCCGCTATACATACTCAGAAAAGAGGAGCATTTAAAAATAGGAGCAGTCTGAAAATCTAATCAGAGAGTCCTTGGGGAGATCCTATGCATTTGTTGTTGTAGTGTAAGAACCTCATTAAAAAGCATCTCTATTGTGCTAATCATGGAGAGGGAGTTATGAGAAAAGGATGCTGACTGCTGTCAGGTACACATTGTTAATAATGACAGCGCATAAATGTGTGTACATATATACATGTTTCTCTATCCATCTAAAAAAGAGGATTTTTATTGTGGTTGAGCGTTTCATAAATCTATTTTTTCCTTCTGTTATGTTACAATTTCTTATGATGTTTATCTTTCTAATAGAAAAATTTGGGATATGATTCTTATCTTCCAATTATCCCTCTTACAAAAAATGGTAATATTTTAAAGACATATTCATAAAGCAGTATGGGTTTACATTAGAAGGATATCAAGATGGGGAGAGAAATATAGGCATACTTTAAAATTGCTTTTTTGACAGTAAATATAAATTACTGTAGATATGAAATTTTCTAAGGCTGTGCAAGTTTCAAACATGATTTGGAAGAAATGCTTCAGACTTTCAGCCATCACAGCACCTCTTTGCTGTTCGTTAAAGTAGCATGACTTTAAGTTTTATATCTCCTTCCTACCCCTCACCTCTGAAGATTGAATGTCAAATTTGCTAAAATGAGGACTGCTATATGTGGGGCAGAGAAAATAGTCTGAAGTTATTTAGGTATGATGTAGGCAGGGTGTGCTAATGTGGCTGCTACAACATTGATAGAATATTTATTTATTTATTTATTTGATTTATATTGCTGACTATTCACCCATGGCGACTCAAGGCGGCTTACAGAATATAAAAAACCAGATTTAAAAAACTAAAACTCATAAAAAATCAAATAAATTAATGTAATAAAATTACCCCTGACCCCCACTTCCCATCCCAGTGACAGCGAATCACACGAGCCATTTAATGGGCTTCAACATGGGGTTCCCCAGGCCTGCTGACAGAACCAGGTCTTCAGTGCCTTCCGGAAGAAAATTAGGGTGGGGGCTGTTCTAATCTCTGGGGGAATGATGTTCCAGAGAGAGGGAGCCACCACAGAGAAGGCCCTTCTTCTGGGTCCCACCAGGTGTACGTCCTTAGAGGATGGGACCCACAGCATTCCCTGCCTCCCCGCTCTAATGTTTCGGGTAGAAGTGACCAGCAGGAGACGGTCCCTCAGATAACCTGGTCCTAAGCCATGAAGGGCTTTAAAGGTGACAACTAGCACCTTGAATTGCACCCAGAAGCAAATCGGCAGCTAATTCAGCTCCCGCAAGAGAAGTGATATATGTGCACACCAGGGTCTGTATAAAACCATGCAGGCTGCTGCATTTTGCACCAATTAGAACTTCCGGATGCTCTTCAAGGGCAGCCCCATGTAGAGCACATTGCAATACTCAAGATGGGAAGTGACTAAGGCATGAGTAACTGTGAGTAGGGATTGCCAGTCCAGGAAAGGGCGTAACTGGCGCACAACTCGTAGTTGCACGAAAACCCTGGCCGTGACCATCACCTGCTCTTCGAGCAGGACTCGTGAGTCCAGGAGAACCCCCAGATTATGCACAGGGTCTGTTTGGGGTAGTGCCACCCCATCCAAGACCAAAGATGGCAATTCTCCCTGAGCCAATGAACCCCAAACCCAGAGCCACTCGGTCTTGCCAGGGTTTAGTTTCAATCCATTGCTCTCCATCCAATCCGTAACAGCCTCCAGACACTGCGAAAGGGAGGACACAGCATCACTTACTCACCACAGGCTGAGACATACAGCTGAGTATCATCAGCATATTGATGATACCTCAGTCCATGTTGACGGATGATCTTACCCAGCGGCTTCATATAAATGTTGAACAGAAGTGGAGAGACTACTGAGCCCTGTGGCACCCCGCATAGCAGTGGTCGAGGACTGGATCTATCCCCTCCTATCAGCACTGATTGAGAGCGGCCACAGAGGAAGGAAGTGAACCAGGATAGCACAAGGCCTCCCACTTCAATCCCCCAAAGCTGCTCCAGGAGAATACCATGGTCGATGGTATCAAAAGCCTCCAAGAGGTCAAGTAGAGCAAGGATGGATGCACTACCCCCATCCCGCTCCTGGCAGAGATCATCCAAAAGTGCAACCAATGCCGTTTCTGTCCCAAATCCAGGCCTGAATCCAGACTGGTAGGGGTCGAGATAATCCATTTCATCCAGAAACCTCTGGAGCTGCCACGCAACCACCTTCTTGACAACCTTCCCCCAAAAGGGAAGATTGGAGACAGGTTGGGTGGAGTCCAGCGATGGCTTCTTAAGAAGAAGGCGGACCATAGCCTCCTTAAAGTGCTGGGGCACTGCCCCCTCCTTTAGGGAAGCATTAATCACCACCAGAGTCCACCCGCCTGTCACCTCCTGGGAAGCTTTCACAAGCCAGGAGGGACATGGGTCTAATACACAGGGACTTGCGCGCATACTCCCTAGGATCCTCTCCACTTCCTCAGGAGCAACAGGGTCAAACTGTTCCCAGATAACAGGGCAAGAACCTGCCTCAAGGGCTTCTATCAGACCAGCAACCACGCTGGTGGGAACGAAGTTGAGCAATTTTGTGTTCCAGAAAATCTGCAAACTCCTCAGCTCATCTCTTCAGGTGGACCTCAATCTCCTCCTTCCCCAGGAGGAGGAGGCTCATCTTAAAGAGAGTCGCTGGTGATATTTGCTCTATCATCAAATACACTCAGCCAGAATAAAGACAGTGTGTGTTGAGAGTCCAACTGTGACTCAATCTGCAGTTCACTGTGTGTTTTCCAGGAGGAAGTGTACTATATTCATTGGCTAGGAGAGGTGCCTGATCTGACCAGAATTATCTGCAGTTCCATACTGGTTTACAGAGTTTAATAGACTTCTTGTCAAATACAAGAAATGAGAAATCCAAGAAGTTTAAATGAATATAAAGGTTTATTGCAAGTTTAAACTCTTTACCAGAATCTGAACTACTAACAGTCAAAACAAGAGTAGATAAGAGACAGTGGAATTCAAGTTGAGCTAGACTTAGATCTCTTGTGGATGCGAAGGGACTCGAGACTTATGATGTATTTGACCCCTCCCTCAGGATCAGCCTGGTAATCTCCTATACTTTTACTTTCTTTTCTTTCTTTTTCTTTTATAGAAGTGCACTGTTATTTGCTTTATACAATCCATGTCTGGTCTTATTATTCCTTTACTCTTTATCCATACATATAATAAGTTAAAGTAGAGGAAAGCAAATTTATTGATTATTTCTTCGGCTTTTTTTAATAGCTGAAAGCAATATGAAGCAAGTTCAAATAGTATCATACTATAATACGATTTGGATAAATGTAGCTATGGCAGAACAGAGGGTACGAAAAAGAAATCTATAGCCAGGATTGGTGTTGTTACCCACAGGGCAAAAGGATCACAGTAGAACAGATGGATTCCTGCTGGCATTGTAACATGATCAACTGTACTCAAGAAGAGATTATATAATGCAAGAACAAAGCCACTCTAGTGTACCAGAATCTCAATGCAGTCACATCTGCTTAATTGCAAGTGCTTGTGCAGAGTGGAAAAGCTGGTAATTTAATGTTTAACTTCCCTCTTCCTTAATATGTATAAATTAGTATTTTTTGATGGTATCACTGGGATTCAGTTTCTCCTATGAATTGGACCTTGCTCACAAAACTCATTAAATCTAATGGGTACTTACTCCATAGATGTTTCTCATACCACCCCAACATTTGAGACAACATATTCTGTAGCTGGGCTCCTGGGGAGAAAAAGTGAGTGACTTGCAACCTTCCCTACTGGCTTCCCCACTTAACCCAGGGATATCTGTAATTGCTGCCTAGAGGCCTGTTCTTCCTATTCCTATCCTTATTCCCTTGGGGGCGGGGGGGGGGGGGGCGGAAGGGTTAAAAAAATAGTTCACCACTTTCAGAGATATTATTACCTTTCCAATATCAATTGTGTCTGTCCTGCTGGTATAGGGAAATGAATTGTGGTTCCTAATCCAAGGAAACCTGTACAGGTATTCCTCTTTTAGTGGCTGCCTCATTCAGTGACTGTTCACGGTTACAATAATGATGAAAAATTAATTTTGTTACCCATCCACTGACAACCTTCTGAGGTCTGTACAATAAAGTGAAGGAAAATTGAAGCAAGATCTTAGGCATGGTCATCGTTTCGCTTAGTTTTGCTTAATGACTAAGTTGCCAGTCTCAGTTGTGGTTGCTAAATGTACAGACTGTCATTGCTAAATGAGTCTGTACATCCATGGCCTAAACCCCACAATATGGCTATTTCAAATTCCCAGAAGCCACCCAGACTGTTTTTTCTCCAGGACCAATCAAAACAATACCATGAATTTTTTTTTGTTTAGTTTTGGCTTTGTGTTTTATGAATTGTGCCATTGCAGTTTGTGAAACAAAATATATGACAAAGGTTTCTGTGATGTAGGCCAGCCCTCTGTTTCTCTTTTTTGTTCACAAAACACTGAGAGAAAAGTTAATGGGAATTTAATTGGAATTAAATTAGGAAATAAGTGTATTGGTCTTTAGCAGATCTGTGCTCTCACAGAAAAGTCAGGGCAGTGTATATCACAGGCTAATACAAGTAACAAATAGTGAAAGCTGCCCAAAGGTAAATCTATTAAAGTCAATTTTGTGTGCTTATTCTGCAGTTTTTGCCATTTTGCATAATGTAATGTTCAATGTTCTATCTGCTTACCATGGAGACAGAGAAGTGCCATCCTTTGGCAATTGCAAAATGTATTCAATCATTTTTAAGCTTCATCGTATTGCTTCACTCTTTACCATACAAGGAATAAATAGTTAAATGGAAAGCAAGAGCCAGTTTGATATAGTGGTTACTTAGGGTTGCTAGGTGTCCACTATTTGAGTGGACAGTCTACTTTTTTCACATTATGTTCATTATTTTTTTTCACAAAATAGTGGACATTTTTTTTATTCAAAAGCTTTATGATGAAATGGTACGTAATCTAAAGCTGTACAGTCTAAGAGAATAAGGATAGGAGAATTGCGTTTTGTCTTTTTTTTTCATAAGTTAGAATGAGACAAAGATCGAATGCTCATTGCAATAATCACATTTTACACAACAGCGCAAAAAATGCATTAAAGCAGTTATCTTTTGATATCGAAAATGTAGTGCTGAAGGTTTTTGCCGAATGTTCGAATTCTGCGAAGAAACGAGAAGAGTTGAAATCATTTTTTGAGTTTTGCGAGTCAGAATACCATGAAGTTTTGCGCCATGTTCCAACATGTTGGTTAAGTTTGTTTAAAGCGGTCGAAAGACTTCTTTTAAACTGGATACCTCTAAAATCGTATTTTATTTCTCTTGGATCTGATGAGTGCCGTAAAGTTATCTGGAACCTTATTTCGGATCAGGAAAATGAACTCGCAAAGGATGATGAACCAACAATTTCAGAATTGTATTTATATTTCACGCACTTCTTCATATCAATAATGCAAGACATCCTACTGAAGCTGGAAAGCAAGAAAATTCTTGCATGTGATCTTCACATTATCATGTGTAAGCTGCGTGATTCTTTGCAAAAAGAATATGATGAGCAGTTTTTTGGAATGAAAGTTTTATTTGCCTTACGTAAAAAACATTTGCCTGAGAATGCCTTGCAAAAGTTCAAGAAAGAAGCCATCAATGTGTATCAAAGAGCCATTGCATACCTAGAAAAGTGGTATAATTTCACTGATTCAGTATATGAGACGCTAAATTGTTTCAATCTAATTGATCGCAATAATCCTCCAACTTTAGAAGAAATGACGAACATCTGGTTATTATCACCATGGCGAGAAGAACTTCCACCCAACACTCTCTTCGATGAAATTTCTGCCTTAGAAGAAGTTTATGTTCATCTGCAGGGCGATTCATCCCTTGATAAGTGGACATACTTTTTCAAGAAAGAGCCAGCTCTGAGTTTACTGAAACTGTTTCAGTATTGTGCATCAATTCCGGTATCAAATGCAAACGTTGAACGAATTTTCAGCATCATGGGAAATTTGTGAACTGACGAACGTAACCGACTGCTTGTATCAGTTCGAAGTGAACTTTGTATATTTTTTAATATTTCTCAACGTTGTACTGAAATTAAAGAATTATTCCTTAAACACAAAGAATTGATCAAAGCTGCGCAGTCAAATAAAAAATACACACGACAGGAAAGTAAAATGTAATTTAATATTTTACATATTATTATAATATATTTGATGTTTTGAATTTTAAGTAGTTTTGAAGTGATTATTTTAATATGTGTTAAAATGTTTGTAAGAAAATATATAATTTAATTGTAATTTTTTTTTATTTTTTTACTACTTAACCCCCCTCCCCGCCCCCGCTTGTCCGCTATTTTTGGGAAGCAGACCTGGCAACCCTAGTTACAGTGCTGGCCTAGGAATAGGGAAACTTTGAGTTCTACTCGTGCCATAGGCCTACCAGTAGAAGCTAGTGTGGTGATTTAGAGCCATTGGCCATAGGAAGAAGGCAAGGGCAAACAACTTTTCTCATTCTATAATACTTCACAATTCTGGAATTTCCTAGTGATCTCCAGGTCCAAGTTCTAACTTAGTGATGATTGGCTTCCTCATTATCATCTAAGATCAGCTAAGTGTTGCACAAGGCTATTAGGTAATTTTTTTAACGGAATTGGGGCCGTTCAGTCAGATAATTTTCCTCTAATAAGTTAAGTGCCTTCTAATTTTATGTCATAAGCAAATCTCATAATCATTTATTTGCTCCTGGCAATCAATAGGATATTGGATGAAATAAGCTATTTCCTAAGTCCCATGAAATTCAGTAATGACTCTTCTCCAGTTTTAAAGTTTGTCTTTTAATGAAATGTCTGAGTAACCCTTCAAACTCCTGAAATATTCCTAAGGTCAATTGAATTTAAATACATTCTAACTTCATTAGATGACATGGCCTGTCTTCTACACTTCAATTCATTTTATCTCTGGATGCTGATTCCTCAAACAGATTGGTTTCATTAATAATTATGTATAGGTGTGCAATATACCAGGTGTATTACTGAAGCACAAAAAATGCTACATAATCCCTAGGCTTTTTCAAAAAATGTAAACTATCAAATTCTTAAATAAATATTTTCTATTTGTCCTTTAATAGTGATTTGCAAAAAAAAAAAGGTAGCTGATGAGTTAGGTATAATATACTGAAATTTGCATGCAATATTTTGACCTTCAGATGTGATTAACATTATGCAAGCAGTATTTCTAAATTACCTAGGATTGCATAAGATTTAAGTATTACTTAATGATAATTCTTTCCGTTCTTTTTTAGCAGACACAAGATTAGTTAAAATCTCTGCTAATGGAGCTGCTAGTCTGTATGCCAAGTCTCTATTAAATACAGAGTCGTTGTTCCTTGCTCTGAACATTGGCTCAAAGGTTTCAGATATTTGATAATTCATAAAAAGTGTGAGTGGCTTACACTTCCTGTTCTTCATGGCTGTTTGTGCATCTTCTGTCAGAATAAGCTAGAGACAGTTTGCGAACCTCACTGCAGAATACAAATGTATACATTCTGTTTGGATTTTAGAAAGAAGTAGAGAACAATATTTATAATATTGTTTTCTACAAGCATAACTGCAGTAGAGTTATAGAATTTGTTTTCTCTTTTCATTTAAAAGAGTGTGAGTTTTTTCTTATCCCTGGTTATGAACTGACCTTCTTTAACATGAACAAAAATAGAAGTATAACATATTGCAGTCAACCCTATTAACTAGTGAGACTAGAGCACTTAAATTGCATTGATAGCTTCTCCAGGCTATAGAACTTTCTTTTTCTCTGAATAGCTACTCTGTATTATTCTGGCTTGATTGGCTCTTACAATGGTCTGTGACTTGTATTTAGACCAGTAGTGGGCAATCTATGCTCTTGATGCATTTCCCATCACCCCTTTCCATCCTGTGGAAGACTAATGCTCTGACACTTTACAGTGTGACAAAATGATTTTTTGAGGATGTGAACATTTCTTTTTCCCAGAAGTAAGAGTAGAAGTGGGATCAGAAGGATTCTGGGGCCAAAACACATACATTTCCACCCTAACGCTAACTCACTAATCACCCTGGAATTTGAGAACAAACATTTGGTTATTTTCCTGGTAAATTTCAGACACATGAATTTCTGGTTTTTGGGTGAGATTAAGATAAATATTACCATAATGATAAAAATGGCAACAGTTGGTTTTCCGAAGGCCTCCTGTTCTCATTCCCACTTTCAAAAAGAAAGCAGAAGGTAAAGAACAAATTAATGTGATTTTCATCTCTGATAGATTATTAGATAAGTTTTATGTTTACATTCATTACACATGAATTGTCTAATTAGTCTTCTGATTGAAACTTCTGGCAATAGAGTAATTCATTCATTCATTCATTCATTCATTCATTCATTCATTCATTCATTCAATTTATATAGCTACCAATGGTTGCTCACAATTGGACTATTGTAATGTGCTCTATATGAGGCACCCTTGAAGACTACCTAGAAGCTACCCTAGTTCAAGATGCTGTGGCACAAGCAATAATTGGAGTATCTCAGTTGCCCATGTACTCCTATGCAAACTGCATTGCATAGTGCTCTACTACTCCTATGCAAGCTGCATTGGTTGTCAGTCAGCTTCAAGGTGCTGGTTATTACTTATAAAGTCCTGTATGGCATAGGGCAGGGGTCCCCAACTCCCGAGCCGTGGGCCACCACCTGGACTACTTGGAATTGATCCACACGAGTGGCTGGCTAGAGTGCACACACAATTGAACTTGCGTAAGAGGTGGGCCAGTGGGCACTCGCAAGAATGTGTGCCAGCTTACTGCTTGTGCAAGTCAAGCTGCGCGCATGTGCAGCCTAGTTTCCATCTCCCCCGCCCCCAGGTGGGCCACCATGCGGCAAAGGTTAGGGACTGCTGGGATAGGGCCTAAGTATCTGAGAGACTGCTTATTAAATTATTTTAGTCTGGGATGTCTGTTTGATTTATTGTTTTTATGTTTTTTCTAGTACACTGTCCAGAGTCCACTGGAATTGGGTTGCCAATGAATTTAAGTAAATGTCTTTGAAGAACATTCAGAAGATTCAACTAGTGCAGATTGCAGCTTCCCAAGTAGTAAATGGTATAGGATATTCAAGACATGCAACCTCACTAATGTTTTAGCTGCACTGATTGCCAGTATGTTTTCAGATGCAACTCAAGGTGCTAGTTGTCATGTTTAAAGAAATTCATGGCTTGGGCCCAGATTACCAGAAGTGTTATCTTCTGATAGTGGTAGAAACCCATCCAATTTGATCTGGCAGGTTGGGCATGCTATGGGTTCCATCAACCAAGGGAATGTTGGTTGGCAAGAACTAGGAGGTGTGCCTTCTCTACTGCTGCTCTCTGAAGCTTTCTCCCTTGAGAGAGTAGGCCCCAACTCTTTTTTGGCCTTTTGGAAAACCTTGAAGATCTGGTTACATGACCAGGTGTGATTATGTGCCTAAAGGGCTCCATTTCCTAGTAATATTGATAGCTATGGTTTTAATTTATCTCTCTTTTTCTCTCTCTCAGAATGATGAATGAATGAATAAGTAAATAAATAATAAGCAAGTAAATAAATATCACATATATGACAAATGTTTGCATATATTCAAATATAAACACGGGTAAATTCTTCAGACTACTGTATAATTTACAAAGAATAGGTATTCCATTGTTGTGGTATCATCCTTTTCATTTTTTCTGATCCAGTGGAATGTTGGAAATTAATTATGCAAAGGGTGTTTTATTTCTCTGTCAGCTGGATAACTCTCTGAAAATCTGGAACAGAACAGGATTGGCTTTGTGGGGGAGGGGAGCAGGAGGAGCAAGCAAAAGTAAAACCCGGTTGTCTGAATTAATAAATAAATACATCTGTCTCTTGTTCAAATGTTCATTTTCCTCATCGTTTTTTCAGTTTACAGATCTTTGAAATGTAGTTAAAATACAGATGGGCATTTAAAAAAAATGAGACTTCAAACCTAAATTGATGCCTGAGATAACTTCTAAAAGTGTGGCATTTTGAATAGCACATGTCAACAATGAGGAATTCCTAAAATTCTTTGTAAAAAGACAGAGTGGGATCCACAGTAACACAAAATGTCTTGTCAAATAACGGTAACCACGATATTAAATATTCAGACATAAAAATGTAAAATAGATTTATCATATATTTCCACTGAATATATTCAAAAATATATGGACACATGGATTACAGAATTGGAGTAACCAATACACCTGCAACATCAATAAATAAATAAATAAAGATATAAATAAAGGGAGCACTCAGGATTTCTAGACCCATCTTTAGCCAGCACCCCTTCGGGAAAATGAGCCTAAAGCTGTTTTTACCTCTTCAGGTAATATCACTTGTCTTCTGTTGTGGTTACCTGCAACTCTTTTGCCAGTGTGGCAATTTCAGATAGAAACACAACCAAATGAACTAATTCCATTTTGTTGTAAGGCAATGTTAACAAAAGCTTGTAAGAGTGAAAGTACAAATCTCCTGATACTCTTTTTATAACCTGGTAAGCTAGGGAACTTCCTTTCTGAGTTTGTTTCCCTGCCTGTTATGCGGCTATGGGCTTTCCCTGCCTTATCTGAGTGTTTTTCTAGGCAGCATTTCTTCTGCCCATATCCCAAGGAAGTTCCCACATACAATTACCCCAGCCCTTGGGAAGATGCTCACACTTGATGCAGACATTTTGTGAGGAACATATTTACATGTTTGCTGCAGGCTATAAGTAATAAAACTCAGAGATGTGGTAGACACTTGGGCTGTATATTCTTTGAAAATTATTCATAAAATGTAATTTAGAACTTGTGCAAACTCAAACACAGCACCTATTCATTTAAATTGCCAATTTTATTCAGGCTTCTGCGCAAACCTGAGGAAATGCTCTTGCTCTAACTTAAAGTTAATACAGTTCTAAAACCTGAGAAAGGTTTTGTGAAATAGTTCAAAAATTACTTTTGCCAACTATAGTATATTACAAAGGAAGTCACCACATCCTCACAAATTAATTCACAGAAGCTTGGTAGCTAGAGATTGATTTATCTCATATCTTCTTCCTGTTCTCTTGGCTGCTTCTGTTTCAGATCTTAGATTTTTACACTTCATAATATTTTTTGATATACCCTTGTAGGTATCTAGCAATCTCCACAGTGAGCTGGAGTTGCACAAACTATGATTTCCAAAGCTGCAGAGACTAGGCCCTTTTTGTTATTGGCCTGCTGCTAAGCATGATCTTCTCATTTGTTAGAAATGGATTTTTTAAAATTATGAATGAGTGCAGATATACAGGTCTAGGGGATGCTTAAAAAATGTTCAGGATCAAATACAATCTTAGACCTACCTTGGTCTAAATTGATCAGTTGATGTACATAAATCAGAGTAAGAGCATTGGAAATTAATATTAATTAATAATCAAAATTAATATTCACATATAAGGATTGTGAAGAGAAACTCACTATGTAAAATCAAGCACGGACTGATATGTATTTATTTATTTATTTATTTATTTATTTATTTATTTATTTATTTATTTATTTATTTACTACAGCTTCTTTGCTACCTTTATCCAAAAAGAGTGATTTACATACTTTATCATATATGTATGTATATATGTATAAAAATCCTGAAATGATGCAATAATGTGAAGAAAACCTTGATGAGTGCAATACATAACTTACATATTTGCAACTCTTCTATATTAATATTTCAGATGTCTATGCATGACATATTAAAATTCTTTAGGTTTGAATCCTGATCAGATACAATTAATTAGAACAAAATGTACATATTATTTTTATTCCTCTGTCTCCAGTCTTCCCTTGTTGAATAGGAAATCTGCAAGAAGCTTCTGCATTCTTTTACATGAACAATAGCTTCAGATGTCAAGGTTCCTCATTCCAGAAAGGTCCCAAAAGATGTCCATGTATTGTTGCTGCTCTCGCTTGTTTAATTACTTTTTCTATTAATATTAACATCTCTATTCACTGTTTTTTATCAAGATATCTTGACTCATCTTCTAATGCAGGTAATTTCAAGCTGGATTGTTATCGAGAAAAAAATGGGGATAAATCTAGTTTATTCATTCATTTATTTTATTAGAGTTAGATGCTGCCTGACTCCAAGGTAACTCTGGATGGCTCTCTATTTAAAACAAATATATAACATATAATGTACAGTATAATAAAGTGTATATAAAAAACTCTGACTAGTGCAAAAACAATAATACCCAATTAATTAGGTGGCCACTTTACCCCATTCCAAGGCCCAGGAGGACAGATGGTTTTCAAGGCATTTTAGAACATTCATATTAGGAGGAATATAAATGCTGAAACAGAGAGGGCACACTTCACCTATGATAATACCAGGAATGAAGGCACATTTATTACAAATTGACTTAGCATTTAAGAGCAAGAGCCAAACTAGGGCCATTGAGGATCTGCCCACCAATCCTTGAGGCAGTGATGAAATCCAATTTTTTTTACTACCAGTTCTGTGGGCATGGCAGGGAAAGGATACTGTAAAATCTCCATTTCTACCCCACTGCAGGGGAAGGATTCTGCAAAATCCCCATTTCCTCCCCACTCCTGGGGGAAGGATATTGCAAAATCTCCATTCCCACCCCACTCTGGGGCCAGCCAGAGGTAGTATTTGCCGGTTCTCCGAACTACTCAAAATTTCCACTACCAGTTCTCCAGTACCTGACAGTACCTGTCAGAACCTGCTGGATTTCACTCCTGCCTTTTGAGGGCTGAGACATGGAACAACTTTCAATCAGTGGATTGAATGGGGTCCCTGTACACACCATGTCAACTTCTTCCCATCACCAGTATAAAATTCTTACATGCTTTCTCAGCTCTATAGTGGGATGTGAGGGCGATCTGGCTGCGACATCTGTCACCCCATTGATCGCCAGGGTTGATCAATCCCATCTCCTGTGAGTCTTGCAATCTCATTCCTGACAGCCAGAGCTTCAGGCTCTTCCAGTGGTTCATGGCACTTTTTAAGATATTGGTCAGTGCTATCCCAGGCTCCCAGCCCTCTTCCTTCAATAACCAGAGGGCTAACTAATGCCACAACACTTGCGGAGCATAAAAAAAACACAAAAACAAAGTCAATATATATAACCAATACCCTTTTATAACCAATACTTTTGGATGCCATTTTTCACAAGACCCAACGCATTAGATTAGAAAGTGATAATAAAAAATAGCTAACATCTAACATCTAGCTAACATCTAGTTCAGGAAGTCAGGGGTGGGTTCTACTTACATTTACTACTGGTTCGCAACAGGGCTGTGCGCTTCGCTCATGCACTCTCCTGTACATGCGCAGAAGCATTTTGGTGACGTCGGGGTCGGTGGGCAGAGCCTCCCGCCGATTTTACTACCGGTTCTACAGAAACCGGGGGCAACCCACTACTGGAGGAAGTACATAAATATGTTGATTCTTTAAACATATTACACAAAAAGATTTAAGCAGAGGATGGTTTAGACATTCTTATTCTTGAAGTGGAAAGACAAAATGAAGCTTAGTTAGGAACTATTCCCCTAACTTTTCAATTTACATTATTTTTCCCCCATGCAGAAATTGACTTAATGCAGGAAAACATTATTTTTTTGAACCTCTTGAAATGAGAGACTGCTTTATTGGTATTATTAATTTCACTATACTGTAATATGAATACTCCTTTTCATATTAAATGAAATTATGTTTATTAGAATTGTGAACAAAAATAACCACACTTTTCTAGATAAAATGTATACAAAATGATCTTTCAGTTAAATATTAATATGGAGAAATAATACAGCTTCCGCAGATAAGGGATTATTTGTGTTAGAGAAGATGACATTGAAAATGCATTTTATTTATAGGCGGTATGGAAAGCACCACATTTTTATAACTAGGTCAGTTGTCCATTAATTTGTACTTTTTGTTGCTGAGTGATATTAATCTAGATAGGATTACATAGATTTAATCCTTAGTAATGCTTTGTAATTCACCTTAGCGGAAATAAGATCTATTGCTTACTGTTTTATATTGTCATATCATAAAAGCTGGTAATATTCAATCTGATAATTATGCATATTGAATTATTTTGATTTGTACTGCTATTTTGATATAGGCGGAAAATAGTTGAATTTTCCTTTTACAGAAATCCTGCGTTCTTGGCAGCATTTTTGGCAACAGATTTACTAAATGTGTGAGATAGTCTGCATATGCAAATTACACTTGCATTATTTTTCTGTAGCAGTCACAGCAGACGTAGGTGACAATACAACTGCCTTCAAGTTTTTGCCAAAATGTAAATCTATCCTGTTTCATTTGGTGAGGGAGGGCATATGTGTTTAGGAATTCTGGGCAGAAGATGCTAATACTGTAAAATTAGAATAGTAAGGGGAAATGAAACGCTATTGGCTATGTGGAATATAACCCTTCTCATTTTTTTAAAAATGAAGGCAGCAATCATTTATTGTTTACTTATTATTTCTTTACTATATCTATTTCTGGACTGGAAGTTTGAAAAAAAATACAATATCATGCCTGGCTTCTGTATTAATTTGGTGGTATTCTATGAATTTAAAATGGTTATGCTGGGTGGTCACTTTTTGCATAAAGTTCTCTGATTGAACCAGAGAGAATGGCTGGTTCAAGCAGTCTTTTTAATGACAAGGGTCCCAGTGATCAGAGATTAGGACTATTATAAATTTGCGTGCATCCACTGCCATATCACAGATTCACATGCACACATTTATACACATAGCAGTGTCTTTCACACAAATCACTGATGTATACACACATCCTATATAAAGCATAAAATCTGTTTTCCCAAACATTCTCCCTTTTCTTCTCTGTAATCTTAACTGGGTTTACAAGGGAGAGGGGGAACACTGATTTTTTTCTCGCCCTCAGTAGCAATTAACCAGTTTCCCATCCCAAATAGATAATGGTCATTTGAGTAGAAAGATTACTATTCCTCTCGCCCATCCAATCAAGCAAGAGGGAGAAGTACAAAGAATATACTATAAAATATATATTTTATGAATATGCAATTTTCAATTATTCAATAACTGGTTGGGCAATAGAAATATTCTGATTTAGTAACTTACTAGTCCAGAGAATCAGATGTATTTGAAAGTATATTCATCATCCTAAAAATATTACTGACAATTAGAAAAGAAGCCTGGCTTAAACTGGACCTTTCAATATCTAAAACTTTATTCTGGGATAGCTTCTGAATAATCCTATTTCTGCTTATATCTCTTATTTCTTTTAGAAAACAAACTTAAAATTTGAACTAGGATAATAATAATCAAAATTCATTTGAATGCTATTAAGGAAACATATTTTGTAGAAGCAATGAGTAACTTTTCAGTTTAACTACGGTTTTTGCACTCCAGCATTATTGTCATTTCTGTTCAGAACAAAACTTTTAATATTGCATAATGAGGACTTGGGCGTGATACATCTTGATATCCATATGCACAGCTCTTTTAGAAGTGTCAACTTGCTGTCGAATTCTTGGGCATGTATTCTAATTTTCCATGCTATCCAGCTGCATTTGAGTTTGAATGACATACTTAAGAAAAGTAGTACAGTGTGCTTAATGTCAACTGAGGTGGAAGCATTGGCAAGTTTGGTTTTGCTTGCAGCCATAAAATCTTATTTTTCAAAGCTGATGGAAATTCAAGGAGGAATGTTTGTGAGTCTCTCCAGGCTGTGGTTTATGCCTGCATTATCATTCTTATGCCCCTGGCATGCTTTAAGGGACAGTAGCTTGAATCCCACAGGAGTGCAAACATTTTAAATGGCCAAAAGACATGTCAAGAAATATATATTTTCTGTTTCATAATGGAATAATTTGTCCAGGTTCAGAACACAGATAGAGAAATGAGTAGAGTTTTATGTTACACATATATATTCACAAATACATACAAGATTGATAGCAATTAAATCATTATTTTTAAAAACATTGATACAAATTTCATATTTTAGAAAAATCAACAAAATATATAATTTCAGCTAGGAAATTCATTTGTTAATGTATTTCCTACTTTTAAATGGTCTCCTTTGCCATTCTCTTTTGTGAAACCTCTGGCTAGACTAATCTGCATTAAAATGGAACATTGCATACTCAATTGGGATGGGTAAATCTACTCCGTCCTGATTTGAAACATTCTCCCATTCTTTAACATGAAGGTTAAAGACTTGTCTGAACTCAAAGCAGAGTTTATTAGATTCCATTAATTTGGAATCACTTAACTTTCAGAATCTTTATTGTCATTGAAAAGGCATGTCATAGCCAATTTAGATGCTTTGAAGTTTGGACTTCAGGAGAAGAAATGACAAAGTTAAAACTGACATGTGATGGAATAGAGAGCCAGTGAGTAAATCAGCTCTTTGTAATTCCTCTCTGGACAAGGGGAGGGTTTTAGATTGCCTACAAGTGATCCAGATACGTACTTGCTCCTTGTGAAGAGACTACAATAGACGGTCTCTGGTAGTTTAGAACTTTGATATGTGAGAGATGGAATCTTCACTCAAACTTTAGAACTTTGAGCTTTATGGACATTGGATTTGCATACTTCCTTTTCTAATCACTTTTGGAAGTTGGTTATTAATTGCTTTTCAGCTATTAGTAACTTTTGGATCAACATGTTTTATAGCACTAGCTGAATTTCCTTCACTTTCCTTAGTGAAAGAAGTCTTAAGTACAAGTTTAAGGATTAAACAAAAAATATTTTTGAATAAACAGCAAAAGAGTTATTAGAACGTTGTTTTGGAATTACAAACAGTTTAAAGGTACATGGATCTGAAATAAGATTTTGAAATTAATTATAAGAATCCTTTCTGTGAAAAATGTTTTTATTTTTTGTTTTTTAAACATGATAGGATGAGACTGACATAAGATTGACATAGAGGAAATCAAGGATGTAAAGATTAAAATTAAAGGATAATAACTCTTAAAATTGACTTATGAAATATGAATACAGAACAGAGCAAAATTTTTTTTTAGCAAATACAAGTACAAGTACATGTTTCACTGGACAAGATAAGATTGAGTTGAAAGTGGCTTTAAAATGACAGGCTACAACAATATGGAGAAAGATTCTACATTAGGTATATAAAACAAACTGACTGATATTTTAATAATGAAAAGGGATATACAAATAGCAAACTAAGAGAATGGCCTGGATTATTTTCCTATATTGGATTAATAAAAGAGGCTGGTTAAAAGTTTGAGAAGTTTTTTTTTTTAAAAGGCTTGCTCAAGCTAAAGTTGGATCAGAAATTTTGTATTGAGTTCAAGGTTTCCTTGGAAAGCTCCTATTTTTAAAAATCAATCTGGCACAAGATTTGATTTTAAAAGATTATTATCATTTTATTATTAAGATGCATCCATTTGTTTAAAGCTTACTCAATAAATAATGTTGCAAGCTTATTTATTCATTCTTCTTAACATCCATCCTACTTTATCCAGAGGTAGGATATATTTGCCAGCTATTAACTGCTGTGAATATTAATATTTTAAAAAATCATATCCTTGATAATAACAATCAACCACATGAAGGAAATTGAGAAGAGAGAGAAAGAGAAAGGCATGGATAGAAATATAGAATGTAAATCAGAATTTTAATTTTTAAAACTTTATTTGTGCAATTTATATAGTCATCCATCTCATATTTATGACTTTGGGTGACTTATCATTAAAATATAAATGACCCGCCCCCAATAAATTATACAAACAATACATTTTAAAGTGCCTGTAATAATACTTTCAAATATAGTTACAAATATAGAGTTTTATTGATAACAGGCCCAAAACAAATAATAATACAGCAATTCTTCCAAGCTGAATTCTTTGTTTCATATCTTTGGCAAAATTATGCCAGACTGAGGACTCTACCATTTGCATCTACAATATGTGTATCTTGTATCTGTAAACTACTAGGGAGGGGCTGTCTTTGCCCCATTTATCTCACACATAGTATCTGTGCTCAGTTGCTGCTTACTCCTCTAGAATGTACCCCTCCCTCCTAGGGTTTCACTGCCTGATTACATTCCATCATATTTGATGAAGGCAGATATGAACAAAAAAGTGAGTTGATTTGTCCCTGCCATTGCAGCATCCCCAAAGTTGCATGATCACAATCTAGATACAATGATGAAGCTGGCAGGGAAGGTTGCTAGTTATAGTCATATGATTTCTTGCTTAGTGACCATGCTGCTAAATGATGAATTTTCAGGTACCATTGTAGTAGTAAGTTTAGGACTACCTGTATAGCATTAGAAATGGAAAGTGAGTAGAAGGTGATAAGGCTTATACATAAATGTGTGGATGAGAGGAACAATTTGCATTAAATCAATTTGGATTGAATTATGAACGAGATTTTTTTTTTTTTTTGTAATTGGAAGTATGCAAGCTTTGGAAATATGTATGGTGAAACAAATATTGCAAATTTCAGTAGCAGGTTCACTAGTATAATTCTAATTTCTTATGAATTTTCTAATTTTTTTAATGTAGGAAGTCGCAGTCTGAGGTTTCCCTAAATGACTTGTGCAATCTTCTTTTAATGACAGCATGTAGGACTGATGGAATTGTCATCAGTAAATGGCCTGATTTTAATATAGTTGTGTAGAAGGTTAATATTTCAGCCTTAGCTGAGCTTTCTAAAAAACTCAGATAATTTTGCTGACAGCTACATACATATGCAGTTACTTTCTTCTGTTGATGACTGAACCTCTGCCTAATTTGAATCCAGCAGTGCAGGGGGCTCAGGGTGCCAAGGAAACAGGAATTTTTGAAATAGAAAGATGTCAATGGCATAACACAGATGGTACTGATCTTTTGGTGTTTTCAATATTTGGTGTGGGGAAAAACCTTTATTCAGTGACAAGCTGAATAGAAAGTGTAATATGCATATTTCTTAGCACTCTTAGACATTCAAAACAGATACTACATATACAACAGTTTTCTCAAATTGAGCAAACATGCAACTTGCTTCCCACATTTAAATGCTTTTGAGAATTTTGCAAATATGTTATTTATATGTTATTTGGTTTTTTTTTTTCTTCTCATGCCGTTCAATTTCTTTGTCCTCTCAGACATACAAGATGTTTTGAATGTCTCCCAAACATCTGAACCAAATAATAAAAAAAACAGATGGGGACTCCTCAGAAAGTCAATGAGACTATAGTCTTATAATACTGTTGACAGTATTCATTTCTGTCTCTAATATGACAATACAACTACTGCTACAGTTTTCAAAATATATTCAAAATATATAAGCATAGAATCTGTTCATTGAAAGCTGTTATTATGCAGTAGTAAGAGAATCCTCAGTCATCTACAGCAGTATTAAGAACCAAGACATATTTTACAACAGCATTGTGACAGAGTTCCCACATTGGCTTAGTAAATTTATTCTATTTATTTATTTTATTTGATTTATATGCCGCCATATCTCCGTAGGACTCAGGGCGGCTCACAACAATAAAATATCCAAATAAAAGTGTGTTAAAATACATGTTAACCCCCCCAGTCCAGGCTGAACAACCATGTCTTTAAGTCGTGGCGGAAGGTGCGGAGGTCAGGGGCCAACCGGAGCCCCAGAGGAAGTTGGTTCCAGAGGGTGGGAGCACCCACAGAGAAAGCTCTGCCTCTAGGGGTCGCCAGTCGACACTGTCTAGCTGATGGCACCCTGAGTAGGCCCTCCCTGTGAGAATGCACCGGGCGATGGGGAGTTGTTGCTGGTTGCAGATGGTCTGACAAATATCCTGGACCTAAGCCATGTAGGGCTTTATAGGTCATCACCAGCACCTTGAATCTCACCCGGAGGGCAACCAGCAACCAATGCAAGTCGCGCAGGAGAGGTGTAACATGGGCGTATCGGGAACCACCCTCACGACCCGCGCGGCTGCATTCTGTACCAGCTGAAGCCTCCGGATGGTCCTCAAGGGCAGCCTTTGGTAGAGAGTGTTGCAGTAGTCAATATGGGAGGTGACTAGCGCATGAGTAAATATGCGTAGGGCAACATGGTCCAAATAAGGGTGCAACTGGTGCACCAGGCGGACCTGGGCAAACGCCCCCCTGGTCATGGCTGTTATATGATCTTCTAAACTCAACCGTGAATCCAGGAGGACACCCAAGTTGCATGCCCTGTCTACCAGGGGTAACACCTCATCCCCTATAGACAAAGATGGAACCTCCAGATCGGACCGGGATGCCGGTACCCACAGCCACTTGGTCTTGGCAGGGTTGAGCCGAAGCCTGTTCCTCCCCATCCAGACCCGTACCACCTCCAGGCACCGGGACATCACGTTGAGGGCATCACTGGGGTGGTTTGGGGTGGATATAAAAAGCTGGGTATCATCAGCATACTGATGATACCTCACCCCGAACCCACAGATGATCTCCCCTAGCGGCTTCATATAAATATTGAACAGAAGAGGTGAGAGGACCGACCCCTGGGGCACCCCACAAGTGAGGGGCCTCATGGCTGACCTCTGCTCCCCCACCAACACCGCTTGCGTATGACCCGAGAGGTAAGAGGAGAACCACCGCAAAACAGTGCCTTCCACTCCTAGCCCCTTGAGACGTCGCAGCAAGATACCATGGTCGATGGTATCGAAAGCCGCCGAAAGATCTAATAGGACCAGAACAGAGGAATAACATCTGTCCGAGCCCTCCAGAGATCATCCACCAGTGCAACCAATGCTGTCTCTGTGCTGTAGCCGGCCTGAAACCAGATTGGTATGGATCGAGGTATTCTGCTTCATCCAGGGCCATCGGGAACTGACGTGCCACGTGCTCTCAACAACCTTTGCAAGAAAGCGAAGGTTGGAGACCGGACGGAAGTTATTCAGAACAGCTGGATCCAAGGCAGGTTTCTTGAGGAGGGGCCTAACCACCGCCTCCTTCAATGCGGCAGGAAAGCTTCCCTCACCCAATGAAGCAGTTATCACTGCCTGGATCCAGTCACGTGACACTTCCCGAGCCGAATAAACCAGCCGGGAGGGGCACGGGTCCAATATACACGTGGTCGCACTCAGTTTCCCCATGATCATGTCTACTTCCTCCAGGGTGACAGGATCAAACTCCTCCCAAATGACAAGACCCGCCGCCTCCCCACCGTCTGATCCTGCCCAGTCGGAGGCCAAGCCGTCCCGAATCTGAGTGATCTTGTCCAGCAGATGCTGACTAAACTCCTCAGCTCACCCTTGCAAAGGGTCCTCCCCCCATCTGATTCAGGAGGGAGCGGGACACCCTAAACAGGGCAGCTGGGCGATTATCTGCGGACACGATGAGGGCGGAGAAGCTTCACCGCCGCCATCTCCACTAGGTAAGATCATGTAAATGACCTTAGCTGTACACGGTCAGATTTGGAACGACTGGCTCTCCAACAGCTCTCTAGGCCTCTCCTGCGGTGCTTCATCTCCTGGAGCTCCCCCGTAAACCACAGAGCCAACCAGGAAATGCTGGATATAAGAAGAATCAGTAATATGGTTTCTTGAGACTAATGTCACTTTTCAGATAAAACAGGCTGTCTGATAGTGATTGTGATTGGATGTATATGTTTGTATATAAGTAAATATACAAGTATATTGTATATAAGCCTTACTTTTGCAATGCAGATGGGAGGATATACAAGGATAGCTAGAGAATTCACTTTATGATAGGAAGACCTGTGCAGTTATGAAGCTAAGGAACAGTAAAATATTAGGATGATTATGAAGACAATTTATCTCAATCGTTTTAGCAACATGTAATGATGTAGCTTAACAGCGTTGTATTTTTCTTGATTCACTTATTAGTTTCAGTTTAGGGAAAGCTGAAGAAATGCTAATACTATATCACATTATTCAAAATTACACATTCCCAGGTAAACTACTTTCTGAACCTGATGTATACTACATTTCTCCTAAAATAAATTGGATTGTAAATGCAAATTTCCAATTGATTTGCCTGCCAATTTATTTCTGATCCAATCTCTAAGGATTTCTAAGGTTATAATTCAAGTATTATTTCTTAAAATTCATCAGTTTGTGGTTAGAATACCAGGCTAGAATCCAGGAGACTGTGAGTTCTAGTTCCCCCTTTAGGCTAGTCACTTTCTCTCAGCCCAACCTAACTCAAGGTTACTGTTGTGGAGAAATCAGAAGGAAGGAGTACTATATTAGGTATGGTTGTTGCCTTGAGTTGCTTCTAGTAAAGTAATCCACAGATGAAATATTTTTCATGCTATATTGGTAAAAAATTCCAGGATTGGCTTATCTGTGGATCAGGTTAAATACAACATATGGGTCCTTTGAAATCTGAAAGAAAAACCTACCTTATATACTCATGGATGAGGCCATCTTTAGAGAAGCTGCACCTATTTTTTTGACATATAAAATTCTTTGCTTATCTGCAATATTTACCACAATGTGACAGCGGTAAATTTTTTACTTGAAACTTATCTGAACTTATGCTGTTGCATGACTAAAATAAAGCAATAACTGATAAAGAAAAAAGCACCAATCAAGTATTGACTGACTCACCTGAAACCAGCTTGTTCCTTCATCAAGATGTTATCATGCACAAAATCTTTACATGTTCTTTTTTATGAAGTCTATTCTTTTCTATGAAGTCTCTTATTGGACTCAGCAATTTGATGTGGCAGAATTATCTAGTTCTACCTATTCTTTTTTTTGTATACTTGGATTAGCAACGGATCTTTTCCAATCTTCAGGGATCAAAAACGAATAATCTCTTTGTATATGGTACCAGGACTGGGTCCATCAACCCACATTTGCCTTTAGCATGTTTGCCAAGATCATATCAAGTAATCTACAGCAGTATCTTTTTTTTAATTGTGAACAGAATTTAGCAGTCTCAGGAAAAACCAGGGGCCAATCTGGATCAGAGCAAATATCTGACATTTCTAAAGCAAGGTTTGAACACGAATGCCCTGAAATTTGGGCCAATTAAATTGAAGGTTTAAGAGAACACAGAGTTACCAATTCACGTAAGAAATTTCTTTAAACTGAAAAAAGTTGTTTGCCCAATTTTCCCACTTTGTAATCTATAAACAAAGCACTGGAATTTTAAACCA